>JAKGSA010000794.1:64407-116903 GCA_033558755.1 Philaethria dido
AGTGACCACTGAACCATAGGGGCCTTGACTTTCGCTTGTTTTATGTAAGTGGGCGTCGGCGTCTACTTTTAAAATTTATTATAATTTATGCCACGACCTGATATGATCTGATCTCTTGTTATGACTTGTATGAGTACTAATACTAAATGACTTCTTGTAGATCATCGATCTTTTACTAATCGATTTAAAAAGGAGGAGGTATCAATTTGAGTGTTTTTTGTATGTGAAGTTAAGTGCTATTGATGTGGAGACATTTATATTTATATAAGACCTGACGAGAAGTTTTTGAGTTATTCGTAATAAATTTATTTTTTAGTCTTAAGGGTTGTCGCGGCACAGAGGTACAAGCGTGTCATTGTAAACCCGACAGGTTGAGGGTTCGATTCCCACGCCAGGAAATGAAAATATTAAACAATTTTTAGTATTTTTTTTATTTCCTCGCTCTGGTAACATGGCAAAGCGCGGTGTTGAGTACCCCCACTCAATTCGGCGGAAAGTGGGCAACGGAAATGTTAAAAGAGTCTTAACACTAGGTTCTCTAGTTCCCTCTGTGTACTCTGCTATGTGCGGGATACAGTGTTAAGCTACAAAACATATTCATTTTCCCGCTCCTGTAAAACAAAGCACAGCGCTAAGTTCCGTCACTCAACACGTATTGTCTTAAACTCCAGAGAAAAGTAAAAAAAAACGGAGTGTCTTGAAATTAAGATCTAATCAAAAGAGGTTATTTAAACTTTATTTTCCTTACTTAAAACCCTAAAATATCATGAATAAAATTATTATATTTACGTTCAAACTATGAACAAAAACTATAAAAATTATATTTAATAAGTTACTTGAACGTTAGGATAGTCGTCCTCTCTGCCTACACTTGTTACTTTCGGGTCAAGGTGTAACTACTGACGCGTTCTCTACCATTGTTAGGAGAAAGAATGTTGTTTAAATAAATCAATCGATTTAAACTATTGTGGCTCAGTGGTATAGTTTCAAGGTAGTTGTAGATTTTGGTGATATAGTTTAAAAAAAAAACAACTTCAAGCTTTATATAGCTTAGCAGGGTAGTCGAAGTTAACCTAGTGTGACATTTCGTTCTGCACTTATAGCTCGAAACCGAGATATATTGCGTGTTAAGTGACGTAACTGAACGCCGCGCTTTGTCAATAGTTTAAGTATAATAGTTCCCCCGAGTGGTACAGGCGCTGTCACTGACCCGCGATGGCCTCATGCGTTTGAAATATATGTTTAAATACAGTGTTTAAAATACGTTTATGCTTAAAATATCTACGTGAAAAAAAACTTTGTATCCGTATTTATGAAAATCAGACGTCCACATATGATATCATATGTTCACACCTGAAATCAGACGTCCACATATGATATCATATGTTCACACCTGAAATCAGACGTCCACATTTTTTTTTTGAAATCAGATGTCCACATATGATATCATATGTTCACACATGAAATCAAATGTCCACATATGATATCATATGTTCACACATGAAATCAGACGTCCACATATGATATCACTATATAGCTCACACACGAAATCTGATGTTCACACATGAACTTATCATATTTTGCGTTTTTCATATACTGACAGTCTTCGACTTACGTCGAACATTGTTTCGATACCATTCATCAAACATAGGTCAATTGTTCCGATTTGTGGCATAGAATTCACCTCAACTAACGGCACGTATTTCTAAAACCTTACCTACGGTAAGTACCTGTTGCCTGTATCATGTTATTGTTGTTGTTGTTGACTGTATCATACATAAAATTCATCCCAATAACGGGGATGTATTTTAATAAAGTTTATCTCATAAAATCACGCAGAGTTTTTGAAGCACACATTTTTGAACTAGTAATTCATATTCTTACACATATTAAGTATTTTTTGTTTTACTTAATACATTAAAAATGAATGAAAATTTTAATTTATACAAATATATATTTTTATAATATATGTAAAAATTATAGCTAAATTCAAATTTTGCAAAGCACTAAGTACTTGCATCATTTGTATTACATACTTAACTGGCAAGTAAAGAGCTTAGTGAATATTGGATAGTATAATAAAAGCTAAACGGGGTACAGTTGAGACGGGTTAAACTCTTTAAATATCTGGGTCATTACATTTCCGCGGATCTCAGAGACAACGCAGACATAGAGCGTGAACGAAGGTCACTTGCTGCCAGATGTAACATGCTTGCCCACAGGTTTGCGCGCTGCAGCAACGAGGCTAAAATAACATTGTTTAAGTCCTACTGTCAGACTTTCTATACCTGTGCTCTGTGGACCAGCTATAATAAAAAGACGCTAGATGCACTCAGAGTGCAATATAACAATGCTTTCAGGATTTTGTTGGGACTGCGACGCTTCTGTAGTGCGTTCGCAATGTTTACAGAAGCGAAGACCGATGCCTCTTTCGCGATTTTGAGAAAGCGGACCGCGTCTTTATTAAACAGAACGCGGAACAGTCCTAACAGAATTCTGAAAATGTTCAGTGCCAAGCACGCCGAACCTATGCTCTAGCATTTTGTTGGTGTAGTGGTGAGGCAAACAAGGCTGAGTAAATAGGTAGTAAACTAGTATATTGATTTTTAATATAAGATAACTAACGTAGTTTTAAGTATCTATTGGTACTAACAACTGGATTGTAAATGTCTTAATAAATAAATAAATAAATAATTATGCATTTCACACTGCACTGCACTCGCTAACTGGCATGTACAGTGACAGTACCATATACTTAATATAGCGAACATATTAGGAGGATTTTTTTTTACTCTAGCATGTGAGAGGATATGTAGAGAGAACCGCTTTCAGTCATAATTTTAAAGGTTGTATGTTGATTTTGTACATATGGGTGTTTAACGTGTTGCCGTGCTTGAGATGCGCTGATGGCCATCGTCGCACAGTAGGTTAGCGTTTGAGTATACTAAGATTGTTTGTGGGTTCGATTCCCTCTCGGGGATAATATTCGTATACATATATACATATCTTCACGCTGATTTATCTTCACGCGGGATACAGCATATAGCAGGGTAGGCAGATGGAACCTTGTGTTAAGACACTCCGTTCCCCACTTACCGCTGAATTGAGGCATTGCGTGCTGAGTGGCGGAACTCAACGCCGCGGTTTGCCTTCTTACCAAACCGAGGAAATGAAAACATCCATTTCCTGAAATGGGAATCGAACCCACAACCTGTCGCGTTTACAGTCGCACACTTGTGCCTCTGAGCCACGACAGGCGTTTTATAGGACATGGCGCAAAATTAGCATTTCCCCGAGTAAGAATCAAACCCAGAACCATCGCGTTTAGTATTCCAATCAGATGACCTATTACGCCATGATGGTGCCAAAATATATAATTTATAAATAAAAATATACATACATAGTGTATATAGGAAGCAATTATTAGCGAAATATTTGCAGAACGTTACAATAAAGTTTTTTTGTGATAATCACTTCAAATGTAATCACGTGATGATTTGTATGGAACTAGGAAAAGAATCGGCCTTGTGTAATCTTTTAAATATATAGTTTAATACTAGAATCTATTGTTTAAATATTGTTATGTTATTTATGATGTAAGAGTTGGTAAGTGTTAAGTTCTCTATTATCCGCCAGAAATCCAAACAATGCATGCTGAATGGCGGAACTCAACGCCGCGCTTTTTGTTGTCATATTGAAAAAATGTCTATTCAATCTGTCGTTGCGCAATGGGACATCTTCGACTGAAAACATAATTGTGGGTTCGATTCACATTCGGGGAAATATAGTATTTAAATTATAAAATTTATTTATTTCTTCACTCTGAAATGACAAAAATATCGTTGAGTTTTCGTTGAGTTGACGTTGAGTTTTCTCTCGAAATCGCTAGATTTAAAAATGGAGGGCGGAGTGTCTTAACACTAAGTTGCAATGATTACAAGTGAAGCTAATAAAAGAGTGTTAATAAAACAAATCTTTACACAATTAGTCAAAAAACGTAATTTATCTTAATTGTAATCTGTATCATATATTGTGTATACGTCAAGGTCGCGTATTTGTGAGCGCATTGTAATAATGTAGGGTATCTTCACACGGCCATATCTATGGGTTTTTCTTTTGTTTTTATATGCTTATATGTTATAACATACATTCTCACGGGAAAGTAGATGAAGGTGAAATTTGGGCAATTCTTTTATTACGATATATTATATTTATGATAACATATTGTGATAACTTCAAAATATAAAATAAATCATATTTAAGTGAGATAAATAATGTCTAATATATGTAGAATTTTAAGATGTAAGTCAAAAAACCCTACTGTATAATAAACTGAACACAATAAAACAATCCCAACACAGAAAGTGGAAAGAGTAACAGTCGAGACCTATTTTATATTTTACAGGACTTCTTGGGAAGATAATCAATCAAAGGGAACCAGTCATTGGTTGAAGAATGAATCTCGACCGAGTCGAATAAAAAGTATGAAAATTTGATTTGTTGCGGGACTCGAACCTGCGCCTCTTGAAAACCTATACCACTCTGACCACTAAGCCATACGTTTTATAGAGCTATTTCCATCGAAATCGAAGTCATTATACACTTGTTACAACTTATTTTCTTATGTTTTTAGCATCTCTGAGATATTTACAAATCTACTTTACCCAAAGAGTATTATTTTTAAAAATCATTTGCCAAGACGGAATGTTTCACCTTTAAAAATGATAAGTATTGTCAACGGAAAGTGCCTGTTAAAAGTTCAACAAAATTTGTTTAATTTACATAATTATATTATTTAAAGATTAAAATAATATAGATTAAATGACGAAACCTACATCTAAATCTAGACTAGATTATCCAACGAATGAAAATAAAATTGCAAGTGATGGGTAAAAACAATACTATCGACACACTTTCACAATTCTACTGACTACATTCTTAGAATTATGGATTAAGACCATATATGTACTCGTATAGCTTTATATAATGAAGAAATATATTAAATATATTTAGCTTCACTCTGTGTACTGCACATAGCAAGGTAGGCAGAGGGATCCCCAGAACCTAGTGTTAAGACACTCCGTTCTCTTAAGATTTCCGTTCCCCACTTATCGCCCAATTGGGGCATTGCGTGCTGAGTGGCGGAACTCAACACCACGCTTTGCCTTGTTACCAGAGTGAGCAAATGAAAATATTAAATATTATTTGTTTTAAATATTTCATATTTTCATTTCCTGGAGTAGTAATAGAATCCACAACCTGTCGTGCTTACAGTCGCACGCTTGTGCCTCTGCGCCACGATACATATAACGAAATATGCTAGACTTAGACTAAATTTTATTATTCAATCCATTATGGCGCAGTGGAACAGTGTCTATCGTAAAGGTGATTGATTGCAGATTTGATATCCACTCAAGATGGCTTCCACGCTCTAGCAGGACAAAACGCAGCGTTGAATTCCGTCACTAAACAGGCAATGTCTTGATTGTAGGTGGAAAGTAGAGAATAGAGAGTCTTAACACTAGGTTCTTTCTGCTTTGACTGCTGTTTACGGGAAAAACGTGAAACTGCTGTTACAAATGTGATTAATTTATAGTAATTGTATTAAAGTCAAAGTCAAATAATTTTATTCAAAGTAAGAACTTACAAGCTTCATTTTTTGAACGTCAAATAATTTTCCACCGGTTCACTAAATTTGATGCCTCAGACCTGAGAAGAACCGGCGCAAGAAACTCAGCGGGACTTTTTTTCAGTCAATACTTCACAATTATTTACTAGTGACAATGATACCTTTGAAATCACTCAAGAGAATATCTATATTTAAAAAAGTATTTTTCCATTCTTGTTAGATAAAGTGCGGCGTTGAGGTTCGTAATCCAACACGTAGTGCCTTAAACATGGTTAGAGAACGAAGTGATGTACCACTGACAGTTATTATTGTACTTACACTAAATTCTTTTCGACTACCAAAAATACAAGTTCTTCACATTCCGTCCAAAATCAGGACATTGGGAATTAAGTTACGGGTTTAACACCGCGCATTTTTTTACCAAAGCGAGAAAAAGGAAATAACTTAAATATAATTATTCCCTCAAGTGGAAATCGAACTCACAACCAGCTTACTTACAGTCACATATTGTCCCACTACGCCACAATAACCTCAATCAATCTTATTTGTTCTCAAATAATGATTTATTAAAAGCCCAGTTCACACGTTACAGGCGCATAATGGTACACAATATTGCGCTTGCGCATGTCTTTATAACGCTAATAATGGATAGTAAAAAAGTTCATACTGTTTTTATATAGTAGGGAACGTTCACTTAGTTTTAATAATGTTGTTTTTGATATTAATTTATTGAAGTGTTAAAAGTTATTTTTTAATAATCTAATTAAAGTTAATATATGTATATTTTTTCTTATAAATTTGAGTAGGTATATGAAACCACACAGGCGCTTCATATACCTAATATGAAACGCCTGTCGTGGCGCAGAGGCACATGCGGGCAGGAAATGTTATTATTTTCATTTCCTGGGTTTGGTAACAAGGCAAAGCGCGGCGTTGAGTTCCGCCACTGAACACGCAATGCCTTAATTCGGCGGCAAAGTGGGGAATGTAGTGTCTTAACACTTGTTTCTCAGGTTCTCTCTGCTTACGGGATACAGCGTGAAGCTATATCAAATAGTAGGATAAACTCTGCGAAATAAAAATATTTAATAATTATCTTTTATTAAAACTAAGTTAAGAGGTCATCGTGGAACACTGTTGTCATCTTGACGCAGCAAAAAAAATCTACTTCTTTTTTTCTCTTCTATACATATCTCTTGTATTTTAAGAAGTTATTTGAGATAACAGAAAACCTACATACATAGCTTCAAGCTGTATCTCGCATATAGCAGGGTAGGCAGAGGGAACTTAGTGTTAAGACACACCGTTCCCCACTTTCCGCCGAATTGAGGCATTGCGTGCTGAGTGGCGGAACTCAACGCCGATATATATAGAAAAAATATATAATTTTCAACCGCACAAGTACCTAATTGTGTACACTTTGTGTAACCTTTATTTGTTGTAAATTGATTTAAAGTGAACGCAACGTGTTATTAACATTGTATTTGGTGTAAAAAAATAATTGCTTAATAATTTGGATGGATCATTGCGTTGTGTTACGTTATATATATAAATACTGTTGTATTGTATTACTTGTCTGTTTACATTGTTTGTTTTGGTTTCATAGTGATAATATACTGTGTTTTCTTTATTGTACCGATTTTGCAGTTACCATTATTGTTAACGCAGCACTTTGGCCTAAACAAACCGGTGTCAATAGCGGAATGTCCATATAAAACGATTCCCACCGGCTTACTCTTTGTAAATTCCAATAAATAAGTTTACTTCAAAAGTAGAATGTTCTTAATTCCACTGTATTTTATAATATGTAATCGTAATAACATTTTATTGTACAGAAAGCCGATTTCAAATAAAATGCTATAAAAAGAATATTAATTACGAATAACTCAAAAACTATTACCACCTAATAAAAAGTTATGCAGTAACATAAAAAAACAATCGAATTGATATCTCCTTTTTTGGTAGTCAGTTAATAAAAATTAGACGTACTACACGTATGTTACACGATGCATGTCGGAAGTTGATTTTAGAGTGAATAATTTTAAAGTAATTATTTTAAGTGATTTAGATTGTTATAGATGATCCGGGAAGTTAAATATGGCCGTGGTACATAATTATTATGTGAACTGTTCAATGTAGATATTGATTATCCAAAAAACAAATATTTGAGATGTAATGAAATAATTATTAGAAAAAAACGTGTGTGTGTACTTCTTTATGCACGTAAGAAGTTATATAAATATATATAGTTTTGAGGCCTATCGTAAGGAGGAGGAGTACAAGCGTGCGACTGTGAACGCGACAGGTTATGGGTTCGATTCCCACTCCAGTATATGAAAATATTAAATAATATTTAGTATTGTAATTTCCTCGCTCTAGTATCAAGGCAAAGCGTACTCATATTCTTCCGCCACACAGTATGCTTCTTTCTTTTCTTCTTCAAAACTGGGGAACGGAAAGGTTAAAAAAGAACAGAGTGTCTTAACACTAGATTTTCAGGTTCACTGCCTACCCTGCTATGTGCGGGATACAGCGTGAAGCTAAAAAAAAAATATTGGAGATTTTATAAAATAATGTATTTAAAAAAAATCAGCTTCACGCTTTTTTATAATAGAGCCTAGTGTCAAGGCACTCCACCTGAATCGAAGGGGTTACATGTTATTGCGGAACTCTACGCCGGGTTTTGTGCAGAGGAATTGCAACACAATAATACTAATAATGGGTATGTTAGGTGAGGTATAAGTTAAATGCCCAGGTCAATTCACGATGCTGATAAAGTCTCTAACTCACTCAGTTTCAACACTCGTCTCTAACAAAAAGGAAAACTGACTTTAAATAGAATGCACTAAAAAGTACAATTATTATAAATAACATAAAACGATTCATAAGGGAAATTTTAAGAGAACGGAGTGTCTTGACACTAGGTTCCCTCTGCCTATCCTGCTATATACGTGATACAACGTGAGGCTAAAAAAAATCTAGTGCGTCAACCACCAAACACTTATGCGGTAATACATATATAAAAATATACAGTCGAATTGATTCTTTTTTGGAAGTCGGTTAAAATTTTTAAATTTAAAATACTTTTGAATAAAAATCGTACGGAACTGTACTCAATCGATTATCATGAAATTTTCTAGACATTCTTAGACGTATTATAAAGGGCAAAAATATATATATATAAAAAAATACTTAGACAGACGTGATTGTATGTCAAAATTTGAAAATCTGTCTACTTCAAAGCCTTCAAATGCATACATATACATATACTATAGTATGTAGTGCGGACTGCCATTGACCGTGAGTGAAGCCGGGTAACTAGCCTGAAATAAAAATAAGTAAGGTTATAACGAAAGGACGTTGCCGACATAACGTTTAATATTTAACAATTTTATAATAATTTCCGTATATTTTTTTGTTGTTAAAGTACGTAAGAAATTTTAAATTATTAAGTGTTATTGATGAAAAAGAATTCATATTATTTTTATAAAATATTTGAGGTTTTAACAAAAAAAAAACGCCTGTCGTGGCGCAGAGGCACAAGCGTGCAACTAAAACGTAAACGCGACAGTTTGTGGGTTCGATTCCCACTCCAGGAACTGGAATTTTTCATTTACTGGGTTTGGTAACAAGGCAAAGCGCGGCGTTGAGTTCCACTACTCAGTACCTAATGCGTCAATTCGGTGAACGGAGTGTTTTAACACTACGTTCCCTCTGCCTACCCTGCTATATGCGGAATACCGCATGAAGCTATGTATATATGTGTACAAAAAAACCGACATCAAATAAAAGCCACTTCAAAGTAAAAAACATGAATTATCAAAATTGATTGATTCATCTTTGGTTCTTTATTATGCGGAAACACACATAAAAAATACAGTCAAATTGAGAACATTCTCCTTTTCTATAGTCAATTAATAAGTAAGTTATGCAATATACTTTTATACATAAAACTAGTGTCCCCGTTGACGCGTTAACAACGCGTTGTGCTTAGAAATGTATGCCACTTTATATAAACATGGATGTCAAACCATGTAGTCTGTGTAATATTAATTTAATATACTTTTTATGCATTATTTTTATATGATGTTAGCATTCTGCACTCCTTTTGTATATAAACTATAAGTGTGCCAAATTTCATGCTCCTCCGTCCGCATAAATTTCGTAAAAAAGGGTCCAAAATTTTTGCTTTACGTATATTACTATGATATTGCAAAAAATATTCAATGCCACTGATAAAACTTTTTTTTAACAACTTCACGCTTTTCCCGGCTTTATAGTGGGGTTGTTAGGCAGAAGCTAGTGTCAATACTCTAGATTCTCCACTCTCCGCTCAAAAATGAGACATTGCGTGATAAGCAACAAAAGACATCTCTACATTTGTTACTAGACCAGAAAAATCAAAATAATTTAAATATGATCATTCTCCTGAGTGAGGACCAAATCTGCAACCAATGATATTTACAATCACACTGTCTCACTACGCCACGACAACCTCAACCTAATTTAAAAAAATAATAAATAAAAAAAATATTATTTTCGATATTTTAAAGTGTTATTCACACATTTTATATACGAAAACTATTTTATACATTTTCTAATCTATATATAAAAACGTAAAGCAGAAGCTTTGTACCCCTTTTTAAGAAAATTACGCGGACGGAGGAGCATGAAATTTGGCACACTTATAGTTTATATAGAGAAGGAGTGCAGAATGAAAATATTTTTATTAAAAAATGCATAAAAAGTATATTAAATTAATAAAATAAATGTTACACACACTACTGTAGTTTGATATCCATGTTTATATAAAGTGACATATACATTCCAAAAGACATCGCGTTGTTATCGCGTCAACGGGGACATTAGTAATAATAATTAAATAAATAACTAATATTTCCAGGTATACCACATGTGTGACGGTCTGGGCAGGCAGTTCAGCTACTCCTGTCCGAACACAACACTCTTCCAACAGAGGATGCTGATATGCGACCACTGGTACATGGTCAACTGTTCTAACTCCGAGAGCGACTATGACGCTAATTTGTTAATTGGTAAGTGTAATTTTTTGTCACCTTTACATACGTGAGGAAATCGATTACGCATACCCGCCCGGATCGGCCGACTCGGACGGGTTATGTGAGATTCCGGGTTAGCAGATGTATGGCCGTCTTCGTATACCCACTAAAACCTCACGGTGCTCCTCCACCGCCATTTGCCGTGGACGCGGGAACACCCCAGTCTTTTGCGAACTCCGGCGGTTCAAATAGTAGGGTTCTCAAAAAGAATCTAGTGTTAATACACTCACTTTTCTACTATTCGCCCGATTTCAAGATATTGCGTGTTGAGTTGCGGAAGGCAAAGAAAAGCTTTGTCATACCAGGGCGGAGAAGTGAAAATAATTTAAATATATTCATTTTTTCTCGAGTGGGAATTGAACTCGCATCAATCTAACGGAAAACCTGTATGTAACAGAAAATAAGAAAGAAATAAAGAACATCGCGAGGCTGTAGGAAAGTGTCTTACTATAAACACGATTGGTTGTGGAATTGATTCGTATTTAGTGGCATGATAACATTGAAATTAGATAAGTTTCTCCGCTGTGATAAGACATAAGGTGGCGTTAAGTTCCGCCACTAAACACACGACGTCTCTAATTCAGGCTGAAAGCAGAGAACAGAGTATCTTGACACTGGATTCTCTTTGTCTATTCTACTATAAATTTAAACTGGTTTTTTTTTTAATATTATAGATATAGTTATATTTCTACAGAGATTTGTATTCACAACTATTAAAACGGTCAGATTCATCCCAACTATGCATTCATGTCCATAAATTCCTAGCCACATGGGCTCTACAATAAATAATCATTCAATTATCACAAACATAGTCGCATCCATTTAAGGATTTTCATTATCTGTTCTGCAAATATTTGATCAGAGTCTTGTCACGACTTCGAATGTCTAAATATTATCTTAAAATACTACTATCGGTTATGTTAAATACTAGTTTCCTTACTTTGTTTGGGTTTCAATTTGTTTTTGAAATTATACTTGTTTTGGCTCGTTAGGGCAAAATGATGAGAGTAAAGGCCTGTCATGGCGCAGAGGCTTGTGTGATTGTAAACGCTACAGATTGAGGATTCGATTCATACTCCAGGAAATGACAATACTAAATAATATTTAGTTTACGACAGTAATATATACCTATATTTTTTTTAATGTATAACGGATGGCAAACGAGCAGAAGGACCACCTGATGGTAAGTGGCTACCTTCGCCCATAGACATCTACAACACCAGAGGTGTTGTAAATGCGTTGCCGACCTAGACGATACAGATGTAAGGGGAGGACAATGTAGTAGTTCGCTATCGGAACTGCCACATTCTGGGGAAAGGATGGGGAAAGGATGGATAGGGGAAAACCTAGCTTACATGCCATCGAACCGGAACACATCATTAGATATTTGGCGGTTCGTCTTCGACATGATAGTGGTCGCGAGCCAGTCGGAGGATAATTTTAATATTTTCGATTTCGTTATCTTCAATATTTAATAAAAAGAGATTTGCTTAGTCTTGCTAACTTGAGAAAGGAGGAAACTAATAATTGTAAAAAAAATGCTTTCGTGATACTTGAATGTATTGATAATAAATTATATATAATCATTATCCCTGAATGGGAGTCAAACTCACAATTTTCGTGTAAAGCGGCTTTGTTCGACTTGGTCATGATGGCGTAAATATAGCTCGTAAAAGCTATTAAAATTTTTGTTTACAAACACTCGTTACATAACATCTGTTACTAATTTTATATTGTTTTAATTAAACAATCGTGATTTACTAAATAAAAAATAGTATTATATCGTCCCAAATTAAGCCTATATTGAGCCGAAAATTGAAGGTCCATATTCGGCCTTAGTCGAAGGTAAACTCAGGTCATAGGTAGAACACTTATTTCTTTAACCGATTACATAAAAAAAAATCTCAATTCGACTGTACTTTATTATGTTTTTTTTTGTATGTGAGCTTATTTTAATGAATCTTTGTTTTATTTGATAGCTAGTGCTTCTGATGTGGTCCCATTTAAATTTAGTTAACATCTGATCAGTAGTTTTTGAGTTATTCGTAATAATTTTTTTTTTCAGTGGAATTAATTTAAAGTCGGTGTCGGTTTCTTTGTTAAAATTTTAATTATTAGTTTTAAAACCTGTATGAGAGCTTAAATTTTAATTAGGTATCCAGTTTTGCGAAATATCTACAGTGACCTATCAGCACAATGTCAAGCAATTTTTTTTGCTCATTTTGGGTAACTTTTTAAGTATGTTAGGTTACTTCTAAAGAAAAGCATGTACATTTAAAAATGTATATCTCTTTGCATATGAACTTTGAGACAAAATTGAAATACTTAAAACTTTATCTAATATTATAAATACGAAAGATCCGAATTGTATCACTCTTTTATGCAAAAACTACTGAACGTATCTTAATAAAATTTAACATTAAACTTAATAGTTACACACATACATAGCTACACGCTGTATCCCGCATATAACAGGGTAGGCAGAAGGAACCTAGTGATAAGACACTCCGTTCTCCACTTTCCGCCGAATTGAAGCGTTGCGTGCTGAGTGGCGGAACCCAACACCGCGGTTTGCCTTGTTACCAAGCTCATGAAATCCAAAATTCCATTTCCTGGAGTGGAAATCAAACCCACAATCTGTCGCGTTTATAGTACGTTTGTGCCTCTGCGCCACGACAGGCGTTCTTAATAGTAATATAGCTTATAAGCAGATTAACACAAAATACTTCAATCTACAAAGTTTTTGAGTATATTGGCCATAACATGACGATAAGTGTCTAGTACACACGTACGTGCGTAAAAGTTCATTGACCTTGACATTACTCGTTTACTCGCTTATACACATATTGTTAACACGCATGTTAATTGGATATTCTATTAGCATTATGTTTCTAATTTTCTAAGATATAACGTTGTTATTGTAATATTTTCATTAATTCTTCAGAAAAGTTCAACATATATAATTTAGAAGAAAGAGAAGGAATTTCATATGTAATGTATATATAGAAAAGAAACGAAATTAAATGAAGAAATAAAATAGCATCACGATGTATCCCGCATATAGCAGGGTAGACAGAGGGAACCTAGTGTTAAGACACACCGTTCCCCACTTTCCGCCGAATCGAGGCATTGCGTGCTGAGTGGTGGAACTCAACGCCGCACTTTACCTAGTTACCAAACCCAGGAAATGAAAAATTCCATTTCCTGGAGTGGGTTTCGAACCCACAACCTGTCGCGTTTACAGTCGCACGAAAGTGCCTCTGCGCCACGACAGGCGATAAGTAAGGCGAGAAGAAGAGGAATGTCTTACTTAGTATTTCATGAATTTACCAGACAGTTCAGTTCAGTTGAGTTCTTTAATTATAGCGTTTCGAGCGTGACATTTGAGCACAAATCACTTCGCCAATATCACGTTGTATGGGTTGCACGCAGGGCAAGACTGTTAGGCGTTTTTATCGGATAGCGTCTGTTTGTAAACACGATTAGTGTTTCCCACTTTTTTCATTTAGTTCTTTATCTATTCATGGGGAACAGAGCGTCTTAACACTAGGTTCTCAGGTTCCCTCTGCCTACCTTGCTATATGCGGGGTACAGTGTGAAGCTAAAAAAAGTCTATTCTTTCTTCATTTATTCTATTTAATAAGACAAAACTCGGCGTTAAGTCCCGCTGCTAAAACGTCAATCTCCATTCCAAGCAAAAATCGAATTAGAAAAGACGTATTCTTTAAAAATAATAATAATTTGTTTTTTAGAACGAATATCAAAAAAACTAATTAACTATTTATTTTATTAATATATATTTTTTTTATAACAGGTCAACGAGACAAACCCTTCGTATCAGAATCGGACATGCGCCTGCGCACGCCTCGTCCAGACATACTGTCAGTGCCACCGAATGACAAGTATTATGATGGATTGAAAGAGGCTGAGTCAAAGGTAAGAAACTACTTATTCATGTTTGCTTGTAACTTCACGCTGAACGTGGTAGTTAGAGAGAACCTAGTGTCAAAATATTCCGTTATCCGTTTTCCGCCACAATTTGTGATATTACGTATCATGTAGCGGAAATCATAGCTCATAACTCATAATATAAGAGGATAGTCAGAGAGCCTAGTGTTAAAACACTCCGTTCTTTGCTTTCCACCTTCCACTCGAAACAAGACATTACATGTTAAGTGTTTTTGTTAACCCTTGGAATGAAAATAATTGAAATACAATCTTTCTTCCTTAATAGATGGAACTAATGGCATTTACATCCAGACATTTTTTTTCTGCGCTACAATGGCCTCTGATATTATTCATTATGATAATTAATTTTATCTTATCTACTTACAGTTCGCCTTCCATCCGGACAACAGCATTGTTGGGATATCGGATACAATTAATCCAGATGACAACGAATTTGACAGCGACAAACGTAGGTACAGGCCGCCCTCCTCCTGGTCTATGAGCACAAAGAAAAAACGACCTACGATTAACAAAGCTGATATCGATTCTAATATTGATCTAAGGGCTAATGTAGTAAAAACTAACTTCAAAGAGGCAAAAACTGATAAATTTAACTCAAATAGTAATAATAATAATATAAATAAACCATCACAGCATTTAGTTCCGCCATTCTTGCCACCTACAACTGAAAAAGATTTTATATTAAATGCCAGAAAACCAACAACCGATCCAGTTTTTAATTTCATAAAACGTTTCGATCCAAATTCATCGGATTCCATAAAAACAACGATGACCAAAACAGAGATAATAGATCTCAATCAGCATCTGCCTGACGGTCAAATTAGTTCAGAAGAGGAAAGGACACCAAGAAAACATAAGAATTTCGGTAACAACTTCAATGTTTTAGAAAATGGCAAGAAGAAGAATTCTGAAGGTTCAAGATTCGATTCCGTCAATATAAAACCTAATTTGGATTCTATAACAGAAGCTTCCAAGGGTGTGGTAGAAGAACCATCCAAAGAGTTATTGCCACCAAAAATTGATATTACTCCACTGGCGACAACTACAATGGGTCCACCTATATACTATGAATGGAAATGGGCAGTTCCTGCTTTCGATTTGGAACCTCCTAAACGTAGCAACGAAACGAATACGACAACCCCAAAACCAGTAAAGCCAGTAAAGAGACCGTTCAGTGTAGTAACACGATCGACCCCAAAAGAAGTAGACCTCACCCCTCGTAACACTGAATATAATATTAGTTCGTACTTCGTGCCAGATTACGTTTTTCCCTTGGATAACCCACATCCAGGGTATGAGAGTGAGGATGCTCAGACGTCTTTCCAGGTTCATATTCCAAGGCCAGGAAGGGCAAGTTATGGGGAGAACCCAGCATGTCCCCAATGCCACCCAGCTTACTTAGAACCTGGGACTTGCGAGCCGTGTATTGTTAAACGGTAACATTTGCACTGATGGGTATAGAATAAGTTGTCTAGCCATTACATTATAAGAAAATATTTGCAGAAAACGTATAAAGATTTGAATGTAGCGGGATTTGAACCCGCTCTGACCGTTAAATCTTTGAAATTTTTATACGTTTTCTAAAAGTATTTTTCTATTCCTAAGTGTGTGATTAACACTTTAAAAATTTTAAAAACATTAGATACATTATAATTTGCGAAATCGATTATTTTAATTAAAATTCTCATTAACTCGTCAAACTTTATTTATTTAGGTAAAAAAGGAATAGACAGGTTATAATTTACGCAAACGACGATTTTATATCGATTATTAATCGTTTATGTTAGCTGTTGACGAGTCAAGGACGAATGTTAGTAAGTCATAGCCTGGGAATGTGGTTATCCTGTATCATATATACTGCATAGTACAAAAATTATATATATGTATATAAATATATATGTTACTTCTATATGACCCATATATAGTTAAATGGAAATCATTTTTTTATAAAACTATTAATTTAAATGGTCTGGATTTTTGCAATTTTTAATTTCAAGTGAAACCATTCTAATCCGCCTTCCAAAGGGAAGGAGATTTTCAATTCGATTGCATTTTTATGTGTGTAACTTTTACCGCATAACTTTGTAATGGGTGAACCAATTTTGATGATTCTTTTTTATATGATAGCTAGTTTTTCTGATACGGTCCCATTTAAATTTAGTTAATATCTGACGAGTAGTTTTTGAGTTATTCGTAATAATTCCACTTTTCATTACATTTTAGTTGAAGTCGTTTTTCTTTTTTTTGTTAAAACTTCTCGCGGTTATTACAAATATTTTTCTTGTTATTTTCTTGTTATTGTTTATCCCTATCCTATCCCTACATCACGACCAAGGTACATTTATAGTATTTAATTTTTTTTTATTTTTGCTATGTCAGTGAGAAAAAAAACATTTTTGTCTATTACATGTATTCTAAAGAAAAGCATTTCAGTCTATGCATGTATATTGCAATTAAGCCATAGATAAAAAACCGTAACTTTGTTATATAATGATGTATTTATATGTATATTTTATACCATAAATGTTGTAATATAACAATTGTAATATTCAGTTAAGTTAGAATAAATATTTATAATTTTGTTTATACTTTAGTACTAATGCCTGTTCTAGTTTATAAGTTAACAAATAAATAATATTGAGAAAACAGTTTTTTTTTTAATTTCCTCATACACACAGCGCAATGACTTTTTTTTTTTTTTGACACTCCCACATTCTACCTGATGTGCCCCCGCGATTTGATACGGGCGACACAACTGTTTGTCATATTTAATTGTGTAAATTTAATACAGTTATATTTTTTGTATCAATTTATATAATTTTACTTATTAGATATATTACTACTTAGTTAAAATGAGAATTACGTCGATTTGTAGGTTTTACAATTTTGAGGATTATAATTTTCTATATAGATTCGATTATTTATATATAATTATTTATATAACATTTATCAAAATTTTTAAAATATTTTCAAATTTAGTTTCATATTACGTCCTTGTTAAAGTCTTTAAGATTGCTAAAGATGTGGTTGATTAATTTGATGAATGATTTTAGACATATATCATTATTAATTAAGTTGACGATATCAAATGGCGCGACTATATCATTTAAATTGCAAGTTATTGTATGTTCAAGTCTTTGTATGCTATATTTGGGGCAATCCTGTATTAGGTGATTCACAGTTTGAATATTATTATTACCACAGGGACAAACATTATTGGTTTTAATTTTGAATCTGTGCAGATACTCTAAATGGAAACCATGGCCCGTTAAGTATTGATTTAAGTTGAATAATGTTATTGATGATACTTGTAGCATGTTGATTTTATTATTCAGTAGTTGGATTGTATTAATGTCTGGTAGTAAAGTTCTTATCCTGAGTCCCGTATCTGCAGTAGCATATTCTTCATTAGTTTTATTTAATGTTTCATTCTTAATGCGATCTTTGGCGTAACTAATAGGAATTTTAATATAAGCGTACGGTTTATCTGTATTTGCTGCGGATTTTGCTGCAATATCAGCAGTCTCGTTTCCATCTAGGCCAGTATGGGCTTTGGTCCAGACGAAAACGACGCTGCCTACTTTTCTTACGTTATGAATTAATTTATGGATTTTAGCTACTAGTAAATTTGTGTTTTCCCTGTTATTTATTGAATTTAATGCCGAAAGGGTCTGATAATATTGTGATATGACGATTTCCTATTTATTCGCCCAATCCAGCGCTTTTTTGTCGCATACAGCTCTGCTTGATAGATTGAACAAAGTAGGGGTGGGAGGCGAAACTTTTAATTATATTACAGGAATGGCAAGGCCATGAATGCCGCGCCAACTTTGTTATCTTCAAATTTGCTTCCGTCATCTCTCTATTGCCATCTCGCAAAATAAAATGTTATTTTTTAGCATTTGCAAATATTCCAAGCAACCATTGTTTTAATGAGTTGTCAGTGGTGGTTCAATTTCTCACAAGTGCCTAGTCTTCTTAACTTGGCAAAATTACAAATGTAGCTACATTATCTCAATAAGGGGAATTTGGGGGTGAATATTTGATAACAAAGGGGCCTGTTGATTCAAGTGAAGTCGAAACATTAAAAATAAGTAATCAATACCTATAAATGTATATAAAGTAATCAAAAATAAATACTGCAAAATATAATTTATTACCACAAAATATTTTTAACAATTTGAAAAAATCTTTCTATAGCATAAATAAACGCCATGATCGTCAAAACCGAACATGTTTCAAAATGGCGCTGTCATATCAAAATGTCAGTGTCAAATTCAATAACTATTTCGCGAATGGCGAAGCGTCATGTTGCGAATGCTCACCGCAAAACAGCATTTTATGCACAGTTATTTTTGAATAATTGCACATTTACCACGTGCCTTCAAGTAATGAGGCAAGTCTAACCCATTAGGTTTAATAGCGAATTATGGTGTGATTCCCATGATGAAGTAGATGATGGACCCTCGGTTTCTAAAAGATAATGTCAAGGGTATAGGATATCAGGACATGATACATTCCCTCACCCGCCTGCTAGTACACCAGCTGTTCACCCAGCACCAATAACATTGCCGTAAGTATTTATTTGGGTTTAATTACCATTAATAGATTACGCTAATAATCTGCCAGAAACCGGTTGCTTAATATGAAGGAAATTTGAATTGATTATTACGTTTTCTAAAATATAATATTATATAATATAATATATTATTATTAATTATAATATAATATATTATTATTAATTATAAAATGTTTAAATTTTTCTGTTAAAGTATTTCATGTTTCAATAAAAAAATTAGAATAATCAAAATAATTTAAATCAACTTATCAAAATATAAAAATGACAATACAGATAAAAAATATTAATATTTTCCTAAAATATAAAGGAAACCTTTTAAACATGTTCTTATTTGACCTTGCAAATCGCAAATTATTTATACATTATTAATATAACTATTATTAATAAGACATATTATAAACATAACTATTACATAATTCCAGCCTGGTCAGCTTGTTATGATGAAATAGTGGGTTTACGTACTGTGGAACCAGCAGACCAATGCAGTGACATAGAGCTCCTCCTGAATACTTACTTGCTCTTAAATTGGCTCAGCTAGCAGTTGCATGCATCAGGTATATTATTACTTTATTAATATTTTAAAACAAGCCATTTTGGCACAATGACTGTAAGCTGATATATATATGGATTCAATTCTTTTGCCCTGGTAGGACAATGCGTGACATTGAGTTTCTCCGATCAAAAAACACTCATATTCGGAGAAAGTGGCGAAAAGAGTGGCTTGACACTGAAACCTCTGACTGCACTGCTATACTGAAATAAAAAAATTGCTGAGGATTAAATTTTTTGATATAAATAGCATATTATTATCAATCACTTCGTTATCAAGTTACTATTTCAAAGACAATTTTACTGAGCCATTGAGAATTTCAATACATGCTTTTTATGAAATATGGTCTGATAAAATATATTAGTATGACAAAATTATTTTTGAATTGTTTTTATTTCATTGAAATGCTTGGATGAAATCCAAGGAGGCACAGGATTTTGAATCCACTGCTGTGTTAAAAAATTTATGTTCCTAAAGTATTTTATTTATTTTAAAGTTTCCATACAAATGATTACAGGCTCTACAGAAGTATCGGCAGAAGAATGGCAGTTATACCAGCAAGCTTTAGCGGAGAAACAAAATTCACAGAACAAAGTGTTAGCCAAAGTGAAGTCAAAGAAACCAGATAAGAATGCAAAGATAAAAATGTTAAGAAGAGTAAAGAGAGCTGAGTGATGATGAGGAAGAGTGGTTAACAAAATTATACATACATAGCTTCATACTGTATCTAGCATACAGCAGGTGGTAGAGGAACCTAGTGTTAGGACCTCCGTTCCCACTTTCCGTGAATTGGGGGCATATATAATAAGATATTATAAATATATTTAGCAGTATGCTTTGTCTATAGGTTAGATAGAGAGAACTTAGTGTCAAGACACTCTGTTCTCCTCTTTCTACCAATTTCGATTTCGAGACATAGTGTGTTAAGTTGTGAATTTCAATCACTTGCTTTGCTTTATCAAAGTGGTGAATGTCATTTATATATAATTATCCCCTCGATTGGGAATCAAATCTACAGCCTCTCGCATTTACACAATAAGACAGTGTTCACAGTGTAAATCTGAGACAATAAGTGACTGAGTATATGAATCATTTTCTTATGGAAGTGATTTTGTTTTAATTGTTGTGTTATCCTATTTTATTAAGTACTAGCTATACACGGCGTGCATTTACTACTCCTACATCTAAAATAGAAATTTAGAAAATTTTTGAGTACATCAATGACATAGAGACAAACATTTATTTATATATATAAGTCCTGTGTGTAAAATATATGGTCATACTGATTTTCAAGACAATCGGTTGAACAGACAGAAGTTGCTACTATGCAGCTCACCTTGTGGCTAGTGGCATCAACGAGCATGTTATATGAACCTTCTCTGTGGAAAAATACATATTTATATCAATTTTAATAATAACTAATTGGTACAGTGGCTTACACAGGTTCATCAATGATATACATAGTAACTATGAAAGCGGGTGGGTATATTTATATGTCCTACCTTTATATGTACCTTTGTATATAAATCTTGAAACTAATCAAATAGGCTAATATAGTTTTTGTTTTAAAATTGTATTTTTTTTTTAGTATTTTAATATAATTTTTCTTATATATTTCAGAAAAATCGAACTCATCACATCCTACCATAATTCCGATTCAGAATCCAATGATGAATCAGAAACAAGTAAAATCAATGAATCACCTTCACCGAAACCTAGTAAAATACCTAAAATTCCACAAAAAAAGTTAAAAACTAAGCCTCAAACAGAATTTGGTCCGCCTTTACCTTCAAATCAAAATTATTCAGCGCCTATTGGTCCCGAGCTACCTCCAGAGTTAGTGAAGGTGAAATCACCTGAGATTTCAAAGGAAAAGGAAGATGTAAGTGACCATTTTTCATTTTTTTTTAACTGTATCCTGCATATAGCAGGGTTGGCAGAGGGAACCTGAGAATCTAGTGTTAAGACACTCCGTTCTCTTACAACAATTCTGTTCCCCACTTTCCGCTGAATTGAGGCATTGCATGCTGAGTGGCGGAACTCAACGCCGCGCTTTGCCTTTTTATCAACCCAGGAAATGAAAATACTAACATTTCCTGGAGTGGGAATTGAACCCACAACCTGTCGCGTTTACAGTCACACACTTATTTTATTCTTATAATTATTTACTATGAATTTATATACTCGTAAATGATGAGACCTCTGCATCTGATAATCGCTGATACAATAACTATTCAAGTCTTCTAGATGCTTATTTTTGAATAGAAATGGACTTTTTAAAATCAATTTACTAAAACTTGCTTTTAAAAAGTCATAAATTAAGTTTAAATAAAGTTTATCATATATATTTTTTTTATTTTTAAAATATCTTATTAAAACTTTAAAGAGTTTCTAGTTGAATTGGAAATGTTATTAAGCGTTATGATGGGTTAAAGTTTTCAATCTGAAATAATAGTTTTTCAGTAAATTTCAATTAATTTGTCATACTTAACTAATTTAAGTATTTTTAATACATTAGGATGCCAAATCAGTTAAATCATTAGACGATGATAGTCAAGACGAAGTTACTTTACTTAAACGGTTAAAAGATAAAGCGAAGTTATTAGAAAAGTTAGGAGGAGTTATTCCGACAGAGTTAAAAAAAATAATAAAAGATGAATCCAATACGTCTTCCCCGAAAGATACACTAGACATAGATGATCTTTTAGACGAAATTGAAAAGAAAGAATTTAAAGTTAAAACAAAATCTAAAACAGATGACCGTTCTAATACAAATAGTATTAATAATTCGCCAAAACGAGATAAAACGCCGCCTTTAGATGACTTAAAATCTAACGGTCAAGCACTATTTCCAAGTTCTGTTAATATAACAGATGACATTAAAGATAAAGCAGATACTAATGAAAAAGAAAAGGAAAAAAAAGAAAATGTATATCTATTAGATAGTAAAGAGCATTTAGAAAATGTTAACAGAAAAAAATTAAGAATTTCAAACTCAGTGTTGCCAGAACGTAAGAAAGAAGTAAATTTACCAACATACACGACGAAGTATTCGCAGTTTATAGAAGGGTTTTCGAGTGAAAGGACTGGTTTAGGTTTTTCGAAGGAGGAAGAAAGTGATAATAGTCCTAAGAACACGATAAATTATGGCAATGGCTTGACTTTTACTAAAGGGGAGACTTTAAATGAGGAAAAGAAAGATGAAGATTTGGACGATTTGACGGAGCTGGTGGAAGCGAAGTTGAAGTTCTTGAATCAGTTGCAGCCGTGCGTGTTGACGCCGCTGCAGGAGATGGTCATACAGATGCAGGTGAATATTTGTTATTTTTTTTATAGTATTAGATATTTATTGTTATTAGATATTTTTTTATTAATCATAGCTTGTGTTATTCCGGTAAGTTACATACAGCATTGTAGAGACAGAATCCAGTCCAGACACTGTTTTCGACGTACCACCATATTTCGAGAAATTACGTGTTAAGTATTTGTCTTATCAGAGCGAGACAATGAAAATAATTTAAATATGAGATCCTTTGAGTCTCGAGTAGGGAACGAACCAACAATCAATCTTATTTACTTTGAGATATTGTGCCACTCATATTATGGCCAAATTACATGAAGTTTTTATAAATTGGAGACTATGTAACTATTTTATTTAAAAATCATATAGATCCTATGAATGTTTTGTGAAAATATATCATTTGTTTATATATTATAAAAATCATATAACATTCCTCACAATTTCTGTAAAGAAATTTGTAACATGATAATATGTACCCTGGATTCCTTTCAAGCATTAAACAATAGATCGTTCAATTTTCGTTTTACTGTTTTTAAAATATATTGTAGTCAAAACTTTTTTATCACCTTCTCAATTTTACTAAGATGTTTGTATCGAATTACAATATTTATATCTGTTAAGTATAGTTTATACTGATGTTCTTATTAAAAACTCGCTACATTCATACATTTTGTTTCGCATTTCGCCAAGTATCGACAAAATGGGCGCAAACTAAAAAGTAATTATGAAAGTTTCATAAATTATTATTTGTTCGATATTTACTATATAAAACGGTGGTAATCGAAAAATCGATAAATAAGTTAGCGGTTGTTAGTGTTTTGCTGACACTACGTCGAGTTTCTCGACACTAGGTCGAACGGAGTGTCTTGTCTCGAGACAAAGTTTGTAATATATGTATCTGCGTGTGTGTGTGGGTGCGCAGACGCTGGTGAGCGCGTTCCGCGCGGGCGCGCTGCACGCGTCGTACTGGCGGCGCTGGGCGCAGGCGGCGGCGCGCGCGCTGCTCGCGCACGAGGCGGCCGCCGCGCCGCCCGGCTGGACCGCCGCCTTCCTCAGGTACGCGCGCGCACCGCACACCCCCGAGACTGACTGTACACGCACTACTATTGAGCTACCTCATCATACGATTGTGTCCCATTGACTGATAATAATACTGATAATAATACATAATACACATAGTCCATTATTAAATACCTCCTAGCCCCAATCCACTCGACAGTAACGACGTACAACAACTAATCATTACAGTCTGACAGTATCTGCCCCCACTATCTAGTACCTCCTATTGTGATTAACTAACAAAACATTCTACTGACAACTCCATTATTAAATACCTTCCGGCGCTATAATCCATTAACTTACAATACATGCCCCATTATTAAAACCTTCCTTTCTACTATGACCCGGTGACTGACACTAGATCCTCCATTAATAAATACGTCCTAACCCATTGTGCCCTAAAAACTAACAATAAATGCCCCATCATGAAATAATTTCTAACCAAAATGGCTCATTAACTGACAATATATGCACTATAACTGACAATATTAAAACCAACTATACGAGTTCCTATTGTCTAATAATACGTATATGCCCCAATCGGACAATATGTAATACTATCTATGAATAAATGCCTCAATACTAAGTACCTCCTAGTCCCATCCAGCCCCATCAACTGACAATACAACCTTATAACTGACAGTATCAACACCAATATATGACAATAAGTTCCTATTGTCAAATAATACGTACTTGCCCCTGTCAGACAGTGTTTAATACAGTCTGACAATATGTGCCCCCACTGTCACACCGATGACCGATACCTAATATTTTGTGTTTAGATTGATGATTTTCGCGTTTTTTTTTAATGATGTCATCTCGATGGACAAAAGATGTAGTTTTAAATGAATTTAATATTAAATATATTAATTGCGATTAGATACGTTATTTGAAATTTATTTTCCTTTAAGTATCATAGATACTGCAAATATTTGATCGGAATTTTTTTCCTTATTGTTATAATTTTTTTTATCATCAATGTTATTTTAATGTAATCGTAAATGGTAAAGAGTTATGAGAAAATGAAATAGGAAATAAATAAAAAAAATAAAAATCTCGCAGCATTTCGTTTAAGCTTATTATTTTAAAAAATAGTCACAAACACAAAATACACTTCGGTGTGACAATGGGATATGAACTTTGAACTATTGCTATGTGCTGTGCCTTTACAGACTTTTTTATGGTATATGGAGGACAAAAAAGGTGAATTACCTAGTGTTGTGTTAAATATAAGTTTTTTATGAAATAATAGGAATTTAATCATCAGACGATGATTTTGCTTAAATAATATTTGTTGGTATATTTTAGAATTTTTTTGGGTGTATAAAAAAAAAAAAAAAAAAGTTTTTTTGTGTTATGACAATGTGATTGATCTGTGATACATAAGAGTACCTGATTTTAATTTTAAGAGTGGAATAAATTATATTCTTAGCTAATTACGAGTTTCTTTAATAAAGGCCTAATTTAAAAAAAAATGTAAATACAACCTATAAAAAAAAAAATTTTTTGTTTCTCCTAATAGATTTTACACTTAAAATATACACTTAGCTTTTTAAAATATCAATAGAGAAGACAAGAAAGAGTCAGCGTGAGGAAGAGGAAGACAACGCACCACGGGCTTAGTAAGAGAATTTTATTATTTTATTTTTTTAATTTCTTGATAAAATGCACCTTTGATCTTTTCAAGGTGGCCTGTATGCAGTTGTGTCTGCTGTAAAAAACAAATGTCAATATAGATTAAAGTATGCAGATTAAAAATATGACAGTAATTCAAAGCAGACACATAATGGATGTTCTTGTCGGGTTTAAAGTATGAACAAACCGCGTGTTTTAGAAAAGAGCCAAAAAAAATTTTTCCGAATGTCATTTAACGATGATGAACGAGAGAGATTTCGTTTGACGTTTTAAGTGTTTATTTTAAGTCCGCCTTGAATATAAATTGGTTAACTGTCTTATGTCACTTTGCATCCTGGCTCGAAGGACCAAATGTGTTAAAAATTGTTATTTTCTATTATTCTATATTTTTTATATTGTGAAAAATTCTATCAATAACTCTGCAAAATTATATATTTTTTTGTTAATAAAGAGCAAAAATACTAAGCCATTCACAGCCAATTTATACCACAAAATCTACAAACCCATTCAAAAGCATGTTCTTTATTCACTCTTGCTATCGCACAGATCCACAGCTGAAGGCCGGTACTGCTATCGGCGCGAGTCAGATGGCTTTATGCAGTATGAATACCCGGCGGTCGCGAGTGCCCAACATGGAAATAGCAACCACACCACGCCACATCCTAGCTCTGATGTTGAAGGTGATTTTTGATTTGTCCTGGGTTATACGAGATTTTTTTTTACAGCTTCTTATTTTTGTGACTTTATGACTTTTTATCTTCTTATCCAGGAAGGAAAACCGTGGTCTATAGTAGACTGGAAACTCAGTCCCTACCTGGCGAATACACAGGCTTCTACTAATTGTTCGAAAAGTCGGGTTTCTTAAAGTATTTCCGAATACTAAAAAATATAATTAAATAATTATGATTAATATAATATGATTTCCTTTAATATGTGTAAAATCAGGAAAATCAAAATCTTTTTACTTATGAGTACCCTCCTATAAAATCAGGAAAAATTAATGTTATATGATATTCAAGAGGAGATAATGTATATAACTTAAATACAACTATTTCAGAGTGGTATTATAACCCCGCTCTGGAAGCTAAGACAAAGCGCGGCGTTGAGTTACGTCATAAACATGTAATTTCTCAAGGAAATAGAGCTTGAAGTGTCTTAACACTAAAGTGGTAATGATGTGATGATGCTCAGAAAATAGAATATAAATATTGAATAATCCCTTCTATAAAAATGATCTCTAATAATATTTTTCACTAATATTTATTATACATATAACATTAATAAAAACAGGACGAAGAAGTGTTATCAACGCCGAACGCATCGCCGCCGCGCTGGTGGCGCTCAACGCCGCCGCCGCCCGGCACCGACACGGATATGGAACCGCCGCCGCCGCCTAAATTGGTAAGTCAATGATTGTCTACATGTAGGTTTTACATACTTTGGATACTCAAACACTAAAAAAACGTAAGTTGTATTCTAATAACATAAAAACAGAATGCTTTGCACGGAGTGTCTTAACACTGGGTTCTCTGGTTCTCTCTATCTCTATTCTTAGGCTATAATTGATTTTAACGTCTTGTAGAACTGCAGAATTATAATTGACCGAGTAAACTACAAGAAATAAGGAAATGGTATCATAATAAAAAATGTTTAGCGTGACGTTATGTTCTGTATCAACTCGGGGGTAATATATCATGTTGAAGAGCGTGGTGAAGTCTATATGCCATATTATGATTTTATATCAAGTTTTTAAAGAAAATAGTGTGTATAAGTTAAAATAGTGTTGAAATGGTCATAAATTGTGCGGGCATTAGGCAATTTAGAAATCAAAATCAAAATATTCTTTATTCAAGTAGGCCATTACAAGCACTTTCGAATCGTTAATTTACAAAGGTGTCAGTCGCGTCAGTCCCAACGGAAGCTACTACCGGCTCGGAAGGCAGTTCTGTTGAGAAGAGCCGGCAAGAAACTCGACAGTTGCTCTTTTCAAATAAAATTTTTACAATAAATATACAACTATGATGAGCCTCCCGACTCCCGGGTGAGCGTCAACAGCGTTTAATTCCACACATTAACATCATTATAGTATTCTTCTTGGACAGAATAATATACTTTTTTCAATATGTGTTCTTAATCTTAACTTAAATTGTTGAAGTAAATAAAATTTAAACTTAAAAATATTTGCTTTAAAAGTATGGACTTTCGACTTATCAGTTTATTCACGCCCTTACGGAAATTAATTCCCTCAATATTTTTTCAGCATGAACTCAAAAACGAAATAGGCGAGGGAGCTTTTCATTCCTACAACGACATAGCGCAATTAGAACGACAAACCAGCAATACCCAGCACCCTTCGACACCCCCGACCCCCAGCACTTCAGACACTTCGAGCCCCCCGCACCCCCCACTAATACGGGAATCTACGGAGAATGGAAAGAGATAACAAAGATTGTAAAGCCAAGAAGAAGTCGAAGGTAATTCTTTAAAAATTCTTTAATTTAATCGTTGGTTATGATTTCGATTCCTATTTGAGGTTTTTTTTATATTGTTTTCGTAGTTTTGGCCATTTTATCATATCTTAAACTAAATGAAGTCTGTCGTGGCGCAGAGACAAGCATGTGACTGTATACGCGACAGGTTGTAGGTTCCATTCCCACTCCAGGGTCAAACATATTGCACAATATTTAGTATTTTTATTCAAGCTTTGGTAACTACAATGAGCGGCGTTGAGTTCCGCCGCTTAGCGGAAAAGTGGAGAACGGAAAAGAAATCGTAGTGTCATAACGTTAGGTTCTCTGGTTCCCTTTGTAGGTAAAGGTCCTGCTATGTATAAAAAAAAATAATCAATTTTTCTATATTTTTAAAATGTTAATCCCACGTTTAAGAAAAACATTTTTAGTAAATATATAAATATTTCTACGTTACCTATTTTTTTTTATTATCCTGTGTGATAAAATTGTTTTCCTTTTAAAATATTATTAACTTGACGCTGTATCCCGCTCATAGCTGGATAGGCAGAAGGAACCTCAGAACCTAGTGTTAAGACACTCCATTCTCTTTCAACAATTCCGTTCCCCAATTCCTGCCGAATTGAGGCATTGCGTGATGAGTGGCGGAACTCAACGCCGCGCTTTGCCTTGTTGGTAACCCAAGAAATGAAAATACTAAATTTTACATTTCCTGGAGTGGGAATCGAACCCACAACCTGTCGCATTTACAGTCGCACGCTTGTGCCTCTGCGCTACGACAGGTGTTAAAAAAAAGTTAAAATTGTTTTTTTTTTCAGGTAAAATTATCAACGTCGCTAAGTATGAAGCACAAATCAGTGTCCAGTTTAGTGGCGAAGTGGCAACAGGTGGCCGACGAGATTCATTCCGATTAATGTTTATATATAAAAATATATTATATATATTGTAATTGTGCCTCTATTCATTTTTTGTAAAAAGTCGAAGAAATAATAAAATGGTGGTATTTAATATTCTGTTGGTTTTATTTGTTAGTGTTCTTTTTTATATTCCTTCATAGTAAGGTATTCAAAGAACGTAGTGTTAAGACACTCCGTTCTGAAAATACTATACCGGTGGCACTATATCTGGATGCGTGGCACTCTAGTACTGTGCGGTTTCGAAGGAATTTCCTTCCACGTGCCACTCAACTGTGGAATGGCCTACCTGCGGCAGTTTTTCCAGGTCGATACGAAATGGGTACCTTCAAAAAGCGCGCCTACTCCCACCTCAAAGGCCGGCAACGCACCTGTAGCTCCTCTGGTGTTGCACGGGGCCGTGGGCGGCGGGGATCACTTACCATCAGGTGACCCGAACGAGAGTTTGCCTTGTCCTTTCCATAAAAAAAAAGTGGCGAAGGATAAAAAAATGATATAGGTAAGCTGGTATATGTAGGTCAACCTGGACGATAATATAATACATTGTCAAGGCATAGGCTGTTAAGATTTTGTCCAGTTTGTTTTTGCACTTTTGTCGACTTTGTTCTTTTTATGGCATCTAATTTTGTCGAACTTGTTTTTTTGCATTCCCTAACTTTTGTCGGCCTTGTTTGTTTTTGTAGACGACACTAATTTCGCATATCGTCAGTTCAGTTTACTCGGCGTATTGATAAATCCGCTACTAATTTATTGTAATTTACAATTTTGGCAAAAAATGGCAAATTAGGCGAATGTTGGCAAAGGAATATTTAAAAAATTATGAAAAAAAGAAAACCGAATCTAAATAAAATGTATCTAAAAATATAATTATCATCAGAAGCACTAGCTATCAGTGTCTAAACGTATGTATAACTCGGTTCTTATCGGCTTGTATTGTGTAAATTGCAATAAACGAATGGTTGATTCTTTATAGACTGAGTGCGCTGAAATGACGATTTGCGAGATTAACGATAGCAAAATAACGCCTATCGTGGCGCAGAGGCACAAGCGTGCGACTGTGAACGCGACAGGTTGTGGGTTCGATTCCCACTCCAGGATATGGAGGTTTTTTTTCAATTTTCATTTCCTGGGATTTGTAACAAGGCAAAGCGCGCTGTTGAGTTCCGTCACTCAGCACGACATGCCTAAATTCGGTGGAAAGTGGGGAACGGAGTGTCTTAACACTAGTTTCCCTCTACCTACTCTGCTATATGCGGGATACAGCGTGGAGCTAAGTAAGTAAGTTCCAGATTTTCCAGGTATTCCTAAGAACAAGCAGAACCTAGTGTCAAGGCACTCCGTCCATCACTCTCCACAAGAATTCGACACATTGCGCGTCGCTAGCAGAACTAATTGTCGTGCTTTGTTTTACTAGAAAAAAATATATATACCAATGATACATTTAACATTACCGTTCATTGGATTTGAACCTACTCACCAAAGTCTCTACAACACAACAAAAACAAAATAATAATTCAAAATTATATCAAAAAGCGTCTTTCATTTTTTGTATGGAAAAAAACCGCAGCAGGATAGATAGAACCATTCCGAATTCAATGAATATTGATGACTCAATATCAAGCTGAACTTTCTTGTTATCGGCTAGTTGTAGTTTGTTTTGAAATAGTTCTATTATTGCAATCATGACGAGTGGGATGGTATATGACTGTAAACGCGATTGGTAGTGGATTCGATTCCCGGTTGAAAGAATTTTTATAATAAAATTATTTTCATTTCGCTCTGGTTAAGATAAAGCTCAAATCTGGGCGGTAAGCGGTGAACGGAGTGTCTTGACACTAGCTTCTCTCTGACTACCCTGCTATTTGGTAAAGCATGAAGTTGAAAAACTAAACTAAATAAATAGATTAACTTTAAAACTCGATTTACAAAAAGTAGTCTGTCTGTAAATCGAAACCACATACTCTCAAAGGGTTCCATTCGAATTAGATGCAAAATATTTAACTGCTTCTTTCGTCAGCTCGTCTTAGAACTGCCTTTCAAGAAGTTAGCTTCCTGTAGGACTGAAAATACTGAAATTTTCATTTTAATTGATGATTTAAAAATGCCTTTAAAAAAATATAATAAAGTTTTACCGATATAATTAAACAAAAAATCAAAATCAAAATATTCTTTATTCAAGTAGGCTATTCAAGCACTTTCGAATCGTCAATTTACAAAAGATGTTAGGAGTGTCAGTCCTAACGGAAGCTACCACCGGCTCGGAAGCAGCAGCCGCAACCGGCTCGGCAGTTCTGCTGAGAAGAGCCGGCAAAAAACTCAACAGTTGCTCTTTTCAAACAAAATTTTATAATAAATTTACAGCAACGATATTTATAGCCTCCTGAGTGAACATCACAAGCACAGCGTTGCACAGCGCACAGTTTTACAAGGTCTGGTTTTTATTGGCGCCATAGGTGTTGTTTGTAATAATTATCAATGCATGTCGTGGCGCCGAGGCACAAGCGTGCGACTGTAAATGCGACAGGTTATGGATTCGATTCCCACTCCAGGAAATGTAAAATTTACTATTTTCATTTCTTGGATTTGGTAACAAGGCAAAGCGCGGCGTTGAGTTCCGCCACTTAACACGCAATGCCTCAATTCGGCGGAAAGTGGGGAACGGAATTGTTGTAAGAGAACGGAGTCTCTTAACACTAGGTTCTCTGGTTCCCTCCGCCTACCCTGCTATATGCGGGATACAGCGTGAAGTTAAAAAAAAAAAGAAAAAAAAAACGTCAGACTAAGAAATATGCTACTATTTGTAAACATTTTGTGTAATTTAATGTCACAATATAATATACATATGTAAGTATCTAGTATTAAATAAAATCGCTTGAAATACTTTGTATGTAATTTCAAACGTTTTATTTCCTTTGAAGTTTCCTTTTATCAATTCTATTCAATCGTTGCTACATCTATATATATTTTTTCTTTTTTTATTTTCCTCACATAACGGGGTAAGTAAAGAAAATATACATACATAGACACACTTAGAGACACTTTGTTACCCATTATATCATATATAAAGTGATAGTCAAAAATCGATACATTGCGTGTTGAGTAGCAGAATTTGAAATAAGCAATGAAATATAATCATGTCTCCTGGAAGGAATAGAACGGAATAGAAAGGAATAGAATAGAACACATAATCAATAGCTTTTACAGCCAGACACTCTTCCACTGCCCCATGATAGTGTCACTTATTAGTTATTTATTCATTCATTCATTTATCTATTTATTTGGATCACTAACATAGCGAACACTAACATATATAAAAAAAAACAATATCCTTAAAATAATTACAAAATGCCGCCGCAATTGCAGAAGCTACCATATGAAAAAAGGATCATCAATATCGATTCAGCCAGTAAAAAGTTATGCGGTGACCCACATAAAAAGAACAGTTAAATTAATACCCTCTTTCAGTGAAATCGGTTACAAACCACAATAATAAAAATTTGCAATGTTAAACCAAAAAGTACATACATACATACATAGCTTCACGCTGTATCCCGCATATAGCAGGGTAGACAGAGGAAACCTAGTATTAAGACACTCCGTTTCCCACTTTCCGCCGAATTGAGGCATTGCGTGCTGAGTGGCGGAACTCAACGCCGCGCTTTGCCTTGTTACCAAACCCAGAAAATGAAAAATCCATTTCTTGGAGTGGCAATCGAACCCACAACCTGTCGCGTTTACAGTCGCACGCTTGTGCTTCTGCGCCACGACAGACGTTCAATTTGTAGTATAAATAGGATTATATTATTATATACTATTTAAATATATATTACGCTCTTGGTAGTATTGTGGACCCAAGGCTTTGTCCCAGTGAATGGATGAACCCTCAGCTTATCCTTTGCTTGTAAGCCCGAGTATTCAAACAATAAACAATAATTGTAAAGCAAATAATTACTTTACTTCAAACTTTAAGTTAATGTAGATAACAGTTGTGGAGGACTTTGGAAATCCTTTTGTTAATAAATGCTAACTAAATTCATTATTTAATAACATATTAAGGAAACTGAAAGAAATACTTGGGGAATGATTATTTTCATGTTTCCGTTATGGTAAGTTAAATGCGGCGTTGAGATCCGTCATTTTATAAGTAATGTCTTGAATTTGGACGGTAAGGGAGTGTCTTGTATAATATGTTCTCTCTAGCTACCAGTGGCGAGGGGGGAATTTTTTTTAGTTAGGCAAGCCGGTAAATTAAGGGAAGCCGATGTATATTTAGGGAAGCCGGTATATATATTTAGGGAAGCCGGTAATTTTTAGGGAAGCCGATATATTTAGGGAATTCGGTATAGGATATCAAGGTATTTCGTAATTTCAATATACAATTTTGGCGAATTTATTTTTACGACTACAAGATGTCAGAGCTTGATTTTTTGCAATTTTATGCCCAATATTTTCCTGGCGAGCTTTTTTTAGGTCTCTTACTTGTACTTTGAAAAGATAGGCAACCCGGTGGGAATCGAATTGTATGGACGCCTCGCTATTGCTAACTACCCTGTTACGAGGAAGAAAGCTTGAAGCTGTAAAACTTAACGCTTTATTCGTTTTCTGTTCTATTTTTAATTAAATTAAAAAGAAAATTAGTACAATAAAAAAGACCTTCAATATGAAATTATATTCAAAACCGCGTTCAGTTACGCACACTATAGCATTTTTACGGTGACATTTTTTTTATCAAGATTTAAAGAGCTGTATCACTTAGGTTACTTTATTGCTTTCGTATATTTAATAATTCAAGCATTATACATACATAGATGATTTCAAAATTACGTTTCTATTACAATTACATACACATACAAATCCATACTAGCTTGAATAAGTTGATAAAATGAAAATAAACACTTTTATGGCAGGTATAATTAAATTTTACCTAAAAATCCTGTTTTTACGTTATTTCTATGATTTTAATGAGAGAACGATATATGAAGCAAAGGTGAGCAGCAAGAGAGGTAGGGGGAGACCTCGGTTGACCTTCGAGAACACAGTATCAATGACGAAGGTCACGCAAAAAGCATGAGGACCCCCCGGAGGGCATGCATGAAGGGGCTAATGACTGTGGACGAGGCGAAAGAGGTATGCAGGGACCGTAGCGTTTAGCGTTCCGTTCTCTCTGACTACCCCGCTAAGGGTAAAGCGTGAAGTTAGGTAGGTAGGTGAAAGATTTTTTACTTGAAAATATTTGGTTTACTGAAATTTTTAAATATGGTTATTTAATTACCCTATAAATAAAGTCATTCTGTTTAACAATATTAAAAAAAATGATCATACTAGGTCACCTGTTAACCTATTCACGTCAGGCACGAATGTCATCATCACTTATCATAGCATCGTATGTTTATAATCTCAAAAGGCAAAAGCTCAGAATAAACTAGTAATAACAGGTTCAAATACGTGAGGGACGTACATCAGCTAACCCTTTCGTGAACATAGACGTGAGGTGAATTTAAATTATCCATAAGTTCAGGCCTACGTTGGTGCAGAGGCACAAGCGTGCGACTGTAAACGCGACAGGTTGTGGGTTCGATTCACACTCCAGGGAATGTTAGTATTTTCATTTCCTGGGTTCGGTAACAAGGCAAAGCGCGGCGTTAAGTTCTGCCACTCAACACGCAATGTCTGAATTGTTGTAAGAGAACGGAGTGTCTTAACACTAGGTTCTCAGGTTCCCTCTGCCTACCCTGCTATATTTGGGATACAGAGTGAAGCTAAAAAAAAAAACAATCGGAGTATCTTGACACTAGGTTCTCTCTGTCTACCTAGCTATTATGAAGAAAACTAAAATCTATTTTAAGGATTTATATAAACCAAAAAAATATATATTAGTATAAAAAAACACACACGTACACTATGTGAACACATATACTGATAGTACAGACCTCACGAAAAACCCAATTAACAAGTTCAGCTGCACTTTATTTTTTTAACCATCACGTTTCAGCCACTAGGGAACGCATTCCGAAAATCCCTAAACAACAATAATTTCAAAGCTCTCGTGATTGTAAGCAAGTTAAAAAATCCTTTGTCTAGACTGTAGACTGTATAAGCGACAGCTTTTGTGAACTTAAGCTTTTGTTCTGACGATCATTAACTGGACTGTGAACCCGCGACTAACGCCGTACTGTAATGAGATTGTTTCTGCGTTTCAGGCCTTTTGTGTTCCGAAATATTATATTGAAATTATATTACTTTTTTTAGCCTTAAAGAATGTAAGGTCAAAATATTTCGTTTTCAACTTCCACTTAAATTTGAGATATTACGTGTTACGTAAACGCCGAAACGAAACTAAACGCCGCGTTCTGTCTTAATAAAGAAATTTAAAGGTTTATATATTATCATTTCAACAGTCGGACGCTATCACCACCATGATGGCCTCTAATGGCGTCTTAATGACTTATGTCGTTTAAATGTAACGTCAATGTATACAAATAAGACTTACTGATAAATCACTCCGTTCTATAATAATATAAAGACGGTTCCGGTTAACGTATTTATTCCTTCAACCAATAGAGTTTCCATTTAACTTAGTGCACAAGTGAGAATGAATCTAAAAATGAATTCAAGCCTATTTAAAATATTTTCTCCACTTGAAACGCCTGTCGTGGCGCAGAGGCACAAACGTGCGACTGTAAACGCAGGTTGTGGGTTCGATTCCCACCCCAGGAAATGTAAAGTATAGTATTTTTATTTATAGGGTTTTATAACAAGGCAAAGCGCGGTGTTGAGTTCCGTCACTCAGCACGCAATGCCAACGGAGTGTCTTAACACTAGGTTCTCAGGTTCCTTCTGCCTACCCTGCTATATGCGGGATACAGCGTGAAGTTAAAAATAAACTTGAAATAAATAGCGGGCCACATTACAATCAATTGACGATCTATTTTCATATTGAATTAAACGACATTTACATTTCTAATTAATAAATTACAGTAATTATTTTAATAAATATTGAATACAGTACGAAGGATCCTATGGCTTGGCTTGGCTTGGCACGGCACGGCACGGTATATGGTAGGCGTAGCACACTTGGCCTTGTTAACGGGCAGAATTCTGATTGCCTAACCAACTGTCACTTTATTTTGTGCACGTATCGAGTACATGTCAGTATGTATAATATTTATTTCTTTAATTTAATAAATAATATAAGCTTTTCCACTTCGCTTCCAAATAAAACTTAAGTACCCATTTTTTTTGAAAGTATGGTATATTTATCATAATATTACATTGTTACCGGTTCTAGATAAGTATGCCAAAATTTTAATTAATCCAACATTTCAAAATCGGTCAAAATCATGTTCAAAGAGAGAGAGTTTCCTTTAAAAAGATACATACATACACAAGCACACGCGCACGCACGCACGCACGCACATTCACACACACACACACACACACACACACACACATACACACACATATTAATACATACTTACATACAAGCTCATAAAAGCGTATTAAGATGTGGTCCCATTTTTTTCCTTTAGGTATAGAATGCACAAAGAATACAGGTATAATCAGAACTTAACCTATGTATTTATTATTTCCTTATGCATAACAAATTGAATTGAATGCTTTCTAATAATAACGTATTTATAAATCATAGGCTATTGTGGCAGAGTGGGTCACCTTCTGACTGTAAGGACTGTTCTTACACGGAGAATGATTAAATTTTCAATTATTTTCATTTCCCTGCTCTTAAAGCAAAGCGCGGCGTTGAGTTCCGCCACTTACAGCAATTTCTTGATTTCAGGCGGAAAGTAGAGAAAGGAATGTCTTGACACTATGTTTTTGGAATACATTGCTAGGTAAAATAAAGCGTGCAACTATTTTTTTTTATAAATAAATCTCAACGAATAATAAATTTGACGTAAACATATAACTTAAATATACACGTTAAATAATTTAAATAATCGGTGTTGAATTCCGCCACTCAGCGCGCTATGCCTCAATTCGGCTAAAAGTTTGGAACGGAAATGTTAAAAGAGAACGGAGTGTCTTAATACTAGATTCTCTGGTTCAGTGCCTATCTTGCTTTGTGCGTGATACAGTGTAAAGCTGTAAGCAAAAATAAATAATAAAACAATCTCATATATATATTTACAATTTTCAGAGGCACTGCGCCACGACAGGCGACTAGCGTGCGACTGTAAACGCGACGGGTTGTGGGTTTGATTCCCACTGTAGGAAGTGGATTTTTTCATTTCCTGGGTTTGGTAGCAAGCAATGCGCGGCGTTGAGTTTGGCCACTCAGTGCAATGCCTCAATTCGGTGGAAAGTGGGGAACGGAGTGTCTTAGCACTAGGTTCCCTCTACCTACCCTGTTATATGCGGGATACAGCGTGAAGCTATGTATGTATATATGTATTTACAATTTTTCCATGAAAAATCGAACGTTAAAACCAGAAACTCTTATCATATATATCACAAAAATAATACGTAGCTCGTAGCACTCCTCAGTGTATCTACGACATCCACGCGTAGCGGTCGTCTACGCGACTACGCGGCTACGCGCCTACGATCATTTAAACATTTGTAGAGTGATGATTATTTTAATTTAAATATATATATATTTTATTATTAAATTTAAATTGTGAAATGTAAAAAAGGAATTTTTTGAACCCAGATTATGGTGAGTAAAAGTTTTTTTTTATGATAAAGTATTTTTCTTTTTTTTTAATGGTTCTCAATTTGTGATGACAGACTCAAAATATTCTTCCATTATCGTTATTTATAGAGTGTTATAAAATAAAGTATAGGAATATATTTTATTATATATGTCTCTACATAAAATAAATATTTATAATAATTTTTTTTAAAATGACAATTATTTAGCTTTTGCATATTCTTCTTTTAATTTCATATAAATAACTCTTAAAATTCAGCAGTTTGTCATAAAAAATCTAATAATAAGCCTCTCCTTTTTGTAATTTCCGGTTATTTGGTGACATTATTTACTAAGTGGCGGAACGCAAAAAGATTTTTTTTAATATATTAGCTTATATTAATTTCAAAGCTTTTTGCACGTAACAGGTAAAGAGAACCTAGTGTCAAGACACTACGTTTTTTACATTCCGCCGAAAGAGATTTTCCATATTGAGTTGTGGAACTCAATGCTGTATTTTGTCTTAATAACGCGGAAAAATGAAAATAGATCAACCTCGCGAGTGGGTATCGAACCTATAACCATTTTTATGTTTTAAAATATTGTAATATAATGGAGTAGAAACCTTAACCAAAGTATATTCATTAGGACTTCTTGCGACGGTAGAGTTTCATAAGCATATTTTATATCTCTATTTATAGAATTTATCAATATATATACTTTTTTTTAAGCGATTTTTTATTTTTAAGCGACTTCAAAAAATGAGAAAGTTTTTAATTGGTTTGTATTTTTTGATGTATGTCACCGCATAACTTTTTACTAGTTGAAACGATATTGGTAATTTTTTTATGTGATAGCCTGATGTGGTCTCATCTAAATTCAGTTAATAACTAACGAGTAGTTATTCGTAATAATGTAGAAATTCGTTTCGTGAATTATGTCAAGCACGTATCTTTCTTTTAAAATCATAATTATTTTATATATACTTATCTCTATTGATAAAATTTTCAAATACATTTATTATTTTAATAGATTTTTATTTTAAATTTTCTTGCGACGGTAGAGTTTCATTATTTTTATTTAATCTCTATTGATAGAATTCTTCAATATACCTACTATTATTTTCATTTTTAAGCGACTTCAAAAAAGAAAGTTATGAATTAGACAGTATTTTTTATGTATGTTACAGCATAACTTTTTACTGGGCGAAACGATATTGATGATTTTTTTATATGATAATTAGTGAATATATGTGAATAATGATGAGTTCCCATTTAAATCTAGTTAAGATGTGACAAGAATTTTTAGAATTATTCTCAATATATGTTTTGTTTTTCTTTTTCGTCTTTTTTTAGCTTCACACTATATCCGCATATAGGATATGCAGAGGGAACCTGAGAACCTAGTGTTAAGACACTCCGATCTCTTTCAACAATTCCGTTCCCCACTTTCCGCCGAATTGAAAATAATGTTATTTTAAAGGGCTTTCATCAAGTCGTTTTTCTTTTCTGTTAAAATATTAATTTTCTTATATATTTGTTACCTATCTATTGATAAAATTTTCCAATACATTTATAATTTTAATAAAATAGTATTTTAAAATGACGTTAGTAACTTTTTACATTGTCGCTCCGTTGCGTCTAATGAGTTTAATGTGTATGCGATACGCGTAGGCTGTTTCAAATAAGATGGGAATTTTCCATCCAACGGGTTCAGAATGAAAATTGCTTTGATGATTCGATAAACATAAATTTTAGTTTAGTTTTTTAAAGTAAATAAGTAGTTCATTTAATTAGATCTATTAGTTTTGGATATAAATATAGAGAATTATTAATATTTTCATGTATTCAGTATTTCTGATGTAAGGAAATATACCTAAGTGCGTTAAATATTCAAATGAGTCTTAGATGTTATGTTTACAACTATTATATCCGGTACTCCGGGTGTATAAGTTGATAAATCGACTTGCACATCTCTCTTTTCACCTCTTTTTTACATTATTATAGTTTGCTTTATTGAAAATTTTATAAAGCAAGCGCGTTTCTCGACGTTGAGTTCCGCCACTCAGAACGCAATTCGGCGGAAAGTGAGGAACGGGTGTCTTAACACTAGGTTCCCTCTGCCTACCCTGCTATATGCGGGAGACAGCGTGAAGCTATGTATGTATGTATGCTTTATTTATAGTACTTTATACTTTTGAATAAAAATATATTTAAATACTATAAAAATAGAATTTCTGGATAAAATTATAACTTAAGAATGCCTGCCCTGATAAATTTACATTTTCGATCTATCGACTCTACATCTGATATGAATCTAATACTTATTCTTGTAGTAAGGCATCGAATTCATGACCTTTATGATCAAGCAATGATTCAAGCGTCTACTATCTATATATAAATACGTGAAGCAAAAACTTTGGATCCCTTTTTACGAAAATTACGCGGACGGAGGAGCGTGAAACTTGGCACACTTATAGTTTATATAGAGAAAGAGTGCAGAATGCTAATATTTTTTTATTATATGTAAATAATACATAAACACACTACCATGATTAGACATCCATATACGTCACTACGCAATGCGTTATTAATAAATTTACGGGGCGCTAGTTTAAATAAAAAAAATATTAAATATTACTAAAAAAGCAGCTGTCAAGACAATTCACTCTCCGCCTTCCACCCGAATTTGTGACATTTGGTGTTAAACAGTAAAACTCACTGCCACGTTTTACGTTACACGAGCGAAGAAATAAAAATATTTCATTTGAAGAAATATTAAATAATTTAATATATATTTTCATTTGCAAACATGGCTTGATGTGGCGGGACAAAGTGCCACGTTTCCTGAATCTGATTGGACCGATGAAGTGAAAATATTTAACAAATATTACCATTCCTTTAAGTTTGCATATTTTCGTAAATTTGGGCCCAAATTTTTTTTTAAGTGGATATATTTTCTTTCATATATTAATATATAGACAGCTCATAGGTAGATCTTAAAAATCATATTCGGTAACTGTAATATATATTAAAAAAAAAAAACATTTTCTGAGGTACAATCGAACCCATTACTATTGTATTTAGATAGTCACATAGCAACTGTGTTATGAGGGCTGTTTTTACTTTTTATATCAATATAAATTCTATGTCAAAATTATTAGTGAATCGAATTGACCATCTTTTCGATAGTAGAGTTTAAAAAACTAAGAACTCATTACCACCAGCATTTAGTCAAGAATCTCTATCGCACAATGATAGTATTTCTTTTGAATAACGTTTTTTTTAAAATATAGGCAAAAAAAAATAAAAAATAGCTACTCAGTTACTCAGTAACGCCTGTCGTGGAGCAGAGGCACAATGCGACTGTAAACGCGACAGGTTGTGGGTTCGATTCCCACTCCAGGAAATGTAAAATTTAGTATTTTCATTTCTTGGGTTTGGTAACAAGGCAAAGCGCGGCGTTGAGTTCCGCTTAACACGCAATGCCTCAATTCGGCGGAGAGTGAGGAACGGAATTGTTGAAAGAGAATGGAGTGTCTTAACACTAGATTCTCTGGTTTCTTCTGCCTACCCTGCTATTTGTGGGTTACAGTGTGAAGATAAAAAAAAAAAAACGCTACTCAGTTTTCAGTAAGTAATTTGTTCTTTTTTTAATTCCATTTTCCATATAGCAAGGTAGTCAAACTGGACCAAATGTTAAGACACTGTAATCTCCACTTTCGATCGGAATTCGAAACACACATTACGTGCTGAATGGCGAAACTGAACGCTTACTAGAACGAAGAAATAAGAATAATTTAAACATATACATACGAGTACATTATATAATAAATACAAAAAGTAGCTGCTAAATAAACGCCAGTCGTAGCGCAGAGGCACAAGTGTGCGACTGTATAGCGACAGGTTGTGGGTTCGATTCCCACTCCAGGAAATGAGGTATTTTCATTTTCTGAATTTGGTAACAAGGCATAGTGCGGCGTTGAGTTCCGCCACTCAATACGCAATGACAGAATCTGGCGGAAAGTGGGGAACGGATTTGTTGAAAGAGGAAGTAGTGTTTAACATTAGGTTCTCAGGTTCCCTTTGCCTACCCTGCTATATGCGGGATACAGCGTGAAGTTAAAAAAAAAGAAAAAAAGCTGCTAAATATTTAGTTAAGTTACTTTTTTCCTTTAGTCTACCAAGTTCACGACGAGTCATTTTCATGAACTGTGCAAGTTGTTTTGTTGAGAACCGCTTATAAAATCGAAGAGGAAACCAAAGAGAAAATTGAATTCGCAAACCTTTGATGATGTTTGATGTATTTTTATTTTACTGTTACTTTTTCTTATTTGCTTTATTTAATTCGTAATTACTTATTTAGTTACTTCATGCTTTATTTTATATAGCAGGGTAGTTAGAAAGAATGTAGAGTTAAGACACTCCGTTCTCCGCTTATTGTTCGAATTCGAGATATGAAAATTATATAAATATAATCAATCCTACAATATATAATATGTATATACAAAAAAAAGTTACGTTTTATATCATATTTAAGCTTTTCCTGTGAGGGGACTTCCTTTCCTCAAAATGAGGTGGTTCCGATGGGGCACTGCCGCGGCCACTACATTATTTCCTCCCCCTCCCATCTGAACACTAGGTCAGCAACGCATTTACAACTCCTCTGATATTGTAGATGTCCATGGGCAAAGGTAACCACTCACCATCAGGTGATCCTTTTGCTCGTTTGCCATCCTTTATCAATTAAAAACAGGGCTTCCAGAAATACGCCCAAATTCCCCTCACTGCTCACTAAGGTCAACCAACAATTCTGCAGTAAGCAATGTTAATAATCTATGTATATACAGATTGAGTAACATTTTAAAGCGCGGGGTAGAGTTTCGTCACCTAACATGTAATGATTCGAGTTCAGATGGAAAGAAGAGTAAGGAGTGTCTCTACGCCAGGTTCTCTGTAAAAAAAAAGAAAAATATCTGTCTACATTTTTACACATGAATCTTTCCACCTATAGTTAAACCCACTACTACCTCATATATATTTATATATAGCAACTACACCATAACAGATATTAGAAATTCAAAGCAATAAAGTATTCTACGAGAATATATTCGAATACAGAAAATATTAAATTTCTTTTTATTTTCTAATTTGAAATACAAATTTATAACGAGTGTGAACGAAACTAACGACCGACGTGATTAAATAAATCCTCCATACATATATTTTTATTGTGCGACAAATTATACTGTCATTTTGATAATTTGGCATAATGATATACGCTTTTGCTTTATTAGAGAGTTTCTAACAGAAAAAAAAAAAAATGTGTTTTTTTTTAAAAACTCCTTTTGATAAACTTAATTTAATTATATTCAAGTATTTTCTGAAAAGAAAATTGAATTCTTCACAAGGTAAGAAAATTGTGAGAATTACTTTTTTATTTTTATTAATTTTTCGATTTTATGCTCTCTATTCTACAGTATATTTATAGGGCAAAGCGTGACGTTGGGTTTCGCTACCTTAACGTCCCGAATTTAGGTGCAAGTAGAGAACGGAAGTTTTATTTATTTGTTGTTCAATTTATTTACAGTATACGTTGATATTCCAAAATAAAATACATTTAAATGAGCAAGGAAATTGCTGGAATGTCAGGTTTTGTGAAGCCTTAGATAACTCACTAGGATTCCCTGTGCGGAGATATCCAATGATTCCTAAACGGACTAGGTGTAGTACTGTAAAAAATATTGATAAATAATAAAAGAGATAAGGGTTGGGAATGTATTCAGTTACCTAAATCCTGCTACATTCAAATATTAAAAAAAAAACAAACTAACACCTTCACTTTATCCCGCAAAGGTTAGTCACAATAAACCTAGTGTCATAAAGCTCCATTCCTCTTCAAATATTTGCAAATTTCTAAATATTTTCTTAACATATTATTATTTTCGTTATAAAAAGGTCAACAGTAAACTAAACAACACCGGTATTACAACACACAGTGGAAAACGGCTACATACGTCCCTTAACTAATCTTGAAGAGGCCGCCATGATTCTCACTTTTATTTTACTTCCTCGCTATATCTCAGTCCTTTGGGAGTTTTTGTTATTCCGACGAATCTTTCACCAAAGTTTATGCCAAGGACTTTGGTCGTGTTCATTATTTTTTGTATCATAACTTTTTACAGCTTTATGGTTTTTCCCATAGAGCATAGATATAGACCATAGAGAACATAGAGTCAGACACTACTTTCACCGCTTTCTGATCCAATTCCAGATATTTTGTGTATGTTGTATATATATATATATATATATATATATATATATGTATTTCTGTATGTATATATGTATGTATTTGTGTAGTAGTATAAATTTATAAATATGCTATTATTATTATTTAAATATTATTATTTCTTTATTTTTGACACCCTATCCGATTTTAATTTGCGTTTCCTTATGCCTTTAGGTTGCCTGGAAAAGATCGCTATTTTAGCGATAAGGTCGTCTATTGTATATGTATTCCTTGTGTGTATTTTCTATTTTATGTGTCTATTTTATGTGTGTACAATAAAAAGTTATTATTATTATATGTTAATTGGTGGAGATTAACGTCGCACTTTCTCTTAACAAGGCGAAGAAATGAAAATATTTTCTTTTTCAGCTTCATGCTTTATCTTTCTATATAGTATAGTAGGGTAGGCAGAGAGAGTCTAGTGCCAAGACACTCCATTCTCCATTTTTTATACAATGCAATTCGAGATATTACGTCTTAAGTATAGGCCCTCAACGCGACACTTGGTTTTTTTTTGACCAGAGTAGGAAAATATAATCATTGCCCGTACTGGGAATCGAATCCAAACCAATCACGTTTACAGTTAGATGATGTCCTACTGCGCCACGATGACCTCTGCATAGGATATAATGAGCTTACGTATTGATTACTATCCCAAAACAATGTTCAACGTGTCTAATTAGCCATCGGACGTGACCGATTCTGAAATACGTAATTGAATTATACGGTCTAACTAACGCTTTGTTCGTTATATAATATATCATGTATTAACTCTATTTTTTTTCACTTCACGCTGTATTGCACACATAGCAGGGTAGGTAGAGGGAACCTGGGAACCTACTGTCAAGACACTGTCCTCTTTCAACAATTCCCTCCCCCACTTTCCGCCGGATTGAGGCATTGCGTGCTGAGTGGCGGAAGTCAACGCCACGTTTTGTCTTGTTACCAGACCCAAGAAATGAAAATACTAACATTTCCTGGAGTGGGAATCGAACCCACAACCTGTCGTGTTTACAGTCGCACGCTTGTGCCTCTGCGCCACAACAGGCGTTCTCTCTGACTACTTTAATTCTGATGGCAAAAGTATACTCGTATAGCTGTAAAAATATATAAAGTTATACGCAGCGCATAATTATACCTTATGTAGGTACAAATTATATTCGAGGGAATATTTACATGTATAATGTTAATACCTTTTTATGTTCTTTTGTTTAACTTGCTATGTTAGTTTGTGTGGGTCAAATTTTGCGAGCTATATTTGACTTTTAGATGTGCGATTGAGCTGAAATTTGAAATTTACCTTTAATTCTGATGACAACATAATTATGTACAATTAGATTTGTTGTTAACCTAAAATGGCCGGCGTAACAAAATGGCGGATTACAATATGTACAATCCAGCGAATATCAAATAACTTCAAAAATGTCATACTAAACTTCAAAAATGTTATACATAAGGTGGTAAAAAATTGTTCTTAAAAACTGCATTTTTATTAAATGTTTTATTTGTTGGTTGTCGCTTTGGGCAGCGTTGGGTTACGTTACTTAGTGAGCAACTTGCTCTAAGGAGCGGAAAGTAAAGAACTAAGTATCACTTTTGTTTCTCTTTACTTAACCCGCATTATGTAAAAGGAAAATATCACACTACGAAATTATTTTTTTCTTCACGAAGAAAGAAATATCGTATTAGATGGAAAAGAAAAATTTTGGAGTCGTTTTTACGAAAATTATGCAGTCCGATGATTATTCAATTTGGCATATTTTAAGGTAATATGAAGAATGAGTGGGAAAAATTACAACTTTTTTATAAAACATTAGAAGTATGCATATATTAAATTGTTGTACATAACTGTTGTTAAGGCAAGCGTGCGACTGTAAACGCGACAGGTTGTGGGTTCGACTCCCACTGCAGGAAATGAAATTTTTCATTTCCTGGGTTTGGTAATAAGGTAAAGTGCGGCGTTGAGTTCCGCCACTCAGCACGCAATACCTCAATTCGGCGGAAAGTGGGGAAAAGAGTGTCTTAACACGTCGGTTCCCTCTGCCTACCCTGCAATATGCGGGATACAGCGTGAAGCTATGTATATATGTATGTTAAGGCATAGCTGATTTTACTTGTTTATTAATTTAATGTATATTTATCAAATATTATCATAAAAAAGTGCACTTTTTCTCCATGTTTACTATATGTATGCCAATTTTCATACTTCTCCGTCCACATAGTTTTTACAAAAAGGGATCCAATGTTTTTCGTTCACGTATTAATATAATATTTAGTTAGCAGTTTAAATAATTTAGGACTACAGACCAAATCATGTTTTGTGTGAATTGGAGCGTACCTAGCGAAGACTGGCAAATGCATACATTGATTGTGGATTCAAATCCCACATGGGTATTTGCCTAGAACAAATGTTAACTCGGTATAGATAAGACAAAGCTTAAGTTCTAGCGTACGGTTTGTCCAACATAATATACGGCTATATGTCTGATAGATATGGAACATCTATATATATATATATATATATATGTAAAAAGTTTGTACCCCTTTTTAGGAAAATTACGCCGACAGAGGAGCATGAAACTTGGCACAATTATAGTTTATATAGAGAAGGAGTGCAAAATGCTAATATTTTTATAAATAATGCACAAGAATTATATTAAATTAATAAAATAAATATTACACATACTACCATGGTTTGACATCCATGTTTATATACAGTGACATTTACATTGCTTAAAACTACGCGTTGTTAACGTGTCAACGGATACACTAGTAGTTATAAGTTATAAGATTCTAATTATAAATGAAATTCTTTTTTTTACAAAGAAAATAAATAAAAGTACCTATTTGTCAATCAATATTTATCTCCGCTCCAGTAAGACCCAAAACGCGGTGTTGAGTTCCGCTACTTAATACGTAATGTCTCGGATTTTTCTTATTATACATACATAGCTTCACGCTGTATCCCGCATATAGCGGGGTAGGCAGAGGGAACCTAGTGTTAAGACACTCCATTCCCCACTTTTCGCCGAATTGAGGCATTGCCTGCTGAGTGGCGGAACTCAACGCCACGCTTTGCCTTGTTACCAAATCCAGGAAATGAAAAATTCCATTTCCTGGTGTGGGAATCAAACCCACAACCGCTCTTCATTCGAATTCGAGACGGGTGCTAAGTCGCGAAACTCAAAGCTGCGGTTTGTCTTAATAGATCGGAGAAATGAAAGTAATTTAAATAGAATCATTGCTTCCAATGGGAATTCAACCCACAACTAATCACGTTTACAACCAGACGTTGTCCCACTGCGTCACGATGGCCTTTATGTTACCGATATCTTATTAAAGAACTAATACATTTAAAAAACAATCTTTTTAATATTAGATTGTAAGTCCCGAAGGAAATTATAGCTTATTACAGAACCGTCACGGTATATGGGTAATAAGCAATAGGTTAACTTAAATATAGGTTTTTAATTTATATAAGTAACTTTATACAATATTGCTATAAGATGGCAAAAATCTTTACAAATTGTTATTTTGGTATTTTTTTTAACTTCACGCTGTATCCCGCATGTAGCGGGGTAGGCAGAGGGAACCAGAGAACCTAGTGTTAAGACACTCCATTCTCTTTCAACAATTCCGTTACCCACTTTTCGCCGAATTGAGGCATTGCGTGTAGAGTGGCGGAACTCAACGCCGCGTTTTGCCTTGTTACCAAATAATGAAAATATCATCAATACCAAGAAATGAAAATACAAAATTTAACATTACGTGGAGTGGGAATCGAACCCACAACCTGTCGCGTTTACAGTCGCACACTTGTGCCTCTGCGCCACGACAGGCGTTCTGATATATAAGCTATATAATTGTAAAGTTTCATTTAGATTCGTACAGTAGTTTTTGCGTGAAAAAGTATCAAACGTAAAATGGTGACTTAAATACTCGTACATAACTAATAACTATGGTTGCTTTCCTTTAGGCGGAGATTGATAAGGGTTAAGACACTCTGATTTACAACTTACTGTTCCAGTATTGTGCGGTTTGGTAGAAATTTCCTTCCACGTGCCACTGAACTGTGGAATGGCCTACCTGCAGCAGTGTTTCCAGGTCGATACGACATGGGTACCTTCAAAAAACGTGCCTACTCCCACCTCAAAGACCTGCAACGCACCTTTAACTCCTGGTGTTACACGGGGCCGGGGGTGATCACTAACCATTAGGTGACCCGAACGCAAGTTTGCCTTGTCCTTTCCATAAAAAAAAACCTTATATGGATTACGTGTTGAGGTGTGGAATTGAACGCCGGCCCCAGTCTTATCAACTTAAGCCGGCATATGGTAGAACTTCTGACTAGCCACTAAAGGCTGACTGAGTTTATCGCTGGCGTTTAGTTCCGCCAGCCAACAAGCAACACCAAAAGAGGAAGAATTAAGGATCTTTGCACAAGAAGAAAATAAAACATATAAAAGTATGATAAAACACACTATGTTTGTATATATTGTGTGTAAACAAGCTCCCTATTTCAATTTTATTTGAAACTCAAATCTCTGGCACTACAGTAGTGGGATCTCAATTGTGTATCAACAAAGGTGCTCTTATAAAATTTGTTTCCCCCATTCACAATTTATACGTTATTTCTTTTTAACCGATTCTAAAAAAAGAGGAGTTTTTCAATTTCACTGATTTTTTTTTAGATTTATGTGAATCAATTCTGATGATCGTTTTTTTATATGATAGCTAGTGCTTCTCAGGAAATCCGTAGGAGAACGAAAGTCACCGACATAATCCTCAAAATATGCAAGTTGAAGTGGCAATGGGCGGGCCACATCGCTCGTAGAACCGACAACCGATGGGGAAGAAAGGTTCTCGAGTGGCGACCACGAACCGGAAGGCGTAGCGTGGGACGGCCCCCTACTAGATGGACCGACGACCTAGTCCAAATTGCGGGAAAGCGCTGGATGCAGGAGGCATCCAGTCGTGCTACATGGCGATCTATGGGGGAGGCCTATGTCCAGCAGTGGACGTCTTCTGGCTGACGACGACGACGACGCTTCTCATGTGGTCTCATTTGAATTTAGTTAAGATTTGATGAATAATTTTATAATATTTATTTGAAGTAGGCTTTATATTTTGTTAAAACTTTACTTTTCGTAGAACCATTAGTTATTTTAATTGATAAAGAGGAAGCTATTGTACGAGTGTTCAAGATATATTACAAATTTATTCGCAATATTTGTGAGTTGTGTCCTTAAATAAATGCAACAACAGGAAAAGCTCAGTCATTCAATTTTCATAATTAGGAATTTAATAATTAAGAATTTAATATAAAAACTCTACTTCAAAGAAAATGCACTGAAAAGTATAATTGTTACATACGGCCAAAAATGATTTTGCAACCTAAAATGAGGTTGCAGAATTTTAACTTGATCTCTTTTTAATATGCAATTCAATAATTATAACTTTTTCTCTCTATAACCGGATAATTTCCTTCGTGTTCTGAATACAACGTGACATTGGCAAATTGATATGCTCAACTGGCAAGCTCAAAGTTATTAGTAAAGCCTGTTGTGGTGCAGAGGCACAAGCGTGCGACTGTAAAGCGACAGGTTGTGGGTTCGATTCCCACAGGAAATGTAAAATTTAGTATTTTCATTTCTTGGTAATAAGGCAAAGCGCGGCGTTGAGGTCCGTTACTCAATACGCAATGCCTCAATTCGGCGGAAAGTGGGGAATGGAATTGTTGAACGAGAATGGAGTGTCTTAACACTAGGTTCTTTGGTTCCCTCTGCTTACCCTGCTATATTCGGGATACAGCGTGAAGTTAAAAAAAAAAATATTATAATAATAATAACACCCTAAAGACGACTCGTCAGATCTTAACTAAATTTAAATCTGACCACATAAAACGTACCAGTTATTATATAAAATCATACAAAAATATATAACTTCCGTTACAACGACAATAGAAAAAACAAGAATTCAGTCCTAACCTAACCTATAAATTCCTGAATGATTTATCTCATAGTGAGATCCTAAATCTTCTGCGTCTAATATATTTGTAGCACGTACTCTTACATTTTATCGTTTTTTACAATTTCCCTGCAGGTGCCACGTGAAGATAAGTATCTGGTAAGATTTATGATTCTTGAATTATAAGGTGATACCAATTTTGTGAAAGTGGTGGGTCTTTGACGGTGGTTGTGGGTTCGATATCACTTGAAATCATGTTTTTATTTAAGGTAATTTTAGATTTTTGGTATGCTTAGTGATCTCTTAAGAGTTAGGCTTTAAGCCTTTTTTTTGGTCACAAGTACCAGGTATCGCCCTGTGTTCGCTAAGCGAGAATGGTAAGGAATTTATTCTAATATAGGCAGGAAAATGAGCAAAGGATTGTCTTAAGGTTTAGTACACTCTACTCAACCGTTTTTCGTTGTGTCATGAATTGGCATTCGAAATTGCTTTTTATCTAAATAAATTAAGAAAGAAAACTTTTTTAACGCGTTTTTTAAGCTTAAAGCTTTTTGTCGCTTGGAAGAGTAGACAGGGGACTGCAGGGACTGAGACACTCCATTCTCGCCTTCTGCATGGATTCGACAAAAGACATTACCAGAGCAGAAAAATGTTAATAATTTTAAATGTGATTCCTCCGAGTGGAAATCGAAGTCACAGTTAAGTTTACAGCCAGACGCGAACCATAAACGAGTTCCAATGGGTCACAGTCACGTCATATATCAAACATGAAATTATAAGGAAATAAACATGAAATTATAAGGAAATTATAAGGAAATTATAAGGAAATTATAAGGAAATTATAAGGAAATTATAAGGAAATTATAAGGAAATTATAAGGAAATTATAAGGAAATACCTAACTCAATTTCATTTAAAAATCTATAACGTACTTGTTATATGTATAGCTTTGGTAGACAAAACATAATTCTTATAAAATGACAGAAATTATATTCCCAAGTGACATATAACTAAGCTCCATGGGCTCTACAAAACCCCATAAAATGGGAAAGATAAAAAAATAATAAACGAAAACTTGTCCGGTCATTTATCCGAGCTTAAAGCCCTGAAGAAAATGGACCATCTTTAATCTTGGGAAATACGGGATCAGCGTACATACATAAATTACACTTTATATGAAGATTGCTTGAAGATTTATTGTACAGAAGAGTGTAGGATTTGAAGCCATCGGGGCTCAGTGGTTTAGTGTCTGACTGTAAACGTTATTGGTTGTAGGTTCGATTCTCACTTGGAGGAATGATTATGTTTAAATTATTTTCATTTTTCTGCTTTGGTAAGATTAAGGGCGGCGTTAAGTCCAGCCACTTAACATGTAATGTCTAGAATTCCGGCAGAAAGCGGTGAGCAGAGTGACGCCGACACTAGGTTCACCCTGACTACCTTAATATGCGGGATAAAGCGTGAAGCTGTGTTTTTTTTCTTATATGTAATATTTTCGATGTGATATATTTTTATATTTGATACAAGTTCTTATTTGAACGGAGTGTCTTGACATTAGGTTGATTGGGGCTACTCTGCTATGGGGGGTAATATATTATAGTACTTGGTAAAACGCACGAGTTTTAGGTATGTTTAATTTAAATACGTAGTTCAGGTCGAGGCACATTGAAACTGATTGTAATCAAAATTGGTTCTGGTTCGATCTCTACTCGGTCTAATGACTTATTTAATTTATTTTGATTTCCTCTCTGGCAAGATGCGGCGTTAAGCACTCAACGTCACGATTTGGAGTGAAAATTGTAGAACAGAGTGTCTTAATGCTAGGTTCTCCTTGATTACCCTGCTATGTGGAATTTAATATATATAGCATATAGCAGGGTAGGCAGAGGGAACCTGAGAACCTAGTGTTAAGACACTCCGTTCCCCACTTTCCGCCGAATTGAGGTATTGAGTGCCGAGTGGCGGAACTCAACAAGATGTTGAATAAAACAACGATGATGATGATGTTGCTTTTTTAATATAAAAAATACCGCTGAATCACAATCTCTCATATACCTACACTTATCAAGCTTTCTTTATATCAGTACTCTATTTCAATTGAATTCTTTTGTAACATAACCCTTGCCTTTATACGCGATAATTTGCGAGCTTTTCTTACTACATATATAATATATACTAGATGTTCCGTTGTTCGGGGTTCTGAGGCTTTTGTTAGGTATTACGTGTGAACAAAATTCGACATAATCTCTTTCTTTCTATAGTTTAATATTCGGTTATTCGTCCTCAGATACAAAGCTATGTTGTCCTAAAAATGTTTGAACTAAATATTTTGACTAAAAGAGAATTCTGGGACTTAATATTTTCTGAGGCTATCGTGGCGCGATATTTGACTTTCTTTTTTTTTTTTTTTTTT
>JAKGSA010000794.1:124635-165723 GCA_033558755.1 Philaethria dido
AGTAACAAACATCCATACATCCATACTTACAAACTTTCGCCTTTATAATATTAGTAGGATATACCATATTGTCGGTTAGCCTGTTTCAAGTGAGCTTGTAGTTTAAACCTCAGTTGAGGTATTCACAAATGTTTGAATGGCCTTGCTCGATTGATGTGGCTTTAGTTACTTATCACATCAGCTGAATATATCCATGTAGTAGCTTTTTTTAAGTGAAAACTTCTTTAGCCATGTTGAGCACTTTCTGTGTTGTTAAACTCGCGTCAGGACAAGTAACTTTGTTCGAAAATTCATTTGCAATTGTATTTTACCATATAAGTGACAGTAGTTTTGTACTGAATTATGAAAACTCGACCTAAGCCTTCCTATAATTACACATATAGCGGACTTCACTGCGCTATCTGTGACCAAATCTTCAAAACTAAATTCGGTTTTGCGAGTCACATTCGCGCTCACGAACGTCGAACTAATTATTAATAACAGTGTGTCGCCGTCGACGTATCTGATAATTAAAGCAATTCATTCAAAATTAATCCATAACCATTCCAAAATATGAAAAACGCACAATATTAATATTCCAGTTATTAGGGTCTACCAGAAAGCTTTTTAATGATTTTTTTAGCTTCACGTTGTATCCCGCATATAGCAGGTTAGGCAGAGGGAACCGGAGAACCACTTTCCGTCCTCCACTTTCCGCCGAATTGGGGCTATATATAAATCTATATACCACTTTATCTGTTACCCTATTTCAAGTTAGCTTGTCGTTTAAGCGGCAGTTGAGGTATTCACAAATGTTTGGCCTTGCTCTATTGATGTGGTTTTAGTTACTTATCACATCAGTCGAATATATATTCATATATATATTCTATGTAGATGTTTTTTTTTAATTTGAAGTCATCATGACGTAATGGGATAACGTTTGACTGTAAACGCGAATGGTTGTGAGTTCGATTCTCATTCGCGGGAATGTTTAAATTGAAATCACTCTTATATTTTGTTCTGACAACACAATGCTCTGATCTTTTTTTAAGTTGACCCACTGGCTTCTAATTTTTTTATAGCAAATGGTTTTGGTTTTCTGTCTAATGGTTAAAAAAGCTAATTCTTATTATATATTACAGATTTACATTTCTAACAGTATACTTTTAGTCTTCCAGCTCAACTGATTTTTCTATATGTAAAATATTTCAATGCCTTTCGTGGCGCAGAGGCACAAGCGTGTGACTGTAAGCGCAACAGGTTGTGGGTTCGATTCCCACTCCAGGAAATGTAAAATTTAATATTTTAAATCTTGGGTTTGGTAACAAAGCAAAGCGCGGCGATGAGTTCCGCCACTCAACACGCAATGCCTCAATTCGGCGGAAAGTGGGGAACGGAATTGATGAAAGAGAATGAGTGTCTTAACACTAGGTTTACTGGTTCCCTCTGCCTACCCTGCTATATGCGGGTTACAGCGTGGAGTTAAAAAAAATATATTTCACTTCATTCACTACTCAATACCCAAAACAATAAAAGAACAGAGTGTCTAGACACTACACTCTCTTTGACTACACGCGAGATAGAGGATAAAACTGTAAAAATCGTAATTGGCTTAGTACAAGTGAAATCAAATTGATCCCCGCTTTGTACCTAAGTCACGTTATATCTCATGTTAGTTTACGAAAGCTATATTTAATGTTACCTGAATATCAGCTTTTGTGTACTTTACTATTGGGATTCTAGCGAATTTGAGTAAAAAATATAGGATTTTCAACGTTAATTTTTATGTATGCTTTTAGCTTCACACTGTATCCCGCATATATCAGGGTAGGCAGAGGGAACCTAAGAACCTAGTGCTAAGACTCCGTTCCCCACTTTCCGCCGAATTGAAACATTGCGTGCTGAGTGGCGGAACTCAACGCCGCGCTTTGCCTTTTAACCAAACCCAGGAAATAAAAATACTAATCTTTTAAATTTTCTGGAGTGGGAATCGAACCTAAAACCTGTCACGTTTACAGTTGCACGCTTGTGCCTCTGCGCCACGACAGGCGTCTTATGTATGTAATTTTTTATTGAGAGTTGTTTTGTAAGAACAACACGCGGAAAAAGTAGTGTCTATCACATAAGGTGCTTTCTGTCTAATGTCTAATGTCGTTTTTTTTATTTTATTTTATATGGTAGTACGGGAAGGGTTTTCAAAAAAGTAACCATAAAATGGAAACAAATATATTTTTTACTTTTTCCTTTACGCTTGTTCCTTCGTAAAAGATTAGTTAAAAACAATCTAGTGTTAAGACACTCCACTCTCTGCCCTAATTTGCAACATCGCATGTTTAGTGAACTCAACGCGCTTTGGCTTACCAGAGCGGAGAAAATAGAAATAATTAAAATATAATTATTAACTCAAGCGGAAATCCAACTCACAACCGATCACATTCACAGTCAAATATCGCCATTGCGCCACGATGACCTCAAGAAAATATCTAGTCCCAGAATTCTTTTCTTATCTTCTTTTAGTCAAAATATTTAGTACAAACGGTTTTAGAATAACATAGCTTTGTGTCTGAGGACGAATAACCGAAGATTGAACTATAGAAAGAAAGAGATTACGTCGAATTTTGTAAAACGTAAAACCTAACAAAAGCCTTACAACCCCGAACAACGGAAAAATCTATTATATATTATATATGTAGTACGAAAAGCTCGCAAATTATCGCGTATAAAGGCAAGGGTTATGTTACAAAAGAATTGAATTCAAATAGAGTACTGAGATAAAGAAAGCTCGATAAGTGTAGGTATATGAGGGATTGTGATTCAGCGGTATTTATTATTTTCGAGCCGGTAGTAGCTCCCGTTAGGACTGATTAAATTAAATAGAATTTTTCATTTCCTGGGTTTGGTAACAAGATAAAACGCGGCGTTGAGTTCCGCCACTCAGCAGGCAATGCCTCAATTCGGCGGAAAGTGGGGAACGGAGTGTCTTAACACTAGGTTCCCTCTGTCTACCCTGCTGTATGCGGGATACAGCGTGAAGCTATGTATGTATTTTTAATTATGACAAGTGACACATTTAGCCTTGGGCTCTATTTTCATTCACGTATTCGACTATGTAGGTAATTATGATTTTTTAATGTGAATTGATTGGCAGCTTATTATTTCTACTGTGCATGTATTTAACGTGTCAAATATAGATTTTATGTACTTTGTGGTACTTTAAATAACACCTGTCGTGGCGCACAGGCACAAGCGTGCGACTATAATAACGACAGGTTGCGGGCTCGATTTCCATTCCAGGAAATTGAAATTTACATTTCCTGTGTTTGGTAACAAGGCAAAGCGCGGCGTTGAGTTCCGCCACTCAGAACGCAATGCCTTATTTCGGCGGAAAGTGAGGAACGGTGTCTTAACAGGTTCAGGTTCCCCTCGTCTATCCTGGTATATGCGGGTTACAGCGTGAAGTTAAAAAATAACAAATACAGATTCAAGCCTTTTTTCTATATAGCAGCGTAGATAGATAGAACATAGTGTCGAGACACTCCGTTTTGCGTTCTATACTTTTTCTTTTTTTGAATCTAGTGAACCTAGTTAAGACACTCGTTCTCGTGTACTCCATTATCTTTTTAACGAATTGAGGCATTGCGTGGTAAGTGGCGGAACTCAACACCGTGCTTTGCCTTATTACTAGAGCGAAGATATTAAAATACTAAATATTATTTTATATTTTCATTTCCTGGAGTTGGAATCGAATTCACAACCTGTCGCGTTTATTCACTAGTGCCTCCGCGTCGTGACTCGCTTCTAACTCCTTTTAAATTTATTGCATGTTGAATAGCGGAATTCAACGCCGCGCTACCACTCCTATACTAGTACTAATTTCCATACTGTCTTTGAGAACCAAATTCGACCGGAAGTGTTGATTAGTTAGAACTTGACAAGATAAGTCGATTAATGTATACATGACCGCTTCATGAAAGTTAAACTTCTCTGCCAGAACTTGTCTGTTTAAATAAATATATAATGAAACCCTAACTGAAGTTAGTGGAAATTTGCGGTAAGGTCACTATAATATGCACAAAGGTAACACCTATGAACAGATATACTAATACTACGAATAGATACAAGTAATGCATATAGATTATTTCAATATCATGCTTTTTTAACATAAAATTTAAATTTCACGCTGTAGCAGGCTAGGCAGAGGGAACCTGAGGACCTAGTGTTAAGACACTCCGTTCTCTTAAGATTTCCGTCACTTTCCATCGATTTAAGGCTGAGTTGTGAAATTTAAGGCCGTGCTTTGTCTTGTTACCAGAGCGAGGAAATGAAAATATTTATTAAGGGATACCAGAAAAAATCGGTAAAAAAAATTAAGAGTGAGATTCCAAACAAGCAACAACTTAACATCCCATACCGTTTTCCAGGTCAAACCCATAAATACCGGCTTACATCTATGTACCGGCTTCCCTAAACATACCGGCTTACGTTTTCAAAATTTTTACTTTTTGCCACTGACATACATATACGAGTACATCCAAATATTTAATATTATTATTTATTTTTTGTCCATAAATCACCTGAGCTTTAATGTTGACACTTCATGAAAGGTGACGCATAATAAATCTACTGGTCTCAGGCTTAAGCGGGGCTATTAGGCTTTAAAAATAACATCAATCTTTTCTAATGATAATTGTCCTATATAGAAATACTCGTATGTCTATCGATTAGATAATTAAGCGATTATCTCTGTAACAGGCGTGATTATGTTGATAAAATACTATTCAGGATATTTTTTTAATTTAAATTCATGTGTTTCTTCTGTTATTTGAATACTTTTTATGTGAAAATGATGGATTTTTAATTTTTTTTTCGTTTTAGTCATTTATTTACCTTCAAAATAAATAATATTAATAATAATAACCTTTCAATTTGAGAATGTTAAAAAGGCGGACGTACGGTAGTCTCAATCCAGTACGGTCCATCCAAACTCCATTCCATAGCCCTATTGGACCTGTGTCCACACGCAAGCCTTCCAAAGGACCGGGTTCCTTTGAACCCGAGAACTTGTAACGAGATACATAATAATAAAATATTTATTAATTAAACATTTAATGCATATTTTAACATCTTGTAACGATAATAACTACAATAGTATACAACTGTGCCGCAGCTATTAACGCCCGCCTCACAAGCATCGTTTCATAAAGTATCAAATATAGAAGAAATATCTAATACAAAAAGAGTAAAATAACAAAAAAACCTATACAATAAAAACACTAAAAGGCAAACCTAACGTGTGTATTAAAATACATCTAGAACGGAATGTTAAACTAAATATAGATATTAACTTTTTTCGAAATAAAAAATATTCTTCGTTCAAAAACTATAGTACAATTTTCAAATCATATATGTTTATAAAAACATAAAAATATCAGTATTGTCAGTACAGGAAGTTACCGCAGTTTCGAATGACAGTTCTACTAGGATAAGCGGGAACTGGACAATTGGCCTCCAAGAGCCATAAATTCAAAAGTCGCGCTCAAAAACAATAAATCAAGCATTTTGACAAATTCTCATAATTTAATCGTTGAACTGACAGTACTGACATTTTCATTGTGAAGGAATTCAAATATACTAGTTAAATCAAAGAATATTTTAAAAGACACGCCTGTCGTGACGCAGAGGCACAAGCGTGCGAGTGAAACCCGACAAGTTGTGGGTTCGATTGCCACTCCAGGAAATGTAAAATTTTCATTTCCTGTGTTTGGTAACATGGCAAAGCGCGGCGTTGAGTTCCGCCACTCAGCACGCAATACCTCAATTCAGTGGATAGTGGGGAACAGAGTGCCTCAACACTAGGTTCTCAGGTTTCTGCTGCCTACCCTGCTAGATGCGGTACAGCGTAAAGCTAAAAAAAATACAAAGTTACTGTCATTAACTCACGTTACAGAAACTTACACAAACGAGAATATTATACATTACATCAGGTGAGAATCGAACTTATAACCATCTATTATCCAAAACAGTTGCCACCTGCGCCACGACGTCGTACAATGTTTCCTAGTAACAAATGGCATCGATTTTCTATTTAAAGCCCACTTCTTTGTGTGACGGCGGATTGCCATGACGCTCTTTTATCTATAAAGTAATATACGCATTATATCTCACGCGATACCTTTATATGTAAAATATATGTGTAGAGGCCTGTCGTGGCGCAGAGGCACATGCGTGTGATTGTAAACGACAGGTTGTAGGTTCGATTCCCACTCCAGGAAATAAAATTTTTCATTTCCTAGGTTTAGTAACAAGGCAAAAACACGGCGTTAAGTTTCGCCACTCAGCGCGCAATGCCTTTTTTCGCAATTCGGCGGAAAGTGGGGAACGGAGTGTCTTAACACTAGGTTCCCCCTGCCTACCCTGCTATAAGCGAGATACAGCGTGAAGTTATGTATGTATGTTTGTATTTTCTTTAAAATTTATGTCCTCGCTCTGGTAACAAGGCAAGACGTGGTGGTAAGTTCCGCCACTCAACATGCAATGCCTCAATTCAGCGGAAAGTGGAGAACGAAAATCTCAATAGAACGGATTGTCTTAACACTAGGTTCTCAGATTCTCTCTTCCTACCCAGCTATATGCGGGATACAACGTGAAGCTAAATAATCGAACTGACTAACAATAATTTTATCCACTGTACATATAGGGTAAAAAATGACAGACGAAGCATGAATAGGCGAATGAGTTATTTATAATGAAATATCAAAGTATATAAATAGGTAATAGGCTTCTTAATGCCACAAATATATAAGGGGACGATATTATTTTTAGTTATGTTTTTTAACTGTTTTTAAAATACTTTACGATCAATATTTAACATATTTTTTTTAACTTTCCCTTTTTTTATATTGAAGATAGAGATAACGTAGTGTTAAGACACTCCGTTCTTCGTTTTTCGCCCGAATTCAAGACTTAAACGACGACAACGTAACTTAAGGACTAGCTTTTGTCATAGTAATAAATACATACATAGCTTCACGCTGTAATCCGCACATAGCAGGGTAGGCAGAGGGAAATTAGTGTTAAGACACTCCGTTCCCCACTTTCCGCCGAATTGAGGCATTGTGTGCTGAATGACGGAACTCTGCGCCGCGTTTTGCCTTGTTATCATACTTAGGAAATGTGAAAATCCATTCCCTGGAGGGGAAATCGAACCCACAACATGTATTTATTGAATATGGAGAAATTTCTCTCCTTGCTTGAACTAAATGTGGTAGAAGAGAAAAATATTGATTACTTATTCTGTATAGCTATCTATTAATAATTTTTCTGACTAGTAAATATTTAAAATTACTAGAGGCCCCGGTGACGCGTTAACAACGCGTTGTCTTTAGCAGGGTATGTACATGTCACTTTATATAAACGTGAATGTCAGACTATAGTAATGTGTGTAGTATTTATTTTAATAATTTAATATAATTTTTATGCATTATTTAAAAAAAAAATTAGCATTCTGCACTCCTTCTCTATATAAATAAATCCTTCTCTATATAATATCTAAAAGTGTGCCAAGTTTCACGCTCCTCCAAGGTACAAAGATTTTGCTTCACGTATTTATATATATATAGATTTTTTTTTAACTTCACGCTTTATCCCGCATACAGCAGGGTAGGCAGAGGGAACCAGAAAACCTAGTGTTAAGAAACTCCATTCTCTTTCAACAATTCCGTTCCCCACTTTCCGCCGAATTGAGGCATTGCGTGTTGAGTGGCGGAACTCAACGCCGCGCTTTGCCTTGTTACCAAACCCCAAGAAATGAAAATACTAAATTTTACATTTCCTGGAGTGGGAATCGAACCCACAACCTATCGCGTTTACAGTCGCACGCTTGTGCCTTTGCGCCACGACAGGCATTATTCTCTCTAACATGCTATGTGAAAAAAAGAGTGTAAGTTACAAAGAACATAAGGTAAAAAATAATTTTCTTAAAATAGTACTAGAGTAAATATTGAAGTGGTTCATCATAAGGCGGTTTCTTTTAACGAGCACTAACAATAACAGGTTGTTTGTATGTCAAGATGTACTTTGATACTTTTTAATGTATGTAACATACATACTCGTACATACTTAGCTTCACGCTGTATCCCGCATATAGTGTTATGAAACTCCGTTCCTTGTTTACATTTCCGTTCTCCATTTTTCACGGAATTGAGGTATAGCGTGCTGCGTTGCGGAACTCAACGTTGTATTTTGCTTTGTTACTAGAGCGAGGAAATAAAAACACTAAATTTTATTTAATCTTTGTCCCTAGCGGGGTAGAGGTACTATCAATAATATTTAATTTATTTCATTTTAAATACAATTCCTTCGAAAAGGCTCGAACCCACCACCATAGTTAACAGTCAGAGTACCACTACGCCACTACGACATAATAGAAATAAAATATTTTTCAAAACGTAAAATTCAAATGTTATTCAGAGCAGTGAATTCTATTTCCTTTTACTGCGAAAGTTATTGCAATGGCAGAAACAATCAAGTCGTATAACAAAGAGAACAACTCGGTTCGTGCGTTATTTTTGCTTATATTCTGTTTTTTTTTTAACTACACGCTGAATCCCGCATATAGCAAGTAAGGTAGGCAGAGGAAACCTGAGAACCTAGTGTTAAGGCACTCCGTTCCCCACTTTCCACCGAATTGAGGCATTGCGTGCTGCGTGGCGGAACTCAACGCCGCGCTTTGCCTTGTTACCAAACCCAGGAAATTAAAAATTCCATTTCCTGGAGTGGGAATCGAACCCACAACCTATCGCGTTTACAGTCACACGCTTGTGCCTCTGCGCTACGACAGGCGTTAATTTGTTTTTTTTTATCCATTTCTTGCATTTTAACCGACTTGAAAACAAGAGGTTGTTAAGTGTATTTTTTTAATGTGTGTGTAATAACTTTTTACTGGGTAAACTAATTTTGATAGCTAGTGTTTCTGATACGGTCTCATTTAATTTTAGTTAAGATCTGACGAGTAGTTTAGGAGTTATTTGTAATTTATTGTACTTTTAGTGCATTTTACTTGAGGTCAGTTTTCTTGGTTTTAGTAAAAGGACGTTCCGTGTTTTAATTCAAGACATTTAACATAAGTTCACATCCGTTACGAATATCTAATAACCTATTCTGTTCAAAACGTAATTTTAAATGTAATGACAATGTCATAGTAGTAGGTTATACAATTAGCTTGAATTAAGCCATACAACTAAATCTCGCAGTGCATTTAAAATAAATCGCTGGGAATGGAATATAAAGGATTTTGGTGGATTTTACACTGAAGTCGGTATTCTACTGTATTCAAAAGACTACCTAATAATATTAAAGCGCAGCGTTGGGTTAAGCTATTTAATACGCAATATTTTAAAGTAGGGAGGAAAGCGTTGAACGGAGTGTCTTGACACTAGGTTTTCTGACTATCCTGTTATGCAGGATAACGCGCGAAGTGAGTACTTACATACATACATAGCTTCACGATATATCCCGCATATAGCGGGGTAGGCAGAGGGAACCTAGTGTTAAGACACTCCGTTCCCCACTTTCCACCGAATTGAGGCATTGCGTGTTGAGTGGCGGAACTCAACGCCGTACGCTTGTGCCTCGGCGTAACGACAGGCGTTAGATTTTGGTACTATTATATTTATTTAGGCATTGAAGCCTATCGTGGTGTATAGGTACAAGCGTGTGTGTGATTTTAAATGCGACAGGTTGTGGATTCGATATCCAAAAATGATGAAATTAAATGATGTTTAGTATTTTTATTTCTCCGCTTCGGTATAACAAAGCGCGGCGTTGAGTTTCATCGTATAACTCACAGCCCACGCTTTGACTTGTTTCCAAACCCAGGAAATGAAAAATTCCATTTCCTGGAGTGGGAATCGAATCCACAACCTGACGCGTTTACAGTCGCACGCTTGTGCTTCTGCGCCACGACAGGCGTTAAGTAAGTACTTAATAATAGAAAAAAAAACAAGTAAAGAGAAAAAATATTTACCGTGGGATAGCGTCTGTCGCAATTGATTGTAGATTCGATTCTCACTCTGGGGAATGGGTAAGTTTAAATTATTTTCGTAGTGTTTAGGTTCTCTCTGTCTTCCCTGCTATGCGGAATAAAGTGCAATTGAAAAAAATAACCTAGCGTTCCTAACACGAATTAAAGTATTGTTAATTGTCAAGAATACCAGGCAGCAAGAAGTCCAGTCAAAATAGCATCGAAATATTTTCTTTCGTTAACATTTTATGGGTGATTGTACTTCCAGTGATTGTGGGTTCGATTCCCGCTCGGGTTGTGAATATATTTAAATTATTTTCAATTCCTCGCGCTGATTGCGGTCAAAGTAAACCGTGAAGCTAAAAAAACAAAACAAATTTAGTATGAAAATGAGTATATGTTATAAAACGAAATATCACTCGAAAATGCCCATGGGAGCTAGAAATAACACTGCTTTCTACAATTTTTAAAACTAGTGTCTTTTTTAATTGTTATATATGTCAAGAGCATCGTGGCGCAGTGGAACAAAGTATGAATGTAAACACGGTTGGTTGTGGGTTCATATCCATTTGCGAGAATAATTAGGTATAAATTATTTTAATTTCACCGCTCTAGTAAAACAAAGTACGGGGTTGAGTTCCACCAATCAATATGCAATGTCTATATTTTGGGCGGAAAGTGGAAAATAGAGTGTCTTGACCTTTTAAGAAGCATGAAGACTTCGGAGGGTACGTAAGAAAAGGGTGATTACTGGAAAGAAATAAACAAGTATGATGAGACCGTAGCATTTGACGCTCCGTTCTATTTGACTACCTTTACAAGGGGTATATATATAGGGATATATATTTAAGGGTGTATAATATGTATATTCTTTATTGCACTTTGTAAGAACAATTAATATAGTATAAACAATATTGTTGGCAAAGGTGGACTTATTTCTAATAGAAATTTCTTCCAGTCAACCTATGGGTATGAGAGTAAGGGTAAATTACCTGTATAAGGGGTAAGTAAGGACGGGGGGGTTGAAAAACCTAAAAAAACCGGATCGCTTAAATACCTTCTAATAACCCCGTCGAATAAACACCGCGTAAAACCGCGTAGCAACGTGTATCAAGTTATATAATAGTACGTACACAAGTGATAAAGTCATGTGTAATATTAATTCCATGAATTTAATATATCTCTAATGTTAATAAGTTTCTGCATTCCTTTTCCATATAAACTTTAATTATGCCAAAATTAATATTCCTCTTCGCATAACTGTCGTTAAAAGAAGTTACCACTTTTTATTTCACATAAAGGTACTGTTTATGTCCCAAGAGTAAGATTTGAACTCAAAACCATATTTAAACTCAACTTTAGCATAAACTATCCATGAAAGAGTTAAGCCAATTACTTTGGCATATTATTTTTTTCAGCTTTACGCTTTATTCCGCATAACAATTTCAGGGAGTGTCAATTCACTCCGTTCCCCACATTTCGTCTGAATTCGAGACATGGAGTATTAATTTGCGGAACTCAACGCCGCGGATTACCTACCAGAGCGGGCAAATAAGATTAATTTAAATATAATCATCTCGAGTAGAAATCGAAAACCGCAACCACCAGCGTTTACAATCAGACATGAAATGTCAATGAAAGAGAATCGTTTGCTTAATCTACATACGTGACCGGATTCAAAAAGAATTTTATTTGATAATATGTATGCCAGGACGATAAGGTTAATGAGTTTTAGACGGATTCCTTTTTTTTATGAATAACGGATGGCAAACAAGCAGAAGGACCACCTGATGGTAAGTGGTTACCTTCGCCCATGAGCATCTACAACACTAGAGGTGTTGAAAATGCGTTGCCGACCTAGAGGATACAGTTAGAAGAAGAGGACAATGAAGTAGTCCACTATCGGAACCACGACATTCTGGGGAAAGGATGGGTGGGAAAGGGGAAAAATGTCTTTTTTGTTTCATGTTTTTCAGCTTCACGTTTGTGAGCCCCGAGTGGGAATCAAACCCACAACCAATCACGCTTACACTCAAACAGTGTCACGTCACTATGACCTCAAAATAACACTACATTCCATATAACGAAAAGACTTTTCCATTAAATAGAGTACAAACTCTCCTAAAAGTTAACGGTTCAGAGCTTTTATTTAAGTTATAATTGAATTATCTTGATTTTGGGCGCGAGTCTGCTCCTGAGAGGAATTAATCATTAATTACATAAGAACTTTGAATATTGGATCGACGTCTTCACGAAGGCAGACAATTATTAGGTCACGGGTCGTGGGTTCATAACCTGCCGTTTGTAAATATTAAATTATAAAGGGGAGGTTAACATCATTTTTTTTTAAAATAATGAATAATATCAATCAAATTCACAACCAATTGCTTTAAAGGGGTCTAGGTCTATCCGTATAGGGTAAGAAAAACTACACTGACGTGTAATGAATTGATTTTACCGTTTTTATATTGCTTTTAATTTGAATTAACGATACGCTTCATTTTGTGTCCCTAACCCTTACAGGAAGGGAGTAATGGGGGTTACAACCCTTAATAATAAAAGTTAATTTTCTTGGTATCTATAAAAAAAAGTAAAGTTACACTATGCAATTTAAACTGTACAATGTTATTTATAAAATCACTATAATATATTTTTTCAGAATTTTCACAATATCGTAAATACTAAAAAACGAGAAGTTAATTTTTTGAGGCTGGGTTATAGTACCACAATAGATACCTTCCAAAAAAATTAACATCTACTAACCTACTAAACGATTCCCACTCCAGAAAATAAAAATATTAAATAATTATAATAATCAATATTTAACATTTTCATTTCCTAGCTCTAGTAACAAGGCTAATCGCGGCGTTGAGTTACGCGAAAGGAGGAACGAGGAAAGTAAGGAACGGAAACCTAGAACGGAGTGTCTTAACAATAGGTTCTCAGGTTCCCTCTGCCTAACCTGCTAAGTGCGGGATACAGCGTGAAGTTAAAAAAAAACTTTGGTTGGTTTACTGAATTTCAGAAAATGGAAGTTTTTTCAGCAATTCGCTTCCAATCCCAAGCAGGAGTTTAGGTCATTTGCATATACTTTTGTTAATTAAAAAAGTTCTCGCGGTTAACGCTATCGGAAAATTAAAACAATTTTTTAATAAAATAAATTTGTGATTAATATTTTGAAGTAATGCTTTTTTAAAAACGTTGTGGTTTCAAACTTGATGTAACGAAAATGCGACACTAAAAAGAGACAAACACATACGTCTGTAGGTTAGAATGAGATAGTATAATATTTATGTAGTGTTTGTTTATTACTAATAACAAATTAGAAACAAATTATGCCAAATTTTAGAGTTCAATGTGCAATACTGTTTACGTTGCCAATACGTTGTCTATCAATCAGTCGGTAACGCAATCTCTTTATAAAAGGTATTCGTAAATATTAAAGAAAAGGTCATTTAAAAGCTTTTCTTCAATTGGCAAACGAGCAAACGCATATTTTTTGCTCGTAATATTTCGTACGTAACTATAAAACGAGAGAGGTACTACGTTCAGCAGTATACGGCGAAAGGCGGAAGAAAAAACTATACATTTATCGTTGTATTATGGCCAAGTTAAACAAAATCTTTATAAATTGTTGCCTATATCATGTAGAGAAGAAACTCCTTAGCGCACCATAGATTCACCGTGCGGGTGTCCATTGCATTGCAGAGAGAGGAGTTTGAAGAGTGCCTGGGACTTACGACCCAACGTGTAGTTTAAGGGGCCTCTTTAAAATGAATGTTTCTTTTTTGTTTAGCTTCACGCTCTATCCCGTATATAGCAGGGTAGGCAGAGGGAACCTAAGAACGTAGTGTTAAGACACTCCGTTCCCCACTTTCCTCCGAATTGAGGCATTGCGTGCTGAGTAGCGGAACTCATCGCCGCGCTTGGCCTTCTTACTAAACACAGGAAATGAAAATACTTTTGCATTTCCTGGAGTGGGAATCGAATCCATAACCAGCGCACGACAAGCGTATTTCCTTTATAATATTACTAGTATGATGATAATATTTGCCTAGTTAGTAAATAATATATGAATACATATTAAAGTAATGATTGACAGTTTGACATAACTAAACATGCGTAACCTTTAGATATAATTATATTTGTAATACCATAGCGTGAACAGAAAATATAAGAGAGGTTCCATCTTTAGTTTCTATATATATGTGTAAATAATAAATATTTATATTTTTATATTTATTTAGGTATTGAGGTCTGTCGTAGCGCAGAGGTACAAGCGCGCCAGGAAATGTAAAAGTTTAGTATTTTCATTTTCCTGGTTTTGGTAACAAGGCCAAGCGCGGCGTTGAGTTCCGCCGCTCAGCACGCAATGACTTAATTCGGCGGAAAGTGGGGAACGGAGTGTCTTAACGCTAGGTTCTAAGGTTGCCTCTGCCTACCCTGCTATATGTGGGATACAGCGTGAAGCTAAAAAAATTGTATACAGATTTAGAGATATATAGATGTATAGAAAATTGGTAAATCAAATCAAATCAAATCAAATAATTATTTTCAAAGTCAGAAGTTACAGGCTTCATTTTTTGAACGTCAAATAATTTACCACCAGTTTACTAAATTTAATGCCTCAGACCTGAGAAGAACCGGCGCAAGAAACTCAGCGGGACTTGGGACGGATTTTCATAAAACTTTACAGGAATATAGCTATAAAGATTATGTGCTTAAAATATAACGAAAACTGTCAAGTAAATAATAAATGCCGCTAGTATAGTATTAGTTACGTAAAACTAATAAACCGATAAATGTGTTTTTTATGTTAAAGTTAACTGGAATTAAATTAATAGTTAACTATAAGAGCCTATAAAACTCGCGTGTACGACTATACTGTTATTATTCTTTAATAAAAATATATGAATTGATTTAATTTTAAATTAATTGTAAAAGAACTGCTGCTATTAAATAAACATACGTATATACATAGCTTCACGCTGTATCCCGCATATAGCAGAGTAGGCAGAGGGAACCTTAGAACCTAGTGTTAAGACACTCCGTTTTTTTATAGATAATGGATGGCAAACGACCAGAAGGACCACCTGATGGTAAGTGGTTACCTTCGCCCATGAACGCCCATCTACAACACCAGAGAAGTTGTAGATGCGTTGCCAACCTAGAGGATACATATGGAAAGGGAGGACAATGCAGTGGTCCGTTATCAGAACCACCATATTTTGGGGAAAGAATGGATGGGAAAGGGTAAAACCTGGCTTACATGCCATCGAAAAGGAACACATCATAAGATATTTGGTGTTCCCCACTTTCCGCCGAATTGAGGCATAGGGTGCTGAGTGGCGGAACTCAACGCCGCGCTTTGCCTTGTATTAAATAAAGTAGAGTAAATATTGCTTTTTTTCGCATACATATTACCTGGTAATCAGAGAGTCTAGTGTCCAGACACTCCGTTGTCCACTTTATAATAATAACTCAAAAACTACTCATCAGATCTCTTAATTATATTAATACGTGAAGCAAAAAGTTTGTACCCCTTTTTACGAAAATTACGCGGACGAGCATGAAACTTGGCACACTTATAGTTTATAATATCTTTATAAACTATAAGTGTGCCAAGAAGAAGTGTGATCATAAAGATAATATCTTTTTTAAAATAATGCATAAAAATATATTAAATTAATAAAAATAAATGTTACACACACTACCATGGTTTGACATCCATGTTCATACAAATTGACATATACATACTTTGCTAAAGACAACGCGTTGCTAACGCGTTAACGGGGACACTAATAATCTTAATTATGTACCATCTTAAAGTTAGAACTCAATTCTCAAGCCATAAAATATTTAGGTTATTTAAGCAAGCGTTTACGAGTTACATAGCGCTAAGCTAATTTTAAGTCAAGTTTCAAGTTTTCGACTTCCATACAAGAGTACTTATAAAGCGGAAGTCTAATTACTAACTTGAGTTAAGAGCAATCTTAGGTACCTCGTAGCTTTCAATCTTTGAGTGTTCAAAATATAGACATTAAGGGATATTCTGTATGTCCTTACATTAACCGACTTCAAAAAAGAAGACCAGTTGTGGAACAAGCGTGCAAATGTAAACGCGATAGGTTGTGGGTTCAATTCCCACTCCAGGAAATGAACATATTAAACATTTATAATAATTAATATCTAATGTGAAAATATTTCCCCGCTCTAGTAACAAGACAAAATTCTGCGTTAAGTTCCGCCACTCGACACACAATGCCTTAATTCGGCTGAATGAGGGGAACGCAAGTTTACATAGAATGGAGTGTCTTAACAGTTAGTTCTCAGTTTATCCCTGCTTTGTGTGGGATACAGCTTGAGCTAAAAATGGTTCTTATTTCTACTGTATTCTTATATTTTATACAAATACGATATATTATCTTTATCTTTAACACCTGGCGTGGCGCTGAGGCACAAGCGTGCGACAGGTTGTGACACTCCAGGAAATGGAATTTTTCATTTCTGGGTTTGGTAACAAGGCAAAGCGCGGCATTGAGTTCCGTCACTAAGCACACAATGCCTCAATACGGCGGAAAGTGGGGATCGGAGTGTCTTAACACTACGTTCCCTCTGCCTACCCTGCTATATGCGGGATACAGCTTGAAGGAAAATATAATTCCGCTGCTATTTTAACAATATTTAATTGGTTGAAGTCGTTAACATCATATTATTAAAGGAAATATAACTTTTTGAACTTCCATTTTACGATACATCTTCATGTATGCATGTCATCTATAACCTACATTCAAGTAAGAGATAGTTTATTATTATATATATATATATATTAGATATTTATGTATGTATCTTTAACTTCTATATCTTCTATATATTATTTGTTAAAATAAAATTGAACTTAATATATGTAATCGTGTAAATCAAAAAAATCACTACAGCCATATTGTAATTTCCAAATCAATCTTCAATTTATTTAGCTGATTGAACATGATGGAAAAATGTATAGCCATTTCATAATAATCGTTATAGAATTGGCTTTTGATCTTAGATTATATTTTCTTTAGCTTCCCAAACAGAAAAAAGATTTAGAAAACGTATAAACATTAATATTTGAACGCAGGGACTCGAACCCGCGCCTCTTGGAAAGCGTCCAAGCGCTCTGACCACTAAGCCATGCGTTTTTGTCCACCTTACTCGAAATTTTTAAGCTATTAAAAAAAGTACACAGTGACTTTAGTGTCAAAAAACTCCGTTCTCTTCCTTTCGTTCGAATTTAAGGCATTACGTTTTGAATGGTGGAACTCAACGCCGCGATTTACGTTACCAGAACGGGGAAAATAAAAAAAGAAAAATAAATTGAATACTGTCTTTCCCCTAAATCGGAATCAACAATATTGGTTTCAGTTTCATGGACCTGATTGATAGTTACACACAATATCTAAGTGTTACTAAAATCGAAAAAGCAAGGAGAAGGGATTATTTTATTTCGCAGCGTTAAGTTTCGCCACTTAACCTACGATATCTTGAATTCGGACCGAAAAATTGGAGAACGGAGTATCATTATATTAGGTTCTCTGCTATGCAGGATAGTTGGGTTGAAAAGAAATAATTAGCATAATATTTATTTCCTGGATTTGGTAATAAGGCAAAAGCGCGGCGTTGAGTTCCGCCTCTCAGCATGCAATGCCTCAATTCGGCGGAAAGTGGGGAAAGGACTGCTGTGTTGGAGATAACATTAGGTTCTCTCTGCCTACCCTGCTATATGCGGGATACAGCGTGAAGTTACGAATGTATAGTCTTCATAATCTTCTGTATGTAAAAGGGCAAGTAAACAGATAGAATCTAGTGACAAGACACTCAGTCTTCTTCTTGTTAAAGTCAGATAAGGAGGCTGTGCGCATGTTCCTTGAAAATTCTCCATGTTTTTATTATTTTGTATTGAAAAAGCGAAGCGAAAACGATGCGTGAAGAAGAAATGAAATAAAAAGTCCATATTTTTGTAAGAAGATTGTTCTCATCTATTATTTTTATGTAAATCTTGCATACAAAATTGTTTCTCCTCTGTCTTTGCCTCTTCAGTTGTCACAATTGTTTTGTCCCAATTTTTTGTACAACTTAGACGAGTATAAATAAACATTTTCGTAGCACAAATGGAAGTGTTTCTAGTGTCCAGTTTTTTGGGTATGATAGCTTTTGATTTAAATTCTCTTTAAAAACGATTAGAAAACAAAGTACGGCGTTGAGTTCCGCATTTTTAAGATATGTGAACATATTTTATGTAAAAAAAAATATAATATGAAAAATTTTATATTAATGGCTTTTTATGATTAACGAACGTGGTGGCACAGAGGCACAAGCGTGCGAGTGCGACGCGCGTAAACGTGGCAGGTAGTGGGTTCGATTCCTACTCCAGGAAAAATATTTTTTCATTTCCTGAGTTTGGTAGCAAGGCAATAGCGCGGCGTTGAGTTCCGCCACTCAGCACGCAATGCCTCATTTGGGAGGTTCGGTGTACTTAACACTAGGTTTTCTCTGCCTATCCTGCTATATGATGGATTTTTGGCAAGGATTTCTTATACTCTCGCTACCACGTCTCGATTTCATAGGATTAGATTCTTTGACTTCCTTAACATGTCATGAAAGTCATGTCAGTCATGAAAATATTCTAAATTAGATTTGATCTCTAACTATCGCTTACATTAAGACTAAGGTATTTTAACTACAGTAACTATAGTAACAACGACGACAAATCAATAAACTTACTTACAAAAACAAAAATAGATTTAAATTGGTGTCTATTTACGGTGTCACGACAAAATGTTAGTAATCATAACTTATGAAGGAATTATATATCTATTATACTAACACGTTTTCCCTGCTTGCTTTAAACATTATAAGAAAAGTTACTTTAAATTAAACGCCTGTCGTGGCGCAGAAGCACAAGCGTGCGACTGTAAACGCGACATGTCGTGGGTTCGATTCCCACTCCAGGAAATGGATTTTTTAATTTTCTGGGTTTGGTAACAAGGCAAAGCGCGGTGTTTAGTTCCACCACTTAGCATGCAATGCCTTAATTCAGCGGAGAGTGGGGAACGGAGTGTCTTAACACTGGGTTCCCTCTGCCTACCCTGCTATATGCGGGATACAGCGTGAAGCTATATATATATGTATGTATGTATGTTACTTTAATTTGAAAAAAAGAAAAAAAGGCATAAAAATAAACAAAAAAAGGTAGGGTAGCCAGAAAAACTTAGAGTCAAGGTATTCAGATCGCCGCTTTCCGCCCGTGTAAATAGCGGAACTGAACGCCACTCTGTCTTGGCAGAGCGGTGGATAAGTAAAATATAATCATTCCACCGGGTACGAATTGAAGTCACAACCAATCACGGTTCTGGAACCGTCACCACGACCACGATGCCCTGTTAATAATGATAATAATAATTGTTGTAAGAGAACGGAGTGTCTTAACACTAGGTTCTCAGGTTCCCTCTGCCTACCCCGCTATATGTGAGATACAGCGTGAAGTTAAAAAAAAACAAAATATTAGATCAAGGACGTTTTTCACCATACACAAGTGAAGTCAATTATTAGACGTATTCGTATCTGACATGGACACACGACGTTTTAATCAACTTGCGGCCGCAATGAGAAAAGGGTTGAAAGTTGGCATTAAAATATTGCGATTTAGCTGAAGCCCGCTGAAAAGTTGCGAAAAAGCTTGTTTGCAGACAGCAAATAAATTTCTATTTAGTTTTTTACAGATTTTTTTCGGATTTCATGGAATAATGAATTTAAGCTTTTTAATCTACCAATATGTCAGCATTAGTTATTTAGACGTTTTAGATGTAAGAAGATCTTGGATTTTGCGATTTATATATATTTTAAATGTTTTTAGCCGGATTATTAGAGTCGGGTTTTTTAAATATAATGATCTAGATTTTGAGAAATTCTTTCTTAGACCTCCCTCACATAACTTGAGGGACCAATATGCCTCTCAGAGATGTAACTAGGTCAGAGTAATCAGAGAGAACCTAGTGTCAAGACGCTTGAATTTAAGACATTGGGTAAGTAGTTGCGGAACTCAACGCCGCGCTGTTTCCTAAGCTAAACAACAATATTTTAAATATCTCCGAGTGGGAATTAAGCCCAAAATCGGTCGTGCATACACATACAGACAGCGGAGTTTTATTTATATAATATTAATAAAAAAAGACCACACTACCAAATATTTACCCTACATGAGAATTGATCTTCTTTGAATTGTTAAATAAACTCATTAACCACAGAACTTACTGGACTGAACTGAATTGGAACTCAACTTAAGTCGGGATTCTTACATAATAAGATCGTTAATGGTTGCCTATCGCTGGTATTGACGTCTCGATGTTTAATCGACTAAATCATTTTTCAAATTCACCATTATTTATATTGACGCTATAATAACGCAGTGGAACGGCATATGGTTTTTATTCAATTGTCGTGGGATCGCTTCCCATTTGAGGGAATGCTTCGCTTTTTATTTGAACGAAGTTTCTTATAGCGCGTTGCGAAAGGCTAGACGGAAAAAATTAAGACCAAAAGTTGTAACGACACTTTTTGCTATAGCCGTAAGCAGGGCCTCGTGCGCGTGTTTCTCTCTCTGTCTCTGTCTCTCTCTCTCTCTCTCATAAAAAGCAAGCCAGTTATTTTCATTTCGTCTTTCTATTTCGCATTGGACAGTGTGGTGTCGCCACGATATTTTTGTTGAGTATACAGGTTTTTTGTGCATATTTATTATGTATATAACTTCGTTCCATCCGGGTGTCCCTTGACACCTCGCATCTTTTTATACTTTCACTTTAGATACTTGTACTAAACAACTTTACGCTTTTAACTTTACCACAAAGTAAGTTGGATACAGTAAAAGAGTGTCATGACATTACACTCTGTTCTACTCTAGTCGCCTGAATTTGAGACATTGAGAGTAATGTTTTAATAAATGCCCCAAGTCGTTTCCACTCCAGGAAATGTATCTTCATTTCCTGGGTCTGGTAATAAGGCAAAGCGCGGCGTTGAATTCCACCACTCAGCACACAATGCCACATTCCGGCGGAAAGTGGGGAACGGAATTGTTGAAAAAGGACGGAATGCCTTAACACTAGATTCCCTCTGTCTACCCTGCTATATGCGGGATACAGCGTGAAGCTAAAAGAAAATAATAATAATTACACTGCCAAAAAAGGCTAAATCACGAATACATTCAATACAATAATGAATAGAAAGACTCGAGTTATTTATGTGTTCTTTTTATTTAGTAAATACGGGAGATACGTTCTGCCGAACTAATCTCGGAGCAAACTTTTTGCTTTACTTACGTGTATACCTTCATTAGGTAGCTAAGTAATTGCTATTTTTGTACTATCTGTTCCCTTTTTTTGTAACCCATAATTTGCCTTACCAATATATAGAAAATATAGGAAGGTGAGGCCTATCGTGACAGGTTGTGGATTCGATTCCCACGTCAGGAAATGAAAATATTAAACAATATTTATTATTTTCATTTCCTCGCCCTGGCAATAAGACAAAACGCGGCGTTAAGCTCCGCTACTCAATACACAATTTCATGAATTTGGGCGAAAAGTAATTATAGGGATTGGGAGAAAATTGTCCCTGACCACACCACTATGCGGTAAACAGCGTGAAGTAAAAAACAAGAAGCTTCTATAAAATATTGTTTTATTAAATCCACTTTTTACGCGGCATTGAGTTTCGGCATACAACACATAATGTATCGATTTCGGGCAGAAAGTAAAAATGTCTTAAGATGAAATTCTCTTTGACTACCCTTCTAAAAAACATAAAGAAGAAGAACATAGAGAGAAGGAAAACGTTTTATCTTTGAAAAAAATCATCTATTTTTACACTCGCTTAATATTATTATCACAAAGTACCATCTGATTCAAAAAATAGAATAAATCGTGCTGTATCAACATTCAAAAGAAAAAAAAAGAATGTTCAAAGTTTCTAGAAAGCTCGAGCTAAGTTCTAGGTAATAAATATCGAAGTCCAACTAGTTGTAGAAAACGCTGCTTTTCTTAAGTTTTTTATCGGAAAAAGACGTTTAAGTTCTTTTCTTAACCGAATTCAAAAAAGTAAGTTTTGTTTAATTTGAATTCTTCTTTATGAATACTACCTAACTATTTATGGTTTGGTCTGTCGAGGCGCAGAGGTACAAGCGTGTGACTGTAAATGCGACAGGTTGTGGATTCGATTCCCACTTCAGGAAATGTATCTTCATTTCCTGGGTCTGGTAACAAGGCAACGTGCGGCGTTGAGTTCCGCCACTCAGCACTGCTATATGCGGGATACAACGTGAATGTAAAAGAATAATAACTACACTGCCAAAAAAGGCTAAATCACGAATACATTCAATATAATAATCAGACAGGCGTTATTTTATTTATTTGTATTCACATTTGAAATTTTGTGTGTGGTTAACGGAACTCAACGCTGCGCTTTGTCGTAGAATTAAAAATATTTTATTATAAACATTCGTAGCGAAGAAAGACAACGTTTACTGTAACTGTAAATCATTCAATCATCAATTCTTTATACTAACTCTATTAAAGCAGAGGGAACAACATCTGAAGGCCGTGGCTTCGTTCCAACCCATCCTTTCCTCAGAATGTGGTGGTTCCGATGGCGAACTGTCGTGGCCACTACATTATTTCCTTCCCCTTCTATCTAAACACTAGCTTGACAACACATTTACAATATATCCGGTGTTGTAGATATCCATGGGGTACGTAGCCATTTACCATCAGGTGGACCTTTATTATTGGCCATCCTTTGTTAAAAAAGATAATTTAATAAGATTCAAACCCTGAACAATCATGTTTACAATCCCACTGCGTTACTAAAGGCTTGAATATCATAATATTAATACTATTACAAAAGCTTACAGTATATAAGCTATAATATTACATTATTTAAATAGATACCAATCAGTTAGAAAGCTCCGAACTCTGATTGAAGGCTTTGACTTGTTATAGAACAGAATTAGGACTTATTTTCGCAAATCGAATTATTAAGTTGGTTAAGTTTAATGCGTAACGTTGTTAATTATTTGAAATATAACTTTTTAGCTTCATATATATATGGTATCTCTCGCATGTAGGTATAGGCTCAGAGAATTTTGTGTTAAGACACTCCTTTCTCCGTTTTCCGTCCAAAATTGCGTGATGAATTGTGGAATTCAAAGGAGTATATTATTCAACAAGGGCGGGGAAATTATGTTTATTCCATTTGAATTTGAAACCCCATTACTATCTACAGGCGCTGTTCCACTGTGCCAGGATGGATCTAATTTTGTAAAAGGACTATATATGAATAATCATGATTTTAATAATATAAAAACGGAGTGTCTTAACACTAGGTTCTCTCTAGCCGCCTTTAATAAGTATACAGGAGACATGAAACCCCATCGTGATACTAACTCATTTATGTTTTAAGTTATTATTACATATACGAGTATATACTTTTACATACATACATACATAGCTTCACGCTGTATCCCGCATATAGCAGGGTAGGCAGAGGGAACCTAGTGTTAAGACACCGTTCCCCACTTTCCGCCGAATTGAGGCATTGCGTGGTGAGTGGCGGAACTCAACGCCGCCCTTTGCCTTTTCCTGGAGTGGGAATCGAACCCACAACCTGTTGCGTTTACAGTTGCACGCTTGTGCCTCTGCGCCTGGCGTTTATATACTTTTAAAAATATAATTTGTAGTTTTATTATAAAAGAAACTAAAAATATTTTTTCTTACACCTATAAGCGTCTACCAAAACTAAATTTGCCACACAATCATTTCACCCGTCGGTGTACCACAGTCATAGTCAATATAGATAATGACTTTACAATAACCTCGTTGCTCGCGGCCAGGACACCCTGTAACGTTGTTACTGTGAGACGTGGTCATGTTACACATGGGTTTATTGAATAAGGAAGGTTCATAATGGTGGAATTTTTGTCACTTTTTTATATTGTGTTATTATTATTCCATTTTTTTGAAAATTTTGCTAATTTTATTGTGAAATTTTATGAGTTTGTATGTAACTCTCTAAAGTGAATTTACTGAATGGATTTAGATGATACTTTACAGTATATATGTTAGAATAACATATAGATTATTCATAAAGTTTTTGTTTAATTTGGCTATATTAAGGCGATGAGAGTTTCGTTTTGAATAAAGCTTAAAAGAAGAGAATATTACGGGTTATGGGGCAAAATTAATACCGCACCTAGTCCTTTGGAACCAGAGCGTGAAAATGAAAATAATTTAAATACAATTATTCCCAATCATGGGAATCGGACCCACAACCAATTGTGTCACTGCGCCACGATTGCCTCAAGCCTAATAGCTATACAACAAAAAAAGTTTCATTCAAATCCGTCCAGTATTTCTAAAGATATGGGTGTACAAGCAAACATGAACATACAAAAATTAGTAATAAATTTTCATAAATATGTCTAAGGTACAAACGCATTTTTCTGTTTTACAATAATAGAAACGCCTGTCGAGGCGCAGAGGCATAAGCGTGCGACTATAAACGCGACAGGTTGTGGGTTCGATTCCCACTTCAGGAAATGTAAAATTTAGTATTTTCATTTCTTGGTTTGGTAACAAGGCAAAGCGCGGCGTTGAGTTCCGCCACTCAACACGCAATACCTCAATTCGGCGGTGCGGAACGGAATTGTTGAAAGAGAATGGAGTGTCTTAGCACTAGGTTCTCTGGTTCCCTCTGCCTACCCTGCTATATGCGGGTTACAGCGTGAAGTTGAAAAAATAAATAAAGTAATAATCATTATAATAGAGATAAGAAGAACAGTTTACCGCAAAGACAATTTGACTAAAAAACTTAAGATAGCCATAAATAATACTTAGTGTACATTGGGATCATTTTTCACAATTACCTCTACATTTCTTTTTAAAACTAAAAAAGTAGAAATAGTTTTTACCAAATGAAATGTATTTAGAGATTGAAGAAGACGGATCGCATCGTTCTTTGGTTCGACTATCATTTGTTACATGGAAAAGCTTTTTGTGATGCAAGCTGGGACTTAAAGAATTATAAAAGCTCCCTAATATAGAAAATGTGATTTTTGAGCTTTTATTGGCAGAGCTTAGAGTAAATTTTAAAGTGGGGAACGGAGTGTTTTAAGACTAGGCTCTCTCTGCCTACCCTGCTATATGCGGGATACAGCGTGAAGCTATGTATATATGTAAAAAAACCCTAGTAAGTACTGGAACTAGTTAAATGAAGAAATGAAGTGAACTTTACGATACAATATCGACTATAAAAGACAGGATTGCGTCCAATTGGTCGCATATATGGTCCAATCCGGCGAAATGTTTATCTGTTTTATTGTGAACGAGAAAATTAAGAAGGTACATTCATTTTCATTCAATAGCACAAAATTGTAAGCCTTACCAATATAAAAAATATAGGGGAGTGCGGATGGTGTGGTTAAATTACCATTTATTACTTAAATTTTACTTAGCTAATTACACCTAGTTTTCGTCTCAAAAAAGTCGATAAATCATTTTTGCCACAAGGTATACTCATGTATAATAAAATTCGAAAATAATTACAGATCTGCCACTTCAACAATTTAAAGTTAAGATTAAAAACATATTATTGAAAAAGTACATAATTCTGTCCAAGAATACTATAGTGATGTCAATGTGTGGAATTAAACGCTGTTGACGCTCACCCGGGAGTCGGGAGGCTCATCATAGTTGTATATTTATTGTAAAATTTTATTTGAAAAGAGCTACTGTTGAGTTTCTTCCCGGCTCTTCTCAGCAGAACTGCCTTCCGAGCCGGTGGTAGCTTCCGTTAGGACTGACACGACTGACACTTTTGTAAATTGACGATTCGAAAGTGCTTGTAACAGCCTATTTGAATAAAGAATATTTTTATTTTATATAGACAAAGTCTGTAAGCATATATGAAAAGTGGAGAATAAAGTGATTTATCACTACTTTTTAAAAATTATAAAACTTATAAAAAAAGCTAGGGTAATTACATTATTTGTTGGGTGATAGAACTTAGCGCTACATCTGTATATATTTATACATGAAGGAAATTTGGTAGCTTTGTACCCCTTTTTAGGAAAATGCGTGGGCGAAATTAAATTTACCATACTTAAAGTTTATATGGAGAAGATGTGTAGCATACCAATGTTTTTCATAATTATGCTTACAGTATTTATAATAATTAATGTTTAAAATTTTCATTTCCTCGCTCAACGCTAATGCCTCAATGCGGCGGAAAGAGGGGAACGGAAAATTTAATAGAACGGAGTGTCGCTAGGTTTCCAATTTTCCTCTGCCTACCCTGCTATGTGGGGTACAGCATGAAGCTAAAAAATGCTCTAAAATAATATAAATAATTATATCTCCATATAACTATTGGTTTCATACACTTTTGTGTAAAATGATACATATTAACTCGGCGCTATATTTAATTAGATCAAGATACCACCTGAAGTCAAAGTCAAACAATTTTATTCAAAATAAGGAATTACATGCTTCATTTTTTGAACAAATTACTACCAATTCACTAAATTTAATGCCTCAGACCTGAGAGGAACCGGCGTAAGAAACTCAGCGGGACCTTTTTTTTCATTCGTCAACGCTTTACAATTATTTATTAGTGGCAATGATAACTTTGAAGGCTAAGTGGGGCGTTGAGTTTCACCATTCAGCACGCAATGCCTAAATTCGGTGGAAATTGGGGCACAGAAATAAAAGAGAACGGAGTGTCTTATACCAGGTTCTTTGCTTCCCTCCGCCTACATTACTACGTGCGGGATACAGTGTGCAGCTAAAATAACATATTTGAAATTCATCACTATGAAAGTAAAAAAAAAGTTCAAAACTGAATTGAATGCATACAGGAATAAATTTTGGTTTCTAAATCTATATTATATATTTTTAATATAATTCGAAGCCTTTTTTAAACAAGCGTCATTGGCAAGGTTTGTTCGACGATCTGAAAGACACGTAATTGGATGACCGAATAAATTTCAAACGTATCCTGTTTACACATCGTTTGGTATTGATTTGATTGCCATGTTCTGCATATTTTGTGACTTTTTTATCTCTAAATCTTATTTTTTGAAATATTTATATTTAAGATAAAGCTCTTTTGATTATGGGGTTATGAAATCAGCGTTGAGTTCCGCTTCATTAATATGTGATTTATTTTTAAAACATTCCTCTAGGAAAGTAAATATTATGTTAGTTATCATATTTTTTTTGTCTAGCTTGAATAATGTTGGAAATGGGCGATAAGATTACTTCCAAAAGACAAACTTTAATTAAACTACGAAGGAATCTTACTAATATTATAAACGCGAAAGTTTGTGACAATGGATGGATGTTTGTTATTCTTTCACGTAAAAACTACTGAACGCATTTAACATATTTAATTTTACGTAACATATGTAGCCTACAACTTGTAAAGATTTCGTATAATTTGGCCTTAATGTTACGATAAATAGATAACGTATACATTAAGATAACTAATTAAAATAACTATTGTAAAATTATAAATGAAGAAATCAAAAGCCACAGTAATGATTTAAATCACCCCATTTATAGAAAGAAGATGATAATTTTAAAGTATTTTTTCCTTGTCCTGGAGAGTACGTTAGGTTCGTGGCATCAGCCGAGGAACGCTCGTTGCTAGACAAAGACCTCCCCCAAGGTTTGTTACGAGGCTTGTTCCTGCGCCATCCGCAACCAGCATGTTCCGGCGATCTTGACCAGATCGTCGGTCCACCTGGTAGGGGGTCTGCCCACTGAGCATCGTCAGGTTCGTGGTCGCAACTCGAGAACCTTTCTGTTCGAACCTAAATCGGTTTTCCTCGCTATGTGTCCCACTCACTGCCACTTCATCATAGTGAATCTTCAAGTTTAATGTCGTGCAAATATGATATTCAGATCAGATCCGGACACGTGTGCAAATTTTTCTCCAATTTGGACGACGAAAAGGATGAAAATAACGTGATTTTTTTTCAGTTGATAGATAAATAGACTCAGATGAAGCTAATATAAACGTGTTTAAAAAAGCTTTAAATGACATCTAGTCACCCAATAAATATGCCATATAAAATATTTTATATTTTTCACAGAATTTAATTAACAATATAGGTTATATTGAACTGAAATCAATTTAAAATTTATTGCATTCAATTTTCGAATTATTGAGAAATGAATACTTGCATTTTTTGCTCGTTTCTAAAGTAAAAGTTAATAGACCAATTCCAATATGAAAGCAAATATAATATCAACTTGTAGATGTATTTATAAACGTCATCGTGGCGTAGTTAGAAAATTGACAATGAAATGCAGCGTTGAGTTCCGTTATTTGACTTGTACCATGTTTGTAACGATCAAAAAGTTGAGGATGCAGTGCTTAACGCTATTTTTTGTTTAAACATCGCTAAATGTGGGAGATGCATGCAACATTTTCAGTATAACATACTATATAAACTCTAGTTTTTTTACGTCATAGGAGCTTAATTAAAATACTCGTATGGTGAATATAAAGAAAAGTTCAAGCTTAAAATATTTTATATAATTATACATACATACATACATAGCTTCACGCTGTATCCCGCATATAGCAAGGTAGGCAAATTCTTATATGCTTGCTACAACTTATTTTTGTTGTTATCATCTCTGTAGAGAGATTTTTACAAAGTTCTGTTACTTAATGATTATTTCAAAGAACAATCATTTGGCAAGAGAGAATGCTATTTTATTAAATATTTTTGAAGTTTCAAAGTGTCAATCACACACTTAGGAAACGAAAAACGAAATGAAGGTTTTAGATTGTCTCTATCTACAAGACTGTACAAGAAAAAACGTAAAGCTATAAGTAAAAACTAAAGGATTAAGTATGAAACATAATTACAGGAAACGTGAATATAAAAGTGAATAAATTAATTCATACATCATTATAGAGATACAAGTAAAGTGTTCTTAAAATTAAAATTATTACGAATTCAAAAACTATTCGCCAGATCTTTGCATATAGTAGTGTAGGCAGAGGGAACCAAAGAACCTATTCTTAAGACACTCCGTTCTCTTTTTACATTTACGTTTCCCGCTTTTGCCGAATTGAGGCTACTACATTTTTTTCTCAACTTCACGCTGTATCCTGCATACGAGTATAGCAGAGGGAACCTGAGTACTAAACTTTTGCGTTTCCTGGAGTGGGAATCGAACCCACAAACTGTTGTGTTCGAACGTTTGCACTTGTGCGCCACGTCAGATCTTAACTACATTAAATGGGACCACATCATAACCATTAGCTACTTAGCTAATGTTACTTAGCTATCACATAAATAAGTATCATAAAAATTGGTTCACCCAGCAAAAAAATTATGTAAAAATACACCTCCATTTTTGAAGTAGGTTAAATAATAAACTACATTCATAATTAATGATAAATAAATAAAACCTTTTCGAGAATTAATATTGCTTTAAATTGAAAATGTTCCAGGAACGTTACCTGAATATTAAAGTTTTTGGAATAAATGGAATTCTGGGTATTCCTCAAAATAGTTGCAGGCACGGGAACAATTAATCCATTGTGACCTATATTTGCTATAGAGGATTTGAAGCGAAATATTGGTAGGAGCTTTTAGTTGAAAGCTTCTTTGAAAAACTAATTTTACATTTGGAGTTTTTACTTGGAGGTTATCGTGGCGAAGTGGAACTGTCTGATTGCTAGCACGATTAGTTGTGGGTTCGTATATGGTGGAAAGTAGAGAAAATAATTTTTTGACACTAGATTCTCTTTGACTACCCTGATACACGTAAAAAGCGTGAAGTTGTAATAATAAAAATAAATATTTTTCAAATATAGTGATGCACTGAAATGTACGTGGAGGCAGTGCGTTCAAACTAGGATTTGTAAACTAATGTATAATTCAAACAGTATATGTATATTAAAATTCAAATAAAAAAAAAACTTTATTACCGTTTTTACCTTATGTTACAAAAAAAAACATTAATTAATCAATAAAATAAAAAAAAAGGGTTTTTGTACAAAAAAAGTACAGTAAGTAGTTTCTTTCTATCAAGTCTCAGAAAATTGGTTATTGAGTTCTGCTACATATGAGACTATGCCGAGTTTGTATTTCATATACTGAATAACATATATTTAGAAATAATCCAGTAATAATTAGATTATCCTACAAATATTAGAAATTCAAATGTTTGTGAGGATGAACGGGTGGGTGTTGTTACTCTTTTACGCAAAATTGACTGAACGGAATTACATGAAACTCTACAGTTATATAGCTTATACATCAGAATAACATATGCATTACAATATATTACTATAATATACTACAGTATAAAATAAGCTCAATTTTCATTTCTTGGGTTTGGTAACAAGGCAAAGCGCGGCGTTGAGTTCCGTCGCTCAACACGCAATGCCTCAATTTGGCGAATTTGGCTTAGGTGGGGAACGGAAATGTTGAAAGAGAATGGAGTGTCTTAACACTAGGCTATCTGGTTCCCTCTGCCTATCCCGCTATATGCGGAATACAGCGTGAAGTTAAAAATAAATAAATAAATAAACATGGTAGCATAGTATTGTATAGTGATGTACACAATATATTTTTCGCGCAGTTACTGCCACTCTATAGAACGGTTATTTTTTACCGATTCTTCAAACGATTCACTGAGCTTATGCTCAGTATTCAGTCAGCCTTTTTATTCACTCTGCTACGTTTACGTCAAATGTGGAATATATTTTTGCTGAATTTATTATTTGATGTCATATAATATTATGGCATAGTTAGAAAGCGTTTTAGTGACGCAGTTTGAAAGCGTCTTACAGGCGCTGTTTGAAAACGTCTCACAAACGCAGCTTAAAGATAACTTACTGACGCAATTTGAAGGTGTCTTAGTGACGCAGTTTGAAAGCGTCTTGAAAACGAAGTTTAAAAGTGCATTGTTGACGTAGTTTGAAAGTATTTTAGTGATGCAGTTTGATAGACGTCTAACTGATGCAGTTAGAAGGTGTCTTACAGGCGCGGTTTAAAGGCGTTTTACAGACGCTGTTTGAAAAAGACTTACTGACGCAGTTTGAAGGTTTTTTTAGTGACGTAATGTTTGAATAAGTAGCGACACAATTTGAAGATGTATTGGTGTGTGTGTCACCAGTGCGTTTAATTCATTTGGAGAATATTATAGTATATTACAATTTTCACGTCTCTGGTCCATCCTTAACAAAATTAAGTTATTAATATTGTTCGAACGTATAACATTCTATGGGATGGTCGATATGGTAATGAATTATTCTAGTTATAAATGTCCAAATAACACATTTTTTTTATAAATTATAGCTTTTTTATAAGCTATAAAACAAGTAGCTTGAAGCTTTCTTTTACATAGTAGGGTAGTCATAGAGTACCTGTTGTCAAGATACTTTTCATCTCTCACATTCTCTGTTTTCACCTGAATTCGAGATATTGCGTGTTAAGTACATATTTCTGTTAAATTTAATCTAGAACGTCTTTTTAGTAATTTTTGCGTGAAAGAATAACTAGTAGGATAATAGTAAACTGATTTTTATTTAATTGAATCCAATTTTTTAATTGTCTAACTGACCTTAAAAAAAGGAGGAAGTTTTAAAATATTGTTAAGTTTTTACACTTAAGATCTGTTGAGTAGTTTTTAAGTTATTCGTAATAATTGTACTTTTTAGTGCATTTTATTTGAAATCGGTTTTCTTTTTTTTTTAATCTTTATTATCGTATATATAATATTAGTCACTAGAGGCCTCGTATAGATCATATAGAGGTCATCGTATAGAGGCCTATCGTGGCGCAAAGGCACAAGCGTGCGACTGCACATATAGGTTGTGGGTTCGATTCCCTCACTTTGGTAACAAGTACCAATACTTGTTACCACGCAAAGGGAGCGTTGAGTTCCGCCACTCAGCACGCAATGCTTAGATTCAACAGAAAGTGGGGAATGGAAATCTTAAGAGAACGGAGTGTCTTAACACTAGGTTCTCAGGTTCTTCAGGGCCTACCCTGCTATGTGTGGGATACAGCGTAAAATTAAAAAAAATATATTAGTAGGATAATAGGCAACTTAAATTGTATTTGTAATTGAATGAAAATGAATGTACCTTCTTAATTTTCTCGTTCACAATAAAACAGATAAACATTTCGCCGGATTGGACCATAAATGCGACCAATTGGACGCAATCCTGTCTTTTATAGTCGACATTGTATTGTAAAGTTCACTTCATTTCTTCATTTAACTAGTTCCAGTAATTACTAGGGTTGTTTTTTATTTTGGTTTTCTAGAACTTTTTTTTAGCTTCACGCTGTATACCTCATATAGTAGGGTAGGCAGAGGGAACCGAGTGTTAAGACCCTCCGTTCTCCACTTTCTGCCGAATTGAGGCATTGCGTGCTGAGTGGCGGAACTCAACAAAAAAATAAATATTATACTGTTATATTATAGATTTTTTCGAAAAATATTTTGTAAAGGTTCTAAGAGTGATAAAGCGGTGATTTGTAAGACCGGTAAATTGATAATTTAAATTTTAACAAAATAGAAAATCGACTTTAATTAAGATATACTAAAAAGTAATATTATTACTGAATAAATCTGAAAATCGTCAGATTTCAAATAAATTTAAAGTGTGGTTCCACCACCTCAGAAGTTCAGAAAAACTATCTATTATATTAAATAAAAATCATTATAAGTGATCTACTCTGTTAAAATTTATGCGGTCTGCCCTGCCCCATATCACTATCGGACTTTAAGGAAAACAGCTTTATGCCATCCGTACATGATGGATATTCCTAATGTATGGACAAAGCGGTTTGAGTCTACATTCTTTATTCGCATAGCGAAACTATGGAACTCATTGCCGGCTACTGTTTTTCCTAAGTCATACAATTTGGGGGTCTTCAAATCAAGAGTCAATAGGTTTTTTCTACGCAAACGTGCATCATCGTAGACCGCATTATTGCTTACCATCAGGCTTGATGCGGTCAAACGTTAGCCTATCAATCATAGCCTATAAAAAAAAACAAAAAATACATCCCCACTGACAACATCATCCTTTTTTAAAATCGGTTAATAATATGTAACTTAGTCTATTTAAAGTGGATATAGAATCCATAATCATTGGCATTTAAAATTATAGTCTGTCTCTACTATTCCACAGTGACCTAAAATTCCATGTTTCGTGGAAAATTTAAGTTTCGGCCTATACAAAGGATGGTCTACGTTAAACCGTTCTTTACGCTTCAATAGCAGTTCTTTGTTGACAATTGAAGACACGCATGAATGAATGTATGTCACGAAATACAAATTCCCAGAAAATTAAATTTTGCGACAATTTTGAAAATGAGTGTTAAAGGAATTAAATATTGAAATAATAGGTGCAGAAGTAAATGATAATTATGTTTATTTTAAGAGGTACTTTATTTTATTACAAAAAAATCTATATAACCAACTTTGAAAATAAAAAATGTTTTTATTTTTTTTAGCGTCACGCTGTACCCTTCATATATAAGGGTAGGCAGAGGGAACCTGACAACCTAGTGATAAGACACTCCGTTCCCCACTTTCCGCCGCATCGAGGCATTGCGTGCTGAGTGGCGGAATTCAATGCCGTGCTTTGCCTTGTTGTCAGACCCAGGAAATGAAAATACTTAATATTATTCAAAATTGTCATTTCCTGGAGGCGGAATCGAACCCACAACCTGTCGCGCTTACAGTTATACACGACACGACGAATATATGCGCGACAGGCGTTATGGCTATAACAACAAAATTATAATTAAATTTTAAATATTCATCTAAAATAGTCGTGCAGTGCCAATTACCGTAATTTAAAACTTAGCGTTCATAATGAGGTAAAAAGTGAAACGAACTTAAAAGTGAGTATAATATTTCGACTGAAACAGTTGAAAACTATAATAGCGAAGTATTTTAAATGAGATAATGTTAAAGGTTAATTTTGTATACAACGTATATTTAAAAAAAAACTTGTTGGAAAACTTTTTTTAGATTCAGTTATTTCCGGTCTCGAAAATATAAATAAATGACTATGTAAATACTAATATTACAATATTATTTATTATTTTGTGGCGCAAAGACACAAGCGTGCGACTGTAAACGCGACAGGTTGTGGGCTCGATTCCCACTTCAGGAAATGGAATTTTTCATTTTCTGGGTTTGGTAACAAGGGACAGCGCGGCGTTGAGTTCCGCCACTTAGCACGCAATGCCTCAATTCAGCGGAAAGTGGGGTACGAAGTGTCTTAGCACTAAGTTCTCAGGTTCCCTCTGTCTACCCTGCTATATGTATGCATAATCATATATTTTGGTTGTTTTCACAATGTGCGGCGTTGAGTTTAGTACTCAGCACGTGAGACCCAATAGGCGCAGGTTCGAGTCCCACAACTTTACTAAAAAAATATTAAATTCTAAATATTAATAAGAACTTTTAATAATCATTATAAAGAATAAAAAACCCGACTGGATATGGAACTGACGAGAAAAGAACAAACCCAACACAGAAAATAGAAAGATTAACAGCAAATACAAATAAAGTAGGCAATAAAAGCTAGATATGTGTTATATATTTGAAATGTGCTAATTGAGTCCTTTCATTTGACACCCCACACGGTACCATCAGTGATTTTTTTGTTGTTGTACATGACGTAATTGCCTCTAGATTACGTCATACTGAATTAAGAGTGACGTTCCATATCTAAGAACACTTGGAGTATCAATACCTGTCTAACGTCACCTTTTTTTTTTAACTTCACGCATATAGCGGGGTAGGCAGTGGGAACCAGAGAACCTAGTGTTAAGACACTCCATTCTCTTTCAACATTTCCGTTCCCTACTTTCCGCCAAATTGAGGCATTGCTTGTTGAGTGGCGGAACTCAACGCCACGCTTTGCCTTGTTAACGTCACCATAAATATATAAGCCTGTCCAGGGGTTTGGAAGATATGAGGTAATAAAGAATATTATAAACATACATGATACGCGCGAAAAACAAAACCCTCCTCTGGCAGTCGGGTAAAAATACTAACATTTCATTTTACTCTATACCTTTGTCTTTTATTAAATTTAAAAGAGATGAACAACGAAATCTCTGTTAGTGCCAATTCAATTTCATATGGACGGAATATTGCAGTTTTATATATCAGAGTGCCACTTAACTGACTGCAGGGTAGTAATAACGTAACTATTGTTTTAACTTCATGCTTTTCCCGCATAGTAGGGTAGTCAGAGAATATAGAGTCAATACACTTCGTTAACGTCGCCCTTCGTCTTACCAAAACGGAGAAATGAGAATAACTTAAATATAATCATTTTATGAGTAGGAATCGAACCAATCACACTTAAAGAGGCTGTTCCACTGAGTCACGATGGTCTGATATTGTATTCGTTATTGTAATTTTTATTTATTATAAAGTTTCTAAAAATAAACTGGAGGCCGTCGTTACTAGGGTTAATGAAAGTAATTTAAATATAATTACTCCCATGAGCAAGTATCGAACCCGCAACCATCGTGCTTACTACAGAGCTGCAAGGACTTCAACATAAAATCTTTGTCACAAAAAGCACGTATCAATAATTAAAATTTTAACGCAAAAAGAAAACCCGACTTTCAACAAAATGCCCTAGAAAGTTAAATTAATATGGATCACTCAAAAATTACTCCTCGGATCTTAACAAATTTTAAATAGAACCACACCAGAATTTTTTTTTAACTTCACGCTGTAACCCGCAAATAGCAGGGTAGGCAGAGGGAACCAGAGAACCTAGTGTTAAGACACTCCATTCTCTTTCAACAATTCCGACACACCAGAATCATTACCTATTATATAAAAGAGCATCCAGTAAGAAGTGATGTGATAACACACATAAAAAAGACATTCGAACTGGTTACCTCCTTTTTTGAAATCAGTTAAAAAATACATATTAAATTGAAACACAGTAATCGTTCACAAAATTCATTTCGTACCTTTCTCGTACCTGTTTGTTTGTCTTCTCCAATTTGACCGAATTTTCTTCGAAATGGCCGACGCTTATTAAATTATGCCACGTCGCTGATTTCGTTCAGCGAAATTGTAGATTGTATTGAAAAAAATATAATGGATTATTATTGTTATACTTTTTTGACACGAATCTGTTATTATTTAACAATAACGAGCAAAGTTTTTATGGGTACATTTTTTTCTCCACATAACAGGGTAGTGAGAGAGAAATTAGTGACAACACACTCCACTTTCCGCCCGAATTCGATACTTTGCTTTTTAAGTGGTTACATTTAACACCTCACTTTGCCTTGCCAGAGCATATGGGATGGAATCCACTAGCCTTTGTGGTTACAGATGCTGTCCCACTGTGCCACGATGGCCTCATAATCTTAGTGACCAATCACTCAGCTATCTTCACCTCCATCTTAATTGTATGAGATAAGCATCTTTCGGTTAAATTCACATGGTTCGTGCATTTTTCCTTTAGAGTGTTATGTGTTCTAAACACGCTTAATTGTATAATTTCTAATAATTGGAACATATATAAAAAATGTTAAATGGACGTCTGTTTGTAAATTTTTTGTAGTTTTCCACATAGAAGTGTATTCTTTTTTTTTTGGATAACCGATGGCAAGCGGGCAGAAGAACCACTATCATGTCAAAGACGCCACACCACACGACCACCAAATATCTAATGATGTGTTCCGGTTGGATAACATGTAAACCAGGTTTTCCCTATTCCCACCCATCTCTTCCCCAGAATGTAGTGGTTCCTATGGCAGACTGCCATGGCCACTATATTATCTCCTCCCATTCGATCTACCCTCTTGGCCGACAACGCTTTTACAACTCCTCTGGTGTTGTAAATTTCTATGGGCGAAAGTAGCCACTTACCATCAGGCGGTCCTTCTGCTCGTCTGCCATCCTGTATCAATAAAAAAAAAGTAAGTAAGAAATATATATTATTTTAAAATAACAAGCCTCTATTATACTCGTCTTACTTTAAAATGTTTAAGAAACATTTGACAATGTATTTTCTGATTTTCAGTGTATTTTATTCTAAGAGCTATGATTCCAAACGGTATTCTTTATTTTATTTTCTGGGTACATTTTATATTTCCGTTCAATGTTCAACATAATATAAAAGATCTTTATTTCACACTAATATAATTTCTTGATTTTTTATCTTGCCTGTCGTGACGCAGAGACACCAGCTTGTGACGCGACAGGTGGTGAGTTCAATTCCCACTTTTGGAAATGAAGATATTAAATAATATTTAATATTTTCATTTCCTAGTTCTGTTAACAATGCAAAGCGCGACGTTGAGTTACGCCACTCAGCACGCTATGGCTCAATTTTACTTTACGCTTTATTTTGCGTCCAGACGCAACGTTCGCTGCTTTTCGCCCCAATTCGAGACATTGCAGAGTGACAAAATTAAAAAGACTAAGTGCCTTTCAGATGTGTGCTAGAAATGAACTGATGTTCTCAACAGGCCGAGATCTTTTAGTAGATTGTAGAGAGATTTCGCTGTTACACCTCTCGCATCTACCTCTACCATATACAAATTTACTTTGAAGTCTAAACCTATATCATCTATTCACTAGCGTTATTCACGGAATAAACTTTGAATAAGAAGCAAGTCTTTTTTTAGCTTCACGCTGCATTCCGCATATAGCAGGGTAGGCAGAGGGGACCCGAGAATCTAGTGTTAAGACACTCCGTACCCCACTTTCTTTTTGCAATTGCGGACTGAATGGCGGAACTCAACGCTGCGCTTTGCCTTGTTACCAAACCCAGGAAATGAAAATACATTTACTTTTACATTTCCTGACTGTTTAATTTTTTTTTCAAGTAAAGCCGGTATAGTAAGTAGTTAGATTCAAATATAAAAATATACCACCATCAAAACGCTAAAGTGCTCCTTAAGTAGTTTAAAAGATAAACTTGGCGTGAGCTGAACTGTACGAGTCGTGGCCGTCTATAAATCGATAGTCCACACTATTAACCCAGAAACCGACTGTTTTGTAAACACACGTAATAACTGTCTTTTTAATATGTTTGACCTATTTCGTTTTGTTTTTATATAATTATATATTATTTGAAGATATTTACTTTTAGGAATCAAAAATATACGTTGTATCCCGCACATAACACGGTAGGCAGAGAGAACTCAAGAACCTAGAGTTAACACCGTTGACTTTAAAATTTCCTTTCCCCACTTTCCGCTGAATTGAGACATTGTTTGCCGAGTGGCGGAACTCAACGCCGCGCTTTGCCTTGTTACCAGAGCGAGGAAATGAAAATACTTAATATTATTTAATATTTTCATTTCCTGGGAGTGGGAATCGAACACATTTAATCGCACACTCGTGCCCCTGCGCCACGACAGACCTCATAATTCTCTTCTACGTATCTCATTTCGTTTCTCTAACCAAGTAAAACAAAGTGCGGCGTTGATTTCTGCCACCTAATACATCAAAATTAGCAAAGTGGAAAATGACTTTTGCTAGATTTTCTCTCTCTAGTATTTTGCAAAACATGCCAATACAACTTTCAATTATAAACGAACAATTTAAGTGCACTCTACATTTCATTCGAAGTGGAAAATATTTAATTTAATATTAATTACGGATACCAATTTCAATAATTATACCAATTTCAACTATAGTTCTGATCGTGTTCATATAAAATGAATTTTATAACATTTTATCGTTCATTATTATGAAATAGCGAGTAGGTTAATTTTTCAATTGATATTGAGGTGCAAAATGTTTGTGGCGGTTTAAGCTTGGATTATTTATTAATATATTGTATTTATTTATATTTTTTCATTTTATAGATCTCGTTACTTATCAATTTTCATATCTTTATGTTTTCTACAATATGCTAATATTTTCGGCCCATCTAGAACTCTTATAAGTTTTTTCTAGAACGTACGAGTAATTCGAAGTCACCATTAGTAGGATCTATTAAAATTTGGGTAGGTCTCAGAAAATGAAAGCGATAATGCATTTTGAAGGGCCCTTAATATCTACGTGAGTCGCAACGTGCTTGTAACGCAATGTGCTCGGCACCATATGGGTGAATCCATGGATTTCTAAGGAGTTTCTTTTTGTTTGCACAATATACCTTTGTTCAATAAAATATATATATATATATATAAATATATATACAAAACATACATACATAGATAGCTTCACGCTGTATCCCGCATATAGCAGAGTAGGCAGAGGGAACCTAGTGTGAAGATACTCCGTTCCTCACTTTCCGCCGAATTGAGGCATAGCATGCTGAGTGGCGGAACTCAACGACGCGCTTTGCCTTGTTACTAAACCCAGGAAATTCAAATTTCTGGAGTGGGAATTGAACCCACAACCTGTCACGTTTAAAGTCGCACACTTGTACCTCTCCACGACAGGCATTATATACAAAACAATAAAAGAAAATGTTCAAGTAAGAATAAAAAAGTATGAGAACTACCCAGAGGGTATGTAAGGAGAGGTTGATAAATATGGGCGGTGTAAAAGAAGTATGTATATGTATAGAGATAAGTATGTTATATCAAGAAATTTATTTTAAATTGTTTTAGCACTGCTTCCCGCTAAGTAAAGTGTTCTACTAAGTTTCATTATTAATAAAAGGTTGCCTGTAAGAGATTACTTTTAGTGATAAGGCCGCCTTTTGCCTAACTTTTTCTATAATGTGTAATCTTTTTTATTTTTTATTTGTTGCAATAAAGAGTTATTATTATTATTAAAAGTTAGTGTTTTATTGAAGGGCGATTCTCATTAGAAATGCACTTAAATTAATAAAAGCTCTTAACACTCAATGCTTCGATTTTAGGCAGAAAGTGCAGAGCGGAGTGTCTTGACACTATTTACTCTCTTGCCTACCCTGCTATACGAAAAAAAACATGTTTTTTTTTAACTTCACGCTGTAACCCGCATATAGCAGGGTAGGCAGAGGAAACCAGAGAACCTAATGTTAAGACACTCCATTCTCTTTCAACAATTCCGTTCCCCACCTTCCACCGAATTGAGGCATTGCGTGTTGAGTGGCGGAACTCAACGCCGCGCTTTGCCTTGTTATCAAACCCAAGAAACGGAAATACTAAATTTTACATTTCCTGGAGTGGGAATCAAACCCACAACCTGTCACGTTTACAGTCGCACGCTTGTGCCTCTGCGGCACGACAGGCATTAAAAAAAACATGAACACATTCAATTTGACACACGCTTAAGTACCATTACATAATTTGTTAGTATTTTGTACATGACTGTAAGCCAATTTACATATACTCTAAATATTTGAAGGTATAAATTAGGGCTTTGAAATTCCACATCTGCGCAGATAAAAGCGTATTCAAATGTCTTCAGCATGGAGAGAGCGTGAATAATGAATGGCTATAGAAGGATATTCATAGTAAGCTAAGAAAGCGTCTTAGAGATCTTAGAAGCCATCGTGGCTCAGTGGAATAGAGTCTGTTTCTTTATAGAATAGGTTGTGGGTTCGATATGCACTCGGAGAAGTGATTATATATAATTTATTTTTATTATTTGCTCGGGTATAACAAAGCGTTGTAGAAATGTTCACCAGTTAACACGTTATGTTTGGAAGTCGGGAGGAAGGGAGAATGGGTGTCTTCACACTAAGTCCTCTCTAACAACCCTGCAATGTGAAATAAAAAGTTGCATTTTGGCTTAAATGTTTGAAAAATGTATGTAAAATCTTGTGTCAATTCTTATAGGGATTATTATTACTTATCTCTTTAAAATTCTCAGATTAATAGGCTGATATGTTGACCTATAGATATACATACGATAATTAAAACTTTTAACAAAAAGAAATGTGACTTCATATAAAATGCACTAAAAAGAAACATTATTAGGAATAACTCAAAAATTATTTCTCAGATCTTAACTAATTGAGACCGCTTCAAAAGCACTAGTTATTTATAATATATATATAGCTATATATATATATATATATAT
>JAKGSA010000794.1:170724-261379 GCA_033558755.1 Philaethria dido
TATATTAAAAAAGAATCATCAAAAATGGTTCACGCCGTAAAAGGTTCTGCGGGAACACACATAAAAAGCACGTACGTCATATTACGAGATTAGGTCATAATATTTATCATAAAAATACAAGATACCAAACAATAGTAAAGTTTTAATAGATTTCTCATTGTGGCTCGAAAATTGCAGTAGAACGTCCTGTCAGCATCGTTGTGGAATATTTCAAAAAGTTTTTGTTATGTAACTATCAAAAATGAATCTTAACATAAAGAAATAAGGTTTTAAATTGTATGAAGGGTAATCCTGTTTTCAGTTTCACAATGTCCAAGATATTTTTCCTAACTTCAGGAGAACTTCATAATTCATAGTCGTCATCCAAAATTTTTTTTTACTTTGTTAACGTTTTCTCGCCATTTTGACCTTTTTTTATAACTTAGAAGATTTTTGTATGGCTCAATGGGAAAGCGTTTTATTGTAAACACGATTGGTTGTGGGTTCGATTCTCATTCGGAGAGTGAATGATTGTATTTAAATTACTATTACAACGCCTGTCGTCGCACGGAAGCACTAGCGTGTGACTGTAAACGCGACAGGTTGTGGGTTCGATTTCCACTCCAGGAAATGAAAAAGTTTAGTATTTAATTTCCAGGGGTGGGGAACGGAGTGCCTTAAAACTAGGTTCTCACGTTCTTTCTGCCTAAAAATGCCTTGTACTCGAGCATAAAGTGGCCATCGGAGTGCCTTGACACTAGGTTCTCTTAACTTGCCTGCTATGCGGAAAAAAATTAAATGTTTTCAATAATTTGGAACGCGGTAAAAGTGTCTTAAACGTTATAACAAAATTCCTAATACAGTTGACCTGATTTGCTAATTAATTTTTGTAAGATGTCAAATTAATTTTCCCTGTCCAATTAATTTGGCCAATTTTAAATGTAAGTAGTAATATATTTTTATAGCAGCCGGCCTTTTCAAAGTGAGAAGCAATTTTTTTTTCCGATATAAATAATTGAGGGTAACTGTAAAAACAATGTTAACAAGTAAAGCTTTATTACTGTTTCCAAGAATACTAAGAATATTACGAATAACTCAAAAATTAGTCATCATATCTTAACTTAATGGGACCACTATAAGCACTAGTTATCATATAGAAAAAGAAACATCGAAATTGGTTCACCCACTGAAAGCTTACACGGTAACACAATAAAATACAGTAAAATTAAAAAGAGTTGGTCTTTTTAACTTTATTGAGTTTCTCTGTGGTTCTTCTCAGCAGTACTGCAGTTTTAGTTGGTACAGTGGTAGCATTCAACGTTTTTAAAGTGCTTGCAAAAGTCTATTTGAATTAATAATCATTTAAATTTGAATTAGAATTTATCTCAAAAAGATATAAATATATATACATTGCTTCACGCTTCATCTAGCAGGTAGTTAGAGAGAACGGATCGCCAAACCGTAGCTTACAATGCGGAATGAAGCGTGAAGAGATCCAAGCTAACTCTTACCATTCTAAGTACCAGTTCTTATATTATTGATAGAATTTCAACAAGAGCATCGGAATCCTCGTTCGCGTATACCTGTTATTTGTCGTCTTGGCTTTTATTTGCCTCCTTGTTAGAGGAAGCATCGGCAGCGGGTATTTATTCATGTTAAGATTTCACGAGGCAGGAAATGGAATGGTATTTCACATTTGAAATGCAAGTGCCTAATGTTGAGAATTTCTTGTCGCATCTCTTTGTTAATAAGTAATGACGTTTTAAAAGCTTTATGATTATTTGCGCTTAGGATAGTCAGAGAGAATTTGATGTGAAAATATTTCGTTCTACATTTTCCACGCATAATCGGAATTCGAATATCCAAAATAATATTAGTAATACTTTAATATAAAAATTACAAATACTATACGCCTGTCATGGCGCAGAGGCACAAGCGTGCGATTTTAAACGCGACAGGTTATGGATTCCATTCCAACTCCAGGAAATGTAAAGTTTAGTATTTTCATTGCCTGCCTTTGTTAACGAGGCAAAGCGCGGCGTTTAGTTCCACCACTTAGTACGCAATGCCTTAATTCGGCGGAAAGTGCAGAACGGAATTGTTGAACGAGAATAGAGTGTCTTAACACTAGATTCTCAGGTTCCCTCTGCCTACCCTGCTATATGTAGGATACAAAAAGTGAAGCTAAAAACAAAAAGAAAACTAATATTATATCATACCATTTATATAATATGTATGTTTGATTAATATTCTTACTACACAGTACTTACAATTGTAAAGAAATTCACTTTTGCTTACGTGCTTCCAGATTTGTTCCAATTCTCACAATAGTTATCGGTCTAGTCTCTACGTCGTCTCAGGAACTACTATCTCGTTTTAGTAAAATCTGTCGCTTTTATACCATTAAGTTAATTAAGAACTTAATGAGCTTTTTGATTTTCGTGATTATTACACATATTAAATGAAACTATTTTAACCGGATTAATCGCGTATATTTTAGCATTCGAAAATACATTTTTGGAAACCCGACGTTTTGAACACTTTACGTGGTCTACCTTTTTTTTTTTTTTTTTTTATTGATAACGGACGGCAAACGAGCAGAAGGACCACCTGATGGTAAGTGATTACCTTCGCCCATAGACATCTACAACACCAGAGATGTTGTAGATGCGTTGCCAACCTAGAGGATACTGATGGAAGGGGGGACAATGTAGTAGTCCACTATCAGAACCACCACAACCTATGATTGAATACTAAAATATACGCGATTAATCCGGTTAAAATAGTTAATTTAATACATAAACGTACTTATTATTCCTCTACCTATTTTCTACCAAAACCCAAGACCACTATTATTAATATTAAGCTAAATTTTAAAATCTAAAATCCAGGTTTTTTTCGTTTCCGTTGGATCTTATAGAAAACCTCTCTTAGTGTTCCCCTGCACTTCCCAAGCAGCCTAAATACCAAAATTCAGCTTTCTATGAGCAGTAGTTTCGCCTGTACGTTGTCTGTCAGTAACTCAGTATCACAAGCGTTTTATATATAAATATATAGATAGCTAGACAAAGGCAGCAATCACAAGCTCTTGCAAATAATTCCAACCAACGCAAATACGTAAATTAACTTATTCACAACTCTAAGACAAGTTTGTATTAGTTTAACCGACTACGAAGCAGAGAAATGTGTAATTTACTTACATCTCTGTGAGAATTACTTGAAATTTGTATGAAAAATGATGATTTAGTTCTAGATATAATTTCATATTTACATAGCTAATTAGCATAAGCAAGGCATTAGCAATTAAAAGCTATAAAGAAAGGAATTCCTTAGCTACACTTTTTGCCGTATAGTAAGGTTGTTGTAAAGAATCTAGTTTTTTTTTCTTATTGATCAAAAGAGGCAAATAACCAGAAGTACCACTTGATGATAAGTATGATTAGTAGTGACCATGGCAGTCCGCCATAAGAACCACCACATTCTGGTAAAAGGATGAGTGGGATTAGGGAAACCTGGCTTACATGTCATCGAAACGGAACACATCATTGGATATTTGGCGGTTCGCCTTGGACATAATTGTGGTCGCGAGCCACTCGGAGGCTGAACCTTCTACCACCAGATTAGGTTACTGGTTACCCGCCTTTTACGGAACGCTACCCAGCGGCGGAGGAGAATAGTATTCTAACCCCGTCCCCTCACGGAGACAAGACACTCCGTTCTCCACTCTCCGCCCAAATTCGGAACACAGAGTCAGAGCGGAGGAATGAAAATAATTTAAATATAATCATTCTCCTGAATGTAAATCATACCTACAACCAATCGCGTTTACAGTCTAACATAAACACTGTGCCACGATGGCTCTTTTCCCTCAATTGTACCAGTTTTTATGAAAAATCTACACCTTATAACTTTTCATTTGATTTCTTTGGTTGCCCTTCTAACCCAAGCATTATTATGTTTACACACTACTGCTACTGTTGGACTCTTAAATATTTGCTAACGTAGTAATAAAAACTGTAACGAATTTTCTGGCAATGAAAGATTTTTATATGGCTCTTTATATGAGGCAATAGCTGCATTTTTAGTATTTTCGTATGATATATTTTTACTTTTTCTTTTTCTCATAACATGGTAGTATAAAAATCTAGTGTAGATACACTCTGTTCTCCATTTCCCTTTCAAATTTGAAACATTGCGTGTTAAGAGTATGAATTTCTAAGGATCCAATGAGATCTTTACGTTTCGCGATTTTTACACATTAAATGCAGATATTTTAACCGGATTAATCATGTATTTGGAAATATATTTTGGGAAAGCCGACGTTTCGAACACTAACAGTAGCCTATAGCCACAGGTAGAGTCTATCGGGTTTCCAAAAACGTATTTTCTAATGCAAAAATATACGCGATTAATCCGGTTAAATAGTTTCATTTTGTAAGAAATTTCTTCTCTTCTCATTTAATAAATCTCAATTTGCTATATTGTATCCCGCATATAGCAGGGTAAGCAGAGGGAACCTAGTGTTAAGACACTCCGTTCCCCACTTTCCGTCGAATTAAGGGTTCGCGTGCTGAGTGACAGAACTCAACGCCGCGCTTTGCCTTGTTACCAAACCCAAAAAATGAAAAATTCCATTTCCTGGAATGGGAATCGAACCCACAACTTGTCGCGTTTACAGTCGCACGCTTGTGTCTCTGCGCCACGACAAGCACTGTTATTGTTATTATTTATATACCATTTTATGTTACAAACATAATTCAAATATATATTAATACACTACAAACATAAGTAGCAAAATATAAGGGACCTGGCATTCCGAACGGAGGGTATTTCATACATTTTTAGACGTTCATATCAGGAATGAGCTTAAAAGCTTCGTCTGATGGCTCTTACGTGTGTTAAAGTAACATTGTAGTAATGTAATTACTTTGGAGTTACTTTATTGCAGTGTATAAATCTTACTTATCGAACCAAAATATAGTATTAAATAATATTAATCTATTGATAACGCCTGTCGTGGCGCAGAGGCACAAGCGTGCGACTGTTAACGCGACAGGTTGTGGGTTCAATTCCAACTCCAGGAAATGGATTTTTCATTTCTTGGGTTTGGTAATAAGGCAAAGCGCGGCATTGAGTTTCGCCACTCAGCATGTAATGCCTCATTTGGGCGGAAAGTGGGGGACGGAGTGTCTTGTCTTTAGGTTCTCTCTGATTATGTTGTTATATGCTGGGTAATTTTTCTCTTCACACTGTACCCCGCACATAGAAGGGTAGGCAGAGGGAGTCTAGTGTTAAGACACTCCGTTCCCCACTTTCTTTATCGTTCACTTATAATTTCCGTTTTCCGTATTCCACTGACATTGAGGCACTGCGTGCGGAACTCAACGCCGCGTCTTCGCTTGTTACCAGTGCGATCATTTCCTGATTTTCATTGACTTCATCCTCATTCATCCTGGAGTGAAATTGATCCCACAACCTGTCGCATTTACACTCACACGCTTGTATCTTACTGACTGACTTTAAAATATTTTATTATACGTTTAATATCGTCAGTTGAAATTGGCAATAAGACGTAAGATAAAATTCGAGACAAAAGACGTGAAATGACGGTTTACTGACAAATAAACCATATTACGACATACATAAAACACGAATGGTGTTCCAGAGAGACTAATATACGTATCGCGCGTGAATAAGTTGATAAATCAAAAATATATAGTTTCCAGGGCAGGCACTTTAAAGTTTCATTTGTACCTAGTTTTTTTTTTAGTTACACAACCTATCCAGCATAGCAGGGTAGTTAGAGAAAACCTGATATGTAGACGCTCCGTTCTTTTTTTGCCACCCACATTTGTTTTTTTGCCTTTGCAGTTGGCCTGCTATTTCTTTGTGCCACTATGGCCTCCATGTAAAGTTTATATTTTTTATACCTTCACACATTACACGCGTACCAAGATAGATAGAGAGAACTGAATTGAAGTTTCCGTCCAATTAAAACAAATTACTGTTGAGTGGTGGAACTCAACGCCGTTTCTTACCCTACCAAGGCTTCAAAATTAATATTATTTGGATATAAGTATATTATTTGGTTAAGTGGGAATCAAACCCCCAGCCACTGCTTACAGTCCCACTCTTCCACTGAACCATGATCTAATTTAATTTCAGTTTTGTAAGGAATAATATTTTCATATCTCGCTTTATATTCAGTGATTCCAATTTGGTGCCTTTACTCATATAGCAGAGCTGAAGCGCTACAAAATATTATATTACAAAGTTTTAGTCTTATGTGCTAGAGTCGACGTCGTTAGGTTACGGCTTCTGTCTTTTAATCTTTATAGTATACTACCTTATATTTGTGGCTTTGCCTGCGTGGAGTGTTATTTTTTTTTTATCTTCACGTTGTATCCTGCAAAGCAGGGGAGGCAGAGGCAACCTGAGAACCTTGTGTTAAGACACTCCGTTCCCCACTTTCCGCCGAATCGAGGCATTGCGTGCTGAGTGGCGGAACTTTCAGGAAGCGAAAATTTAGTATTTTCACTTTTACATTTCCTGGAGTGGGAATCGAAATCGCAACCTGTCGTTTTTACAGTCGCACGCTTGTGCCTCTGCGCCACGATAGGCGCAAATATGTATAAAATGGTAAAATAAATTTGTATGAAATTGAAATTTAATATGGAAATCTGAACGTAACAAAATTCAACCCTTCTTGGCTAATTCCAATTAAGCTTTAAGTTTTGTATTCTAGATTGATATACTATTTTCTACTTTTTGATTACAATGAATTTTTGAAAATTTGAACTTTTGATAACTTTTGAAGAAGCTATTGTGGCTCAGTCTAACTGTAAACGCAATGGTCATGGGTTTGAATCTCTGGGAAATGTTTATATTTATATTGTTAGTTTCCAGCTTGGTAAGACAATGCGGTGTTGATTTCCGCCACTCCACATTCATTGTTTCAAAATAGTGAACTTAGTTAATCTTACAACAGAGCGCCTTCATACTTGATTCTGGTAATCTTGCTATATGAAGGAGATGCTACTAGAGTACTAGAGAAAACCTACCATTAGGGCACTCTGTCCTCCATTGTCCTCTTTGAAACATTCTGTATTGAAAAAGGGCACTTAAGGCAGTGTTTTATTTTATCAGAGTAAAAAAATAAAAAAGTCACATATTATCATTCTCCCAAATAAAAATCGAACTGATAACCACCATATTTACTGTCAGACGCTGTCCCACGATGGGCTCCAATCTACAGCACTAATTATCATAATTCCTTCGCAATTTATTATTAATTTTCAGTTAATGAAGAAATTATATGAAACAAAATTACTAGTACAATTAAATTAATCGCGTCCCGGCGTGGAGCATGCGGCTAAGCAATTAAGATAATGCACGGAGTTTCGCATCCAATTTGCAACGCCATATAAGATCTGTAGGCATAATAGTTTGGATAAGACACTTTTTACTGATTTCAATAAAAAGGTGATTCCCAATTTGATTGTATTTCTTTTTTTATGTGTGTTACTGTATAAATTTTTATTGGGTGAATCAATTTTGATGATTAAGATTGGATTGGTAGTTTTTGAGTTATTCGTAATAATTTTATATTCAGTGCATTATATTTAAAAAATCGTTTTTTTGTGTACATTTTAATTCTCATTTGAAATCGGCTTTTCCTAACACAGACGTTGAATTCTAAAAACTTATTAATATAACTTAATTACGATATACAATCTGTTTCGTCATTTCGTGAATTGTTTTCCTTTCGCTAGTCTCAACAAATAAAGTCATTAGTTTAATATCAATAAAATAGAGTGATACATCACTAAATTCTCAAATGAAATTCATTAAGTTTTAAAAGTCGGTTAATAATGTATTTAGCTAAAAAACATACATATACATATTTTACTTTAGCTTCACGCCATATCCCGCATAGCACGGTAAGCAGAAGGAACCCGAGAGCCTAATTGTGTAAAGACACTCCAATCTCTTAACATTTCCTTTCCCCACCCCACTTTCCGCTAAATTGAAGTATTGCGTGCTGTGTGGCGGAACTCAACGCAGCGTTTTGCCTTGCTACCAGAGCGAGGAAATGAAAAACTAAATATTATATAATATTTTCATTTCCTGAAGTGGAAATCGAATCCACAACCTGTCGCGTTTACAGTCACACGCTTGTGCCTTAGCGCCACGACTAACCTCACGTATACATATAACAACTGATAATGCAATGGAATGACCCAGATAATTTCTTAGGCGTTTACGTCAGTCCCTAGGTACTTTACCACATTGCCTTTTGTTCGTTAAAGAAAACATTTGAGATTTTATCGTAAAGTACCTTGTAAACAAAGGTGTGTTACAAGTTGTATTAGTTTATTTTTATTTATTTTTTTAACTTCACGCTGTATCCCGCATATAGCAGGGTAGGCAGAGGGAACCTGAGAACCTAGTATTAAGACACTCCGTTCTCTTTCAACAAATCCGTGCCCCACTTTCCGCCAGATTGAGGCATTGCGTGCTGAGTGGCGGAACTCAACGCCGCGCTTTGCCCTGTTACCAAGCCCAGAAAATGAAAATACTACATTTCCTGGAGTGGGAATCGAATCCACAACCTGTCGTGCTTACAGTCGCACGCTAGTGCCTCTGCGCCACGACGGGATACAGCGTGAAGTTAATATATATATATATATATATATATATATATATATATATATATATATCTGATGTATAAACTATATTATTGTAAAGTTATATTCGGATCCTCACAAACTTTCACATTTAGAATAGATATTTACAGTCGGATATTTTTATATATTTTAATATAGAACTAGAATAAGTTATGAAAATTTTAATTTCAAAGTCGCCTACATCCTGTTCAGTGAAGCCTGAAATATCCTTTACAGGGCACGTCGACGAACCAAACATAGTATATCTCTGTCACCAACGTACGTGGACATAGCCTGTTTGCAGCATTATCAGTTTAAGTTCAATAGTTAAAAAAATGCTTCATGCTTTAACCCTTGCAGGGTATCCAGAGAGAAACTAGTTTCAAAACATTCCGTTAACCTATTCTGAATTTAACACATTGCATGTCAAGTGGTGAAACTCAACGCCGCGGCTTGTCTTGCCAGAGCGGCGAAATAAACATTATTTTTTATAATCCCTGATTGGGAATCGAACCCAAAACGAACAAATGAACGCAACGGCCTCATTTTACTAATATAATAATTGTGTTCTTTTAATCTGAACTCATCGATGCACATAAATATATAAATATATTTTATATATCATCAAATGAATTATATTATTATTTTGAATGAACTAAATGTATTTTTAGCAGTTAAATATTTCATATATGATTCGGTTTTTAAGCTTCATGTTTTTCCCGCATATAGGACCTGGTGAAAAGACTACTAGCACTCCGTTTTATACTTGTTTCGAGCACCATGCGTATTGAATGGCGGAACTCAATGCGGCTTTTTTTCTAACTAGAGAAGAAAAATGGGAATAATTTAAATGTAAACATTACTTCGGGTGGTAAGCCGTAAGCCACAACCATGCGTGTTTACAATAATATGCTGTCTCACTACCACAATGGCCTCAATAAGTCAAATTTCTTATTAAATAATAATTATTATACATAACAACTATTGACAGACCGGGGTGATTTAACACTAGGTTCCCAGGCTTCCTCTGCCTATCCTGCTATATGCAAAAAACAACAGGTTGCACTCTGAGACTGTCGGAAGTAGTGAAAACTTTATCATGGCAGAGTAAGAAACGCACAGATGGAAGATTCACACGCAAAATAAAATCACCAAAACCATTGCCAACCATCACCAAAACACTTTTTGATTTTATTTCTAAGAATAATAGATTGTCTATTTTTTAATAACTGTCAAAATTTACGTGCGCTTCCTCCGTCTTACGAATTTTCGATTAGGTCACGTGTTCTGACGCGAGTTTGTTCTCATCACAAAAACAATTATAACCACGCTAAAGAAGTTTTCAATTCAAAAACAAGTAACATAGCTGTTCCTTACAATAGGTTGTGTAAATCACAAGTTATACTCGTATCTAGTCGTAGTTCCCATTGATCGTGGGCGTGGATTGTCTTTCAGCGTGTGTAGCATACATTCTTCAGGCTTTGGTAAATGCAATACTGTTAGGCGATAAATTGATTACCTATTTCGCGTTTATTTTTACAATTGCTTTGAAATCGTCAATTTATTAAATGTTTTTACATGATTTTACGTTTTACTGTGGACTTTATATTAAAAAAAATAAAAGAAGCTTCATGCCTTATCCCGCTAAACAGGACAGAGAGAATCTGGTGTCAAGACACCAGCGGCGAGGGGTGAAAATTTTAGTTAGGCAAGCCGGTAAATTAAGGGAAGCCGATGTATATTTGGGGAAGCCGGTATATATATTTTGATTTGATTCGATATATTTGGGGAAAGTTTTTAAGGTATTTAGTAAATTCACTATGGAATTTTTGGCGATGACCTTTTTTTTTTAGGACTCATACTTTTACTTTTAGTTAGTTGTATGGACGCCTCGCCACTGCAAGACACTCCTTTCACCGCTTTTCACTTGAATTTAAAGCATTGTGTCTTAAGTTGCGGAACTCAACGTTGCGTTTTGTGTTACTAGAGCTAAAAATTATAATCCTCATGAATGTATTTTCTAAGCTAAAGCTTATTAATTTAAAGGAGATTTAAATGTTATATTAAAAAATATGTTTTTTTTAATATAATCAATTATAATTAAGGTTTTAACAAAAAAGAAAATCAACTTGAAATAAAATGCATTAAAAAGTAAAATTACTCCGATTAACTACTACTATAAGTAAAATGCCTCAATATGGCGTACGTAAAGTGGGGTACGGAATTGTTGAAAGAGAACGGAGTGTCTTAACACTAGGTTTTCAAGTTTTCTCTGCCTACCCTGCTATATGCGGCATATAGTGTGAAGTTAAAAAAAAATATATAAATGAGTAAAATAGCCAAAAGCTATTCGACAAATCTTAACTAAATCTAAATATGACCGCATCAGAATCTAGCATCTAGCTAACAAGAATCTAGCTATCATATAAAAGCTAACAAGAATCTAGCTATCATATAAAAGCTAGCAAGAATCTAGCTATCATATAAAAGCTAATAAGAATCTAGCTATCATAAAAAGCTAATAAGAATCTAGCTATCATATAAAAGCTAATAAGAATCTAGCTATCATATAAAAGCTAGCAAGAATCTAGCTATCATATAAAAAAAACATCAAAATTGGTTCATCCAGTCAAAATTATCCTTTTTTGAAGTTGTTAAAAAATAAACAGTAATTCCAAACATATGGAGTAAACATTTATTATTAAATTTGAAGAACAAAGTGTGTATCTTCTAAATGGAGTTACATTATGTTAAGGAGAATCGACGTTGAAGCAAATAAGCTAAACGCTTATAATTTATTCATTTTCTGATGTAAAATATTACTTTCACCGTTCCTTGTAGTAATATTTGACCGAGTTCAAATAAACGAGGTTCTCAATTCGATAGATTTTTTTATGTGTGTTACCGTATAACTTATATTGAGGAACCAATTTTGATGATTCTCTTCTTATATTTTTTTTTTTTTTATGGATAACGGATGGCAAACGAGCAGAAGGACCACCTGATGGTAAGTGGATACCTTCGCCCATGAACATCTACAGCACCAGAGATGTTGTAGATGCGTTGCCAACCTAGAGGATACAGATGGAAGAGGAGGACATTGTAGTATTCCGTTCTCGGAACCACCACATTTTGGGGAAAGGATGGGTGGGAATGGGAAAACCTGGCTTACATGCCATCGAACCGGAACACATCATAAGATATTTGGCGGTTCGTCTTTGACATGATAGTGGTCGCGAGCCAGACGGAGGACGAACCTCCTACCACCAAAAAAAATATGATAGCTAGTGGTTCTAATGTATTCCAATTTAAGTTTGGGTAAGGTTTGACGAGTAGTTTTTGAGTTATTCGTAATATTACATTTTAGTGTATTTTATTTGGAATTGTTTTTTTCTTAGATACAAATATATAAATCTTATTTTTATATTTAAAAAAAAATATTATGTTTTTTGGCTTCACTCTTAGTGTAGTCTGTTAAATTGTGTGTTACGTGACGATATCAACGCCGCGTCTTGTCTAATCAGAGCGGAGAAAATAATTTAAGACAAGACAATTAATGAATTGTCCCCATTTAAAATAGTTTTTTTTAGCTTCACGCTGTAACCCGCATATAGCAGGGTAGTCAAAGGGAACCTGAGAACCTAATGTTAAAGCACTCCATTCTCTTTCAACAATTCCGTTCCCCACTTTTCGCCAAATATGAGGCATTGCGTGCTGAGTGGCGGAACTCACGCTTTGCCTTGTTACCAAACCCAAGAAAATGAAAATACTAAACATTACAAATAGAATTCACGACCTTTTTTTTCATTCTATCCCACTGCGCCACGACGGCCTCTCATAATAGGTTATTAATTTTCACTCAACTGGAACACTGAACTTGAAAGCTGTAAGTCCTAACAATGCCTCCAAATACTATTATCCCCAATTCAAAATTTACCAAAGAATAACATAAATTCTTAAATATATACCAAAATGAAGTTTCATTTTGATAACCTTTCAAAGGCTTAATATTGGCGATAAAAGCAAATATTGTTTTTATAAAGGATATTATGGAAGATTGTCTATCGTGGCGCAGTGGTTTGTTTGATTGTAAGTGTAATTAGTTGCGGATTCGTTTTTCATTCAAAGCTTTATTGAATTACAACAGTTGACGGTGAGTGGAGAATGGAGTGTCTTAACACTAGGTTAAGCTGTTGAGTGGTTTGTAATGTGAATGAAAATGTGAAAAAGCGTGATGCTGAAACTAAATAATAATAAGTTAGAATATTTAGAAGAAACAAATTTGATTTATACTCAGGGAAATGATTATATTTTAATTATTTTGCATTTATTTGCTCTGGTAAACTAAAGCGCGGCGTTAAGTTCCGCATTTTAAGCATAAATCGGAATTCATTATAATATTGTTTATTAGTTAACCAAAGTACTCAAACTAAATTCAATGCAGGATTCCTCGAAAATCCTACAGAAACGGTAAAAAACTATATTTTACGCTTTGGTAAGACAAAACACGGCGTTGAGTTCCGCCACTTAACTCGTAATGTCTCGAATACAAGCAGACAACGGCGAACAGAGTGTCTAGACACTAGGTCCTTTCTGACTACCCTGCTATGCAGGATAAAGCGTGAAGCTCCTTTTTAATGTTCAAAAGTAAGTGATGAACTCCAATAAGGAAAAATGTATCAATCTTTAAGAGGCTTTTGATTCGCCCTAAGTGCTTCCTACCTGATTATTTTACTCAGCGTTTTTCCTCATGTATTTATGAATGTCATATAAAGGTCACAGGTTTAGTTCCCGTACGTTGCAAAGTTTATATTGACATTATCGTAACTGTTTATCGCATATACTCGTACATATGTAAGCTTTACTTTACTTTTGTTTGGTGGTAGGAGGTTCGTCCTCCGTCTGGCTCGCGACCACTATCATGTCAAAGACGAACCGCCAAATATCTTATGATGTGTTCCGGTTCGATGGCATGTAAGCCAGGTTTTCCCCTCTCCCACCTATCCTTTCCCCAAAATGTGGTGGTTCCGATAGCGGACTACTACATTGTCCTCCCCTTCCATCTATATCCTCTAGGTTGGCAACGCATACAACATCTCTGGTGTTGTAGAGGTTCATGGGCGAAGGTAACCACTTACCATCAGGTGGTCCTTCTGCTCGTTTGCCATCCGTTATACATAAAAAAAAAAAAAAAAGCTTATCTATACTCCAGAATGAATTTGATCTATCAAATAACAATATTTTTGGTAAAAAAGACCTTATTATTTACAATAATATTTTTTTTCATATAAGTAGAGTTAGGAATAGAGAAAATTATGTTTGGCAACGAGTATGATAATATTTGTGGCGCAGTGAGACAGAGTTGAACTATGAATAACTACTGGTGAGTTCGAATCCCATTTGGGGAATGATTATATTTAAAATGTGGCGCAGAGGCACAAGCGTGCGACTGTAAACGCGACAGGTTGTGGGTTTGATTCTCACTCCAGGAAATGTTAGTATTTTCATTTTCTGGGTTTGGTAACGAGGCAAAGCGCGACGAGTTCCGCCACTCAGCACGCAATGCCTCAATTTGGCGGAAAGTGGGGAACGGAATTGTTGTAAGAGAACGGAGTGTCTTAACACTAGGTTCTCAGGTTCCCTCTGTCTACCCTGCTATATGCGGGATACAGCGTGAAGTTAAAAAAAAATAAAAAAATTCCCCCTCAGTACGAAAATACGCGGCGGAGCTCCGCCACTTAACACTCCGAGTTCAGGCAGTGAAGTGAAGAGCGGAGAGTCTTGACACTAGGTTCTCTCTGCCTACCCTTCTATGTGATATAACGCGTGAAACACGTGGTAAAGATAATAAGTAAAGTAATATGTAAAGTTATTTACTACTCCCAAATTATTACAAACAAATATTTTGTTATATTATCGTTTACATAAGTTAAGCCGGTGGAAACCGTGTTATATGGACACATCGCCACTGGTATATAGATATATTATTTATCCATACATTCTCATATAATTCGAACAATAGGAACAAATGACCACAAGCTTATTCAACCATAATAAGGTTAATGTGATGTTTGATCAGACACCGTTAAATAAATCGATTTGTTGATGTGTGCTTGTTAGTAATTACGCTTGGTTAGGCCTTTAGGTTATTAGGCCCTGGGTTCGAATTCGCGGTTGAGTTAATTGGATATTTCTATTGAAAAGATAGGCTTTAAGATTTTTCTTAATCAGCCAACGGGTAGGTAGACAGAACATAGTATTAAGACACTCCTTTTTTCTTGGAGATGGATTTTGTTCTACGTTTTTAGTATGTTAATGCATATTTTAAAGGGGACAAGTTTCTGGCATTTGGGTGACAAGTTTCTGGCATTTGGGTGACAAGTTTCTGGCATTAAAAAAAAAAATTTGGGTGACAAGTTTCTGGCATTTGGGTGACAAGTTTCTGGCATTCCTTCGAGCTAAAGAAGTATTTAAATAACATCTGAACTTATAGATAAAACTTAAACTTAAAAATGTGTACTCAGAATTGAAATTCAAAATTTTAACGCCGTGTTTCATCTAAGTAGACTGAAGAAACATCTATTGTATTTATGTATATATTATTATATGGTAACAAGGCAAAGCGCGAAAAAGTTGGAGTACCGCCACTAGCACGCAATGCCTCAATTCAAGTGGAAAGTGGGGAGAAACTGAATTGTTGTAAGAGAACGGAGTAAGTTTAACACTAGGCTCTCAGGTTCCCTCTGCCTACCCCCATATATGCGGATACAGCGTGAAGCTTGTGGAAAAAGAAAAAGAAAAAAGAAATGTTATAAATATTTCTCCAATTATTCGGGCGGAGTATAGCGGAGTATCTTCACACTAGGTTCTCTCTATCTAACTTGGTTGTATATGAGAAAGCGTGAAGCCATCTTTAAATTATTTCCCCGACAAATATCGTAAATGCCATCCGCCACTACGTATCAAATTATAATATCTAGTCTCATAGCAATAAGCTGATATTTGACATGATCGAGGACTTTCGATCGTAAACATAATTAATTGGGTTTTCATCTCCACCAAAGATCGATGACAGGTCTCTAATAACTTTCGGAAATTTGGAAAAATGCTTTAAATACAACAATATGATGTTATTTGACATGATTTTTATTAGGTGAATTTAAGATAAAAAAAGAATCATGTATTAAAAGTAAATTATTACGAATAACTCAAAACTTCTTTGTCTAGATTTTATAATTTAAATGACAATCACATACAAGGACAGTCGAATTAAGAATCTCCCCCGTTTTTTTAGTCTGTTAAAAATATATAATATCGCCTGGGTCTTGGCGCAGAGGCACAAGCGTGTGGACTGTAAACGCGACAGGTTGTGGATTCGATTCCACTCCAGAAATGGAATTTTAAATTTCCGGATTTGGTAACAAGGCAAATCGCAGGTTGAGTTTCGCTGCCACTAAATAACGCAATGTCTTACTGGCGGAAAGTGGGGAACGCAGTGTCTTCAGACTACATTCCTTCTGCCTACCCTGCTGCTGTGGGATACAGATATTAGAAAACACTGAGGCTATTCTTGGCACAGGGGGCAGCGGCCCGACAGTAAACATGACTGTGAGTTCGATCTCCCGAGAAATTATTACTACTTAGATGATGAAATAATATATTGAATCATTTTTATGTTCTTGCTTTTAAAGACAAAGAGCTGCGTTAAGTTGAGTATGTCTCGAATGTATGAAAAGCAGCTAGCGGAGTGTCTTGACACTAGGATCTTTCTGATGGCCTATTGTGCGAAATAAAGCGTGAAGCTATATATTAGATTAACTGTTAACCGGGGCTTAACTTTTGTTCAACTCGTTTCACAATGAGGAATTCTTTTTTTCGTATTTGTTATAAATAACTTTTTTTTTAATAGATAAGAACAACGTAGAACAACACAATACATTAAGCGATTAATTTCCATGACGAAAAATGTCGTCATAAACATGCAAAAGACTTATGTATGACGAAATATTATGTCATATCTAGTTAACAGGTTAATGAATTTTCAATAATATATTCAATTTTTTAACTTTCAAAATAGTTAAGTTATATTAACATGAAGGGTGATGTGAGTTAGTGAGTTAGTGTGGAATGACCTCTGTCAAACCGAATTAACATAAAACTCATTTGAAGCTGTGACTAGTTTTCAAACTATTTCCTTTTGAATCCCATTTATCATCTCTTTGTCCTTGACTTTGGTTTTTCTATTGAAATACTTAAAAAATACATGTATAATTTTGTTTATATTTTATACAAGTCGTAATTTTGACAGTAAACGTGCTTGGTTGTGGGTTCGATTCCCACTTGAAAGAGCGATTGTATTTAAAATGTTTCTCCGCTCCAGTAAGACAATTTTCGCGCTATTTAGTTTCGCCACTCAACTTTTAGGGCAGGAAAATGGAGTGTCATGACTAGGCAACGCCTATCGTGGCGCAGAGTAACTTGCGTGCGACCGTGATAGGTTGTGGGTTTGATTCCTACTCCAGGAAATGAAAATTTTAAATAATATTTAGTATTTTCATTTCCCTCTGGTAGTAAGGCAAAGCGCGGTGTTGAGTTCCGTCACTTAGTGAGGAACGGAATTGTTGAAAGAGAATGGAGTGTCTTAATTCCCTCTGCCTATCGTGCTATATGTGGAATACAGCGTGAACTTAAAAAAATTAAATTTGTTAAAAAAACATGGTTGTGTGTTCGATTTCTACTCGGGGTACGGATTTTATTTCAATTGTTTTTCGTAAGACTCTCTCTGGTAAGACAATCTTGCGGTAATGAGTATCACTAGTCAACTTTTTGGACGGAAAGTGGAAAACGGAGTGTCATGACTCTAGGTACTCTCTAACTACCTTGCTATGCAGTAAAAGCGTGATTTGGTAAGTAAAAAAGTAAAAAAAATATAATGATAGTAGTGTGTAGTAGTGATATTGTAAATGATTCCTCTTTAGTATTCAGACGGCATCCAATTTAACTAATAAAGAAAGTTCAACTAATAAAGAAAATGTGCGTATTTTCTTTCATTTTTACGTACTTTACAAGGTAGGCATAAAGCCTATGTTAGCACAATTCATGTTTTATCCCGCATATACAGGGTAGTACATAAGTAAGACACACAGCATGTTTGCCACATTTATCTTACCAAAGCCATAAACATATGTTTTTAGCTTCACACTGTATCCCGCATATAGCAGGGTAGACAGAGGGAACCTAGTGTTAAGACACTAGGTTCCCCACTTTTCGCCGAATTGAGGCATTGCGTGCTGAGTGGCGGAACTCAACGCCGTGCTTTGCCTTGTTACCAAACTTTCCGCTGAAATTAAGGCATTGCTATGTTGAGCGGCTGGAACTCGATGCCGCACTTTGCCCTGTTACCAGAGTCAAGGAAATGATAAATATTAATATTATTTACATACCTGTTTCATTTCCTGACGCACGCTTGGGAATCTGAACACCACGACAGGCGTTACAAAAAAACAAAAGTTACCCTTAAATTAAATTGAACCCACTACCTCAATTTCAGCTTCTTTCTTTATCTGGCGTGGCAGGATAATAGACGGAACGTAGTGTCTAAACACTACGTTCACCATTTCACAAGTTAAAGTTAAAAGTTAGAAATACCTATTAAACTATTATAGCAATATTATGGTGGAATATTCCACTGAATATTAATGAAGCTGGTATTATGAACGGGCGATAGAAATTTCATATTTGCGAATATAAACCGAAGTTATACCTCGCTATTAAGTCTATCATGGCGCAGTGAAATTTCTGACAGTAGGAGTGATTGGTTGTTGGTTCGATTATCGGTACAAAAAATAAATATATATATTTTTTTTAATATATAAAAAATATTAATTTATGTATGTCAATGAGTTTTCTAACATAAGATTAAAAGAACATAATTAATTATATGAGAAAATGTGGCCATCGTTGCGCAGTGGGATACTCTGACTGTATTAAGGCGATTGGTTGTGGGTTCGGTTCCCATCCGAAGCAATGATTATAATTAAATAGTTTTACTTACCGAACTTCACGCTTTATCCCTAGCGGGGTAGTCAGAGTTCCGGAGCGCTAAACGCTACGGTCCCTGCATACCTCTTTCGCCTCGTCCACAGTCATTAACCTCTTCATGCATGCCCTGCGAGGGGGGTCCTCATGCATTTTACGTGACCTTCCTCCAGTATAATATTAAGTGATATACATTTCCTGATAAGAAAAAACGCAAAAATAACTTCCACTAGCCAACATATAACGTCATGAATTCGGGCGAAAGAGTAAGCAGAGTGTCTTAACACGTGAAATTTATTTTTTAATATTATGAAAATATGAAATAAATTTCATATCTGCGAATATAAACTGAAGTTATTCCTATACCTCGATATTACGCCTGAATGAAGTTTCAATGACGTTATAGAGTGCTTTATATTTTGAAATAAAATATTGATGTAGACTCTTATATTTATAATGATTATTTAATTATTTTTTTCAATTGAAATACTTGGGAAACGTATATATTTTTTTATATTATACTAACTGTTACATTTGGCTTCGCTCGCATGGTCCATAGCAGTCTATTCCTCATACTATAGTGTATAGTGCGTATATGCATTATTTAAAGACTTTATTATCTGCCAAAATAAGGATTTTTTAATAAAAATCATGTTATGTTCCTTTTTAAGACCTTGGAGAATATGTTTATAAAGTTTCATGATAATAGGTTGAGTAGCCTGTCGAGGCGCAGAGGCACAATCGTGCTACTGTAAATGCGACAGGTTGTGGATTCGATTTCCACTCCAGGAAATGACATTTTTCATTTCCTGGGTTTGGTAATAAGGTAAAGCGCGGCGTTGAGTTCCGCCACTCAGCAAGCAATGCCTGAATTCGGCGGAAAGTGGGAAACGGAGTGTCTTAACACTAGGTTCCCTCTGCCTACCCTGTTATATGCGGGATACAGCGTGAAGCTATGTATGTATGGTATGTAGATTGAGTAGTTTTATCGTAAAAGCATTACGAACAAACCTGCATTCACATTAATTAAATTATTAGGGATATAAGTAGCCATTATGACAGTAAATACGATTGGTTATGGGTTCAATTTCCACATGGAAGAATGATCATGCCATTTTCTTAGTTCACATTGCTTTTAAATTATTTATACGTTTGGCAAAAATGTTAATAGAATAAAAATATATATTAATATATCTTCATAGGCGTGAATAAGTTTAAAAATGAAGCTACCTTAGCATTTTGAAGTTAAATTCTTATCTATATATATTTATATATTAAATATGACAAGGAAAAATTTTGAATCCCTTTTTACAAAAAAAAATTTGTATCCCAGAAGTTAGGTGGTAGGAGGTTCTGTCCTCCGTCTGGCTCAAGTGACCACTATCATGTCAACGATGAACCGCAAAATATCTGCACGATATGTTCAGGATAGTGGACTACTACATTGTCCCCCTGCCATCTGTATCCTCTCTAGGTTATAAACGCACTACAACATTCTGGTGCTGTAATAGATGTCCATGGGCGAAGGTAACCACTTACCATCAGGTGCTCCTTCTGCTCTTTGCCATCCGTTTTCCATAAAAAAAAAAATGAAACTTGGTACACTTATAGTTGATATAAGAAGGAGTGCACAAGGATCATATATTCATATAAATCCCATGTTACAAACACTACCATATGGTTTAAATCAATGTTTATATAAAGTAACATACACGTTGCTAGGCAACGCGTTGTGACCTGTCAACGGGGACACTAATTATGATAGCGCTTTTGCTTCAAATTTTTTGAAATTTATTTAGTAAAGTTGTTTTGTTTATATATTTCAATATTGAATTATTTTATTTTTTTTAATTTTCTATTTTGTCCATCTTTATTACTTAACTTAATTTTAATTGTATGGAGCATGTTGTGTCTGCCTGTAAGTGGAATAACACCTTGCAATGTAATTTTTAGAATTTGTATATGTGTAAACATGTGTGTCTATTCTGTTGACAGACCTTATAAATAAATATATAAATAGTCAAATATTCACTCTTTTAAATAAAACAATTCTGAGACATATAACCTTATTCACGCCTATTACGTATAAACATATATTGTTAATATTATATATATATATATATATATATATATATATATATATATATATATATATGTATATATTCTGTTATAAGCAATCATGATATTTCCACATAGCGCAGTAAGTAGTAATTTAGAACAGGACGCGCGGTGAAACGCAATAACCGCTTTGGACGTGCTCGTTATATGCATGCCCTCTTTACAACTAAATAGCCTCCTACTAATGTCATAGAAGGGAATATTAGAATATTTAGAAGGTGGTAGATTACCAACTTGTCTTTATAAATAATATTTACTAGCAAAAGTCACGGGTTCGAGTCCCGCTACGTTAAGAATTTTATGTGTTACGGTGTTTCAAAATATTTTCGTATTAAGTAAAGAATAGAACACGGCGTTGAGTTCCGCTATTGTAGACGCATTGTCTCAAAATTTGATGAAAACGAAGTTAAAGGAAAACGGAGTTAATACTAAATTAATAAGATTTTAACAAAAATCGATTTCAAATAAAATTCACTAAAAAGTAAAGATCAGAAATGCTAACTATCATAAAAAAAAGGATTATCAAAATTGGTTCATCCTGTAAAAATTTATATGGTCACACCCACATATAAAGAAATAAAAAGCTAAAAATAATAATTAGTCACTTGTCTAAGCCAGATATCATTCAAATTATTCTGTCTAGTGTATATACAGTGCACTTTACACAAAGGTTGACGTTTTCGCAATTTCCGTCGCCTTCCTTTCGTAATCAGGGTGTATAGCCAATGTACGTCGACAATCTGTTTGTATCATAAATATTATTATGTGAAGTGGGAATTTTCCGACTGAACTAACATTCTTGTGTATACGTTTAAGTAAGAAAAAACGCGGCGCTTAGTTCCGCCATGAAATACGCCATTTAATACCCAACGCCTGTCGTGTCTTGAGGCACAATGGTGCGGCTACAAACGCGACAGGTTGTGGGTACGATTCCCACTCCAATGTAGCAGTTTAGTATTTTCATTTCCTGGGTTTGGTAGCAAGACAAAGTGCGGCGTTGAGTTCCGATACTCAGGGGAACGCAAGAAAAGAAAGTAGTTAACAGAGTATGTTAACACTAGGTTCTCTGGTTCCCTCTGCCTACCCTGCTATATGCGGGAAACAGCGTGAAGCTAAAAAAAAACACGCAATGTCTCAAATTCGGGCTGAAAGCGGCGAATGGAGTGTCTTGTCTCTAGGTTTTCACTGACTACCCTGCTATGGCAAAGTGTGAAAATTTACTTAAGTAATTTAAAATAGGATTTTGTTTGGTGGTAGGAGGTTCGTCCTCCGTCTGGCTCGCGACCACTATCATGTCAAAGACGAACCGCCAAATATCTTGTGATGTGTTCCGGTTCGATGGCATGTAAGCCAGGTTTTCCCCTTTCCCACCCATTCTTTCCCAAAAATGTGGTGGTTCCGATAGCGGACTACTACATTATCCTCCCCTTCCGTCTCTATCCTCTAGGTTGGCAACGCATCTACAACATTTCTGGTGGTGTAGATGTTCATGGGCGAAGGTAACCACTTACCATCAGGTGGTCCTTCTGCTCGTTTGCCATCCGTTATCCATAAAAAAAAAAAAAAAAACACATCGATATATATTCCAAAACTTAGCAAATTCAATATTTCGCAACATTGAACAAGAAAAAAGAAAGTTAAAATAAGGTGTGTCTGGAATCGTCGATTTTCAATACTTTTGTAGTTGACACAAAAGAAATACTCGTAGCTATTTTTTGTATGGAACAAAAATATCACCGAATATCGTCGATTTACAAAAAAAAAAAAGATTTGTAAAGGAATGTAGGCATTTAAATTGTATTTTTTTCTCGGTTTTAACCAATTTCAAATAATTAAAATTTTAAACACACACATAAAAAGAAACCGGCTTCAAAGAAAATGCACTAAATAGTACATTTATTATGGATAACTTGAATACTGCTCGTCAAATTTTAATTAAATCATGAGGCATAAAAAAAAACTGTTGATTTTGACTGACCTCATTCTAATTTAGTTAAGATCTGACGTGTAAATTTTGATTTAATTTTTTTTTTACTTTATGCTGTTCCCCATTTAGTGGGGTAGGCAGAGGGAACCTGGGAACCTGATTGATTTAATCCTAATAATTTTACTTATTAGTGTATTTTGAAGTCAATTTTTTCATTAAAATTTTAATCACGTAGTTGACACTTAAGAAATAGACATCGTAGTAACGTTAAGTTGTTATACAGAACGAAAGTAATACCACAGGAATCGCTGAATACTCAATTTACAAAAATAAATTAGAAAAGACACTTCAATCGACAGTTTTTAGGTTTTTTTTCTGTTTATACTGAAAAAAAAAAAACAATTTACATTCAATAATGAATATTAAAAAAATATATTAAAATTTCCCTTGTTTATTAAAGCTAAGCATGGTATTGAGCTCATGATGACGCTTTGGAATAGTGTCTGATTATAAACGCGATTGGTTGTGGATTCGATTCTCACTCGGAGAAATTTTTATTTAAATTATCCTCATTTGTCTTTTAATATGTAACGTCTCGAATTCGGGCCGAAAATGGTCAACTGAGTGTCGAGTTGTGACGATGATTCCAAATTCGTTGATTTCAGCAATCATTTATTGACATATGCAAAAAATATAAAACCTGTCATTTATTTTTTCTTACTATACGAAACAAAAATAAATGTTATATAATTTATCCCAGATATTGAATTTCGTCATTTAACAGGCATGGTCTCGATTTATTTTTTAATTTATAAACAAAAAAAAAAATCAACCGTTACAAAGCGCCTGGTAGATGTGAAGCATCATGGTCGTACCTGTAATAAACATCTACAGAAACTATATATATACCTTAAACTAGCCTGGCGACCCGTCGCCACGGCAAGCGTCGTCACGTCAATCCGGTTTATACTCGCGCCAATAGATGTTTTACATCAAAACAAGGCAGACAAACATTTGGATCTTATGAACGAAAAGCGGAGATCGGAGTGTCGAGACACTAACTCTCTCTATCTACTCTATACAAAATTTGTTTTTAGTAGTAGTCATAGCAAATAATTTGTTTTCGCTAATGAAAATGTAGCAAAACTTTCCATGTCCAGAATCCATTAATAATCTGTTGAGAACATTTAAGACCTTTTTTGGTAACTCTTGGTACAAAATGTTTTGAAGTACAGCTATATTAATGACAATATCTTATTTTACTTATCTCTTGTCTTGTGAACTAATTACATTGTTATGAATTTTACTAACCCACTTTCAAAGGAGGTTCTCAATTCTGCATTTTTTATGTGTATGCATAATTTTGAGGATTCTGTTTTTATATATAGTTGCTTTTGATGTGTCTGACGAGTGGTTTAAGAGATATTCGTAATAATTTAAGACTTTAGTGTATTTCATTTGAAGAATTTCTTTATTTGTTAAAATCTTAATTATACTTGTCTCTCGCGTATCTTTTAAAGACAATTCCAAAAAGGTTTCCAAATCTCAAATTGACTTTGTTTTAATGCGTGATACGTCATAACTTTTTACTGGGTGAACCAATTTTGATGATACTCTCTTAATAAAATTCCAGAAACAATTACAGATCTGCCACTTCAACAATTTAAAGTTAAGATTAAAATCACATTATTGAAAAAAGTATATTATTCTGTCCAAGAATACTATAACGCTGTCAATGTGCGGAATTAAATGCTGTTGACGCTCACCCGGGAGTCGGGAGGCTCGTCATAGTTGTATATTTATTGTAAAAATTTATTTGAAAAGAGCAACTGTTGAGTTTCTTGCCGGCTCCTCTCAGCAGAACTGCCCTCCGAGCCGGTGGTAGCTTCCGTTAGGACTGACACGACTGACACCTTTGTTAATTGACGATTCGAAAGTGCTTGTAACAGCCTATTTGAATAAATAATATTTTGATTTTGATTTTGAACGGAATGTCTCAACACTAGTTTTTCTTTGGCTACCCTGCTATGCGAGGTAAAAAGCTGCTTATCTTTTGTGAATTCTTTTTCAAAACAGAGAATAAAAATATATTATATAACTAAAGCAAGTTTTTACTTAAGGCATGAACCCACAATCACCATACTTTTACAAAAGAACAAAAACTACAAAAATTTCAATCAATATAATGTCCCAAACAAACCTACCATAAAATTGTCTTTTCCTCTATTCATGAAAACAGGTGATTTATCATTCTTTACAAATAAAGTAAAGATTGCCCAAAAGCGGTCGTTTCAATTTGCACGGTCCCCTAAGACATTAGGAGGTGGGAATTTATGGTGTCCCAGTTAAAAACAATTACATGAAAACCTTTTTTTGTACCTGGAATATTTTTTTTCATTGCTTTTCTTAAATAGACGAGGTTGTACTTTCCGTCAGAAATGGAATCATTGTGTGTTGAGTGGTGGAATTTAACACTGTGTTTTCTTCTGCTAGAGTTGAGAAATGAAAATAATTGAAATAAGATCAGCGTTTGACAGAAAACGCGGTTGTGGGTTCGATTCTCACTCAGGGTAATGGTATATATAAATATTTTTTTCTTCGCCATTCTAGATAGTCAGGGCGCGGCGATGAGTTCCGCCATTTAATATGTAATGTCTCCAATTCGGAGAAAAAGAGGCGCACGGAGTGTCTTGAGAGGCATTGTAGGAATTTACGGTCACTGTTGTAAACAATTACTTTTTTTTATAAATTAATTTAAATCCACGGGCTCACACTTGCCCGTGCCTTTTGTTAGTTTTTTTTTATTTATTAGAGTTAATTTGCAGCATACTTATACAGAACAACTCAATTGTATCTTAAAACAATGGTGAGATCCTCACCGACTGATATTTTTTTTCTTTTCTTTTTTTTTGTTATGTAGGTTGCTTATGTTTTAGTCCAAGCAATTACTGGAAAAGCCTTTTTTTGTAAATATCGCTTTTAGTTTATTGTCTTTTTTCTAGCTTATACTTTTCCCCTAATGACTATTAGTGACTCCCCCTCCCCCCCTAGTGACTACTAGCACTACGCTCACTGCGTAGTGTTAAGACACACCGTTCTCCGCTTTCCGCCAGAAAATGTGATATTGTATGTCGAGTGGCGGAACTTAAGGCCGTTTTGACTTACTAGAGCAAGGAAAGGAAAATGTAAAGTATTAATAACATTTTAATTAAAAGTATTAGTTAGTATCTACTAGTAATTCTGATTTAATTAAGGCGATTGATTGATTACTAATAATTAATATTCTGTTTATATTTGATTAATAATTTTGAAGCCATTTTGGCGCAATGGGACGTCCGACTATTAATACGATTGGTCGTGGGTTCGATTTTAATTCGAACAATAGTCATATTTCAATTATTTTTATTGCTAATCTCTGGTAGAACGCGACTTGAAGTTCCAACACTCAACTTGCAATATTTTGAATATGGGTGATATTTGGAAAACGGCGTGTTTTGATACTATCAAGCAAAAACTTTGGATCATTTTTTACGAAAATTACGCTGACGGAGGAGCATGAAACTTAGCACACTTATAGTTTATATAGTGAAAGAGTGTAGAATGCTAATATTTTTTTTAAACACACTAACCATGGTTTGTCAACCAGGTTTATACAAAGTGACATATACGTCACTACGTAATGCGTTATTAACGCACTTACGGGGACACTAGTATTGGTAAAAGCAATTCGTTGGTACGATTCTGTTTTAATGAAGTGATAGGCTTAATTTTAATTAAAAGCCGGCTTTCATTGAGTAATATTTTTATTGTATATTTCACTTTATATAAAATTAAAAAAAAAAGAAAATCGACTTCAAAATGAATGTACCAAAAATTAACTAAATTAAATGGGACCACAACCAGTAGCACTAGCTATCATATAAAAATCACCCAGTAAAACACACATAAAAAAGACAGACGTATTGATAACCTAGTCCCGCAGGGGGCGCCCTTGCGCCTGTCGGCATTCTCTCAAGCAGCCAGTTAGTGCTTGCATTTCGCAGGGACTGAGCACCCTCTTCCCTCACCCCCCCGGTGTCGCTGTAAAGACCGCTAGGGTCAACAGCATGTGTATCATTTCGAAAAAAAAAATTGATAACCTTCCCCTTTTTTGGAAATCGGTTAATAGAATAAGAAAAGTGCTTATTACCGTAAACGTGTTTTTATAAAGCTACCTTCTCTATCTGATATACATATATAGTTTGACTGATCTGTGCATATCGAGTAGCTGATTTCTTACAGTCGTATATTAGATGTTCCAGATCTTTGCTTTTCACATGTCAGCAAAAAGTTTCACTAATGTATTTTTTCTCTCAGTATTTCTTTCGCGTAGCTGGCCTATTTTGGTTCTACGTGATGTCTAAGCCAAATCGATTATATCCTAAAGTAGTTCTGAATATTCCTATGTTGAATCAAATAAACATGCAAATATTTTAAGAATCATGTATATTTTATTATTACTATTATCTCATCTATTTGATCTTTTTTCTCTGTTTTATCAAATATCCTATACTATACTTTGTCAAGTTAGACCAGAGATACACTGGCTGTAGTGCAGTTTAGACGTGTTTAACAAAAGACCGTAGGACCGTCGGTAGGTAGGGTGGAATCTCAATTGAAGTTAAAAAAACTGTAGCAAACTTCCAATTTTATGCATTCACATTGAACGCATAAGTAAGTACATAATTATATAATACCACAAATGGTAAAAAAATTATTCACAATTTAATAAGAAAATAAATATTCAAAGCTTTTTGAATAACGTTAATAAATTATACATTAGGACACGAAACGCAAAAACACAAACAATATTTGATTAAGTCAAAAAGGAAAACATTTTTTGTAGATAAAAAAATTCTTAAACTGACCCATGATCTCTTAATGACTCTAACCATTAGCATTCCGGTCACTTTTATTATTAAATAACGAAATAATTTCGCCATCAGGGGTACTGTCTCAGTAATAATTCTAATACATAGTAAATTAAAGACAATTACTTCAACAGTAAAGTTATTTAAATATAATTTGGATTTATTGGGTGTGCCTTGGAAACAAGAAGTTAAATTGGGGCCTTAGATGGCTTAGCAACTTTTCATGCAATTTGTAAACATTGAAATCGTATACTAATTCGATGGATCGATTTTGAAATGAAATTGCTAGAAAGATAAAAAAGGAGTGCTTTTATAAATAACATTTATTGTAAAAATGTATGATCTAAAGATAGCTGTTTAGTTACGAGTTAACATAACATTTAATGTTTCTGTTTCCTTTGTTTCAGGTTGGACAAGTTTGTTTGCTTTTTCAACTAAAGAAATATAACCACTAAGGAATTATCGATGTTGAAGTAAGAACAAAGACAAAATGTTGCATAGAACATCTTCCTCGCGAAGGCGGAGAGCTTCCAGAAGCGCCGCTACTTCGCCTCAAACTAGATCTCCGAGACCATCAGCGCAATCTTCACGCCGAGCGTCACTCGCTACTACAGAAACAGATGACGAACTGGAGCCTCCACCACAAAGAAGTCCACGAGCCAGCTTAGCTCCAGATGCAGCTCTAGATTCATATCATAGGAGTCCTCGTCATTCGTTAGTTCCTGAAACCAGATCGGCCAGAAATTCCATTACACCCGAAACACCTATAGTTAGGAATACTTTGGCACCTTCAAGAAATAACTTAGCTGTGGATCAAGCTTATGGATCGAGATTAAGTCTTAATCCTCAAGATTTTAACAGGAGTCCGAGGAATAGTATTACTCCTGACATGGCAGCTAGAAGTCCTAGAAGAAGTTTAGTTCCAGAAGGAACATCTTGGAATCAACCGAGAAATTCTCTAGTACCAGACGTTGGCAGAAGTCCACGACATTCAGTTGCAAGCATACAAATTGACCCTGCCAGGAGTCAAAAAGAATTGGGACCAAGTCCAAGAACCAGCCCAAGAGGTAGCATAGCGCCTGAAAGTTTAAAGAAAGAATGTCCAGATATGAATAGGAGTCCGAGAGGATCATTGATTCCAGAGTCACAGAGAAGCCCCAGGGGTAGTATAGCTCCCTCTGAGCGGAGTGCTCGTGGAAGCCTTGTTGCAGGAGAGATAGACGCAGCAAGAGTAAGCCCAAGAGGAAGTCTCACACTTACCTTTCAAGAACCACTTGTATCGAGAGAAAGGCGACCAAGTGAAGACAGTCAAAATGCTGGTAAGACCAATATTTCTCTCCATTATTTTTATTTAGATTTACATATATTTCGATGTAAATTGTAAACAAAAAACAAATATACAAATATACAGTTTGAATAATAAAAGTTTTCCAAACAGTACTTGGACCTACAATTGAATTACGTTTAAATATTAAAATGACCTTTATGATCAACGTTTATATTATTTTTTATAAATATTTATTGTACAAATATATAATATATACTTCTTTATACCACTACAGGTAACAGGGGCCGTGTGTCTCCATATAGAGCTTCTCTGGGTGGACGTCAGAGCGGCGCTTTATCTGACACTGGGTCCAGAAGAGCTTCCAGTTCTGTTAGTCAAGTAAGCTTTTATAAATAACATTATTCCTTTTTGAATATTTTTACAATATAAGTTATATATAGTACGAGTATCCTCTATACTAACAATATTGATAATTAATTTTATGTTAATTAATTTGAAAGTGCTAGCCTGCTTGCATGAAAGCCTATCTGACTTAAAAATATTTCGAAAGATTATAAAAGTGAATATTATCCGAAATATATTTCTTACCTAAATAGATACAGCAGAGCTAAAAAATTCTTCCCAACTTAACCTTAGGTTCAGTATTTTTTCCTAAATTTTTAATTATTATCAGGTATCAGGTGACGAACAGAGACGGCTATGCGGAGAGCATGCCAAGTATAACGACCGTACTGGCTTGGGTCTTGGTGTGGGACTCACTACGTATGGATCAGTGGCGTATCAACTGAAAGATGCAAACATGGAAGCGTCAAGCACAGTTGATTTCGTGTGCAGAGCTGCGAAAATCATGAATAGAACTAGTAAGTTTTCGAATTAAAAAAATATATATTACTACGGGTACTATGTACACTGGTACAAGTGTAAAAATACGACATCTCAGGCGAGTCATTCAAAGGTTCATAGAGTTGTCATTTTGCTATTATTCAAACGATTTATTATTGTCATTAAATCATTATTCAAGGGATTCCATATTTAAAGGATCCATTTACGTTAAATAAAGAAAAAAATACAACCTTAGGGACTTTTAAATGGCTCTTCTGTAAAGTTATTTGCACTTGTACCATTGGACATAGGACCTGTCATTATATTGTCCCAGGGAAATTATATTTAAATTATTTTTATTTCCCCGGGTCTGTAAAACTCATCGCGGGATTAAGTTCCGTCATTCAAATCGTAATGTCTCGAAATTGAGCTGATAGCGTGCAATGAACTAAAAAAAATGCGTGGTAACTGATAACAGCTTATAACAGTATAACTAGATAATTATGTAAATAATTTACTTATGTATATTTCCATTAATACATTCATAGTATCTAATCCATATACTTGTAGAATAATTGATAAAAGTGACGCTAACGATATTTTCTCATTGGGGCAGAACTTTGACGTTAAGTAATGGTTGTTTTAATGTTCTCTTGTATCCCAAGAGGAATTTTGTTTTAAAAAAATATGTAAATATTCATACCGCCTAAAATCGAAACATTTGCATGTTGAGTGGCGTAACTAAACGCCACGCTTTCTCTTAACAGAACGGGCATTTTTTTATCAGCTTCACGTTGTATCCCGTAGATAGCAGGGTAGGCAGAGGGATCCTAAGCACCTAGTGTAAAGACACTCCGTTCCCCACTTTCCGCCGAATAAAAAACGTCTAATACGGGGAAAATTAAAATAATTTAAATATATTCATATTACCGAATGAAAATCGAATGTGTGAATGTATGTCTTTTATACCGATATTGGCGAAGTGTTCTCAATTACTACTTAAGAAGCCCCATAATTAAAGAACTGAACTGAACTGGGAGTCTAACCTACAACGAATGGTGTTTACAGACACTGTCTCAAAGCGCCACGATGGCTTCTAAGTTTTTTTTTTATTTTATTTTATTGTACCCTGTATCCCGCATATAGCAGGGTAGGCAGAGGGAACCTGAGAACCTAGTGTCAAGACACTCTGTTCTCTTCCAACAATTACTTTCCCTACTTTCCTGGACTTACTGGATTGAGGCATTGCGTGCTGAGTGGCTGAACTCAACGCCGCTCTTTGCCTTATCACCAAGCCCACAAAACGAAAATACTAAATATCATTTAAAATTTTAATTTCCTGGAGTGGAAATCGAACCCATAACCTTCGCGTTTACACTCGCACCCCTGCACCACAATGGCCTCTAAGTTAAACCAGTTATTCTACTGAATGGGCTCGCTTGATTATTTATTACAGTAATATAAATGAAAGAAGACAGTTGAAAGACTGTTTTAATTTCCTCTACACCTTCAGAGCTTTTGAAACACTTCGAAGCTCGAATAGTTACTAACATTTATTGCCTCACTTTGTCTAAACTTTCATTTAACTTAGCGTAAATACGGATATACGAGTACTGTATTAGGAAAAGCTTATTTTGTTCAATATATTGATAGACATATATTTTTGAAAAAGAGTTTTCATATATATTTTTTTGATTTTCGTACTTTGTCCCATATAGCAGGGTAGAAAGAGAAAACGTAGTGTTAAGACACTCTGTGTCTAAAAAAGGAAATTGTACTAAAAAATGCAATTATAACTCAAAAACTACTTGTCAGATCTTAACTAAATATAAATGAGGCGACATCAGAAGTACAAGCTATCATATAAAAAAGTCATAAAAAGAAACAATATAAAAAATAAGAAAACGTAATCGAATAGATAACCTACTTCTTTTTTGAAGTCGGTTAAAAATACATACATATATACATAGCTTCACACTGTATCCCGCATATAGCAGGGTAGGCAGATGGAACCTAGTGTTAAGACACTCCGTTCCCCACTTTCCCCCGAATCGAGGCATAGCGTGTTGAGTGGCGGAACTCAACGTCGCGCTTTACCTTGTTATGAAACTCAGGAAATGAAAAATTCCATGTCCTGGAATGGGAATCGAACCCACAACCTGTCGCGTTTACAGTTGCTTGTGCCTCTGCGCCACGATAGGCGTTAAAAATGATTGCAATGTTATATTTGAAATACAAACAAAAATAACATAAAATCTATATTAAAAAGTCAGGCCAAATTAGATGAAGTATTTTCGCCAATCATTAGTCTCAGTTACAGCTCAATTCACTTAGAGCTTACGAAATAATTTAGGTCCTAACCGAAACCTCTTTAATTAGTTCACCGTTTAAGTGATGACCTTTTTAAATTGAGACTTTCTTACAGAATTCCTGGCGAGCTTTAATGTGTTACCAGTAATTATTGTTTTAAGTATGTGAAGGAAAAACTTTTGGATTTTTGGATTTCTTTTTATGAAAACTATGCGAACGAAATATAAAGTACAGCAAACCTATATTTTTATAATAATGTTTCAAAAATAAATAAAGCCTGTTGTGGTGCAGAGGCACAAGCGTGCGACTGTAAGCGCGACAGGTTGTGGGTTCGATTCCCACACAAGGAAAAGGAATTTTTCATCTCCTGGATTTGATAACAAGGCAAAGCGCGGCGTTGAGTTCCGCCACTCAGTACGTAATGCCTCAATTCCGCTGAAAGTGTCCCCACTTAACTTAAGTGGTTCTTCACTTCACGGAATGACTTAACTTAAGTGGTTCCCTCTGCCTACCCTGCTATATGCGGGATACAGCGTGAAGCTATGTAAGTAAGTATGGTATGTACACCACCATATGTTTGTCTATTGAGTTACTAGACTCTTGTTAACAGGTTAGCCTTTTAAATGTATAATAACGATCATTGTGCAGTGGAATAGTATATATAACAGCAGTAGTCGTGGTTTCAATTTCCATTCAGGGGAATGAATATATATCAGTGCCGAAGCGTCCATACAACTCGATTCCCACCAGCTTGCCTAACTATTCAAAGTAAAAATATAAGACCTAAAAAAAACCTCGCCAGTAAAATTTGGAGCTCGAAAAAACAAAGTCGAAGTGTGAGAGCAAAAAAAAAGAAAGTTTGCCAGAAAAATATTGTGTATAAAAATGCAAAAAAAAACATCTCTAACATCTTTTAGACCTAAAAAAAAAGTTCATCGCCAAAATTCGACAGTGAAATTACTAAATACCTTGACATCCTATACCACATTTCCTAAATATATCGGCTTCCCTAAAATTTACCGGCTTCCCTAAATATACATCGGCTTGTCTTACAAAAATTTTCACCCCACGCCACTAATATATACTCGAATATATTATTTTTTCTCATATAAAGATAAGAGATATAATAATATATAATAAAGAATATATTATGACATCTCCTATGTATAATATTTTTATTCTTTTAAAGCTGGTTAAATCGTACCGTATATCCTCATATGTAATTAATTTAATTTAAAAGCATACAATTTTTCTCCAGTCTTACTGTAACGTTTTTAAAATACACATACAATATTTTACGTGGGAGGTATCGATATATTTGCTCTGCATGTAGGTGTACAAAGTAAGTATATTTAAAATAGGTGTAAATGTTATCGCTTGACATTCTGCCGTCGGGCATGCAAATATGTTTTTATTTTTTTTTAGCTTCACGCTGTATCCCGCATATAGCAGGGTAGGCAGAAGGAAACTAAGAACGTAGTTTTAAGACACTCCATTCTAAATAAATTTCCATTTCCAATTGACTCATTCACACACCTGTCGTGGCGCAGAGGCACAAGCGTGCGACTGTAAATGCGACATGTTGTGGGTCCGATTACTACTCCAGGAAATGGAATTTTTCATTTCCTGGGCTTGGTAACAAGGCAACATTGCCTCAATTCGGCGGAGAGTGGGGAACGGAGTGTCTTAACACTAAGTTCTCTATGCCAATCCTGCTAAATGCGGGATATAGCGTGAAGCTATGTATGTATGTATGTTTGACTCATTGCGAGCTGAATGGAGGAACTCAACGCCACGCTTTGCCTTGTTACCAGAACGATGAATAAATTTTTACATAATTACAAAATAGTCTAGAAACTGGGCGGAAAGAGTAGAACGGAGTGTCTTAACACCAAATTTACTATGCCTACCTAGCTATATGCGCGAGATGCTATAAAGGAATCTTATTAATCAAGTTCTCTTTTACAGTTGTGATGACCGTGTTCCTGGCGTGCCTCTCTACGTTACCAGTCATCATGTTAATTATGGGTATGTATTATGTTTTACTTTTTTTATCTAGATTTTCATCATAATTATCATCATCATCACCATCGTCATGATAAACAATTACTTTTTTGTTTTATCAAAATAAGATATTATTCGTGATACCCTTATTAAGTGAAATCCAGAAATTGAAGCAAAATGGGGAATAAAGTATATTTATAGTAAATATTACTCCAATACAATAAGTACAAAAAAAATATAAAAGAAGATGATACATAAAGCTAATGAAAGTGGACGAGGCGAAAGAAGTATGCAGGGATCTTAGGATTTGACGATTTGTTCTCTGTGACAAGGGATACAGTGTCGATTTTCACGATTATTTCCACAGATCAGGATAGTCAGGGAGAACTTAGGGTCAAGACACTCCGTTCTCCTCTTTTTATATATTTGTGGCAGACGTGAATAAGTTGAACTTATCAACTTGTTCACGCCTGCCACAAATATATAAAAGCTAAACTTTATATTAATTACCCACAAAAACGCTAAAGCTCATATAGGCAACCAGATTTTTTTTAGCTTCACGTTGTACCCCGCACATAGCAGGGTAGAGGGAACCTGAGAACTTAGTGTTAAGACACACCGTTCCTTTTTGACATTTCCGTTCCGCACTTTCCGCTGAATTGAAACATAATGTGCTAAGTGGCGGAACTCAACGCCGCATGAATGAATGAATGTAGTGACAAAATACTCCACACTCTATTCTTTATTTATCTTTAAAAAAACACTTATTATATAGCGAAACTTAACACCGCATATACAATATGTATAAACTTGCCCCAGTTCTAACAAACATGCCGACGTTAGCAAATGACGTTCATCTAGCATTGAAGGTATCGGTCGCCTATAATGGTGTAACGGAAGCGGAATAATAAAGTTTCATAGCTGGAAATTCTATACAGTGAGAGTTTGTAGAATAAATGTAAAAATAGTTATTTGAAAATATCAACTTATTTGTGTATTTATTTGGGGATACAGATTTGTCAGTAAGAAAACATTTTCACGTTTTTACCCCTCATAACAGAGTATAGAGAGAAACTAGTGTTAAGACACTCCGTCAGTGTTCCGATCGAGATTGTGTGTTGACTGACAATAATTAACATCGAATTTTGTCCTACCAGAACGAAGAATAAAATATAATTTACATATAATATATTCCTGCGGATTTGCTGCTTATAACGCAGGCAGGCATCCGCAACCAATCTTATTAAAAAGTTTTTTTTTTCTTTTTTTTTAACTTCACGCTTTATCCCGCATATAGCAGGGTAGGCATAGGCAACCTGAAAACCTAGTGTTAAGACACTCCATTCTCTTTCAACAATTCTGTTCCCCACTTTCCACCAAATTGAGGCATTACGTGTTGAGTGGCGAAGTAAAAATGTAAGTAACGTAAAGAAGTGGAAATTTAGTATTTTCATTTCTTGGGCTTGTTACCAAACCCAAGAAATGAAAATACTAAATTTTACATTTCCTGGAGTGGGAACCGAACCCACAACCTGTCGCGTTTACAATCGAACGTATGTGCCTCTGAGCCACGACAGGCGTTTAATTTAAATATAAATCCCCCAAGTGGAAATCGAACCCAGAACCAAATGTATTTACAGAGAGAGAGCTGTCTGACATGATAGCCTCGGATTACCAATTATTTGAACAATATAATCAAGTATCGCTCTAAAAGATAAAATAAAAGAAAGATCCTACTTTTTATATAGCATTTGAATTGTATTTTCATTACAGCGATTTTTCACTTGCTCAGATAATGTAAGATTGAATTTCATTATCTCGAAGGATCGAGACGAATCATTTTAAATGTCGGAGCTTACTTGATTTCATTTGAGGATAGCGTAGACTTGTACAATATGTCTTTTTAACGTTTTTATTAGTTTTATCTATATATTTTAGATACGAATCGTGGTGTAAAAGCACAAGCGAGTGTAAACGCGATAGGTTGTGGGTTCGATTCACACACCAGAAAATGAAATATTAAATATTTTTATATATAATATTTAGTATTTTCATTTCCCCGCTCTGAAAACAAGGCAAAGCGCGGCGTTGAGTTCCGCCACTCAGCACACAATGCCTCAATTTCGGCGGAAAGTGGAGACCCGAAATGTTAAAAGAGAGTGGAGTGTTTTAACACTAGGTTCTCTGGGTTACTCTGCCTACCCTGTTATGTGCAGGATACAACGTGAAGCTATAAAAGTTAAAAAATTAAAAAATAGCTTATTCTATATCTATCTATTTATATATATATGAGAGATTATTTTTTTTGCAGCTTCTCAATACATCTTTGAAAATATGATATATGTTAGGAAAAATATTATTAATTTTATAAAAATTGGCGATGTACAAAGTATTCATACTAGATATAGACTTAAACTTGCCGCGCCTGTAACTCGACTCCGTAATTCTTTTATGGGACAATGTGTAAGCTTTTACAATAGGTTCCCAGAAAACGTCCGAGGATTTTCCATAAAAGTTGTGAAAAGACGTTTGTGTGTCAAAGGCATTATCTAATTAGTGATTTTATAAACGATAAGACGTCTTGGATATGAAATGTTTGCTCCAGTCTATGTCAAAAGTATCATGGTTACGAATTTTTATAACTGTAATGTATTGACTAATAAAAAAAAGTCCCGTTGAGTTTCATGCACCGGTTCTTCTCAGGTCTGAGCCATTAAATTTAGTTAATCGGTGGTAAAAAATCGTTCAAAAAATTAAGCAGAAAGCAGTGAACGGAGTATCTCAACACTAAATACTCTCTGCCTTACCTTCGCTGCTTTTTTTTAAAGAATATAGTAACTTTGTACCGCTTTGAAAAACAGGCAACTGCACGCTTTATCAGAGCACTTAAGTGTCTAGACACTCTGCTTCCCACTTTTTTATGGGTAACGGATGGCAAACGAGCATAACGACCACCTGATGGTAAGTGGTTACCTTCGCCCATGGACATCTACAACATCAGAGGTGTTGTAAATGCGTTGCCGACCTGGAGGATATAGATAGAATGGGAGGACAATGTAGTAGTTCGCTATCGAAACCACCACATTCTGGGGAAAAATGGGTGAGAAAGGGGAAAAGCCTGTCTTACATACCATCAAACCGGAACATATCATTAGATATTTAGCATATGATACTGGTAGCGAGCCAGTCAGAGGACGAACCTCCTACCACCAAACTACTGGGATACCCATCTCATACGAGACGCTACCCAGCGGTGGAGGGAAATTGTATTCTAACCCCGTCCTCTCACAGGGAAGATTTTTTCTTTTATATAGATTCTATTTCGAATAAGACGATTAAATCGCAAGTCTACATCCACTTTTATAAATAATTAAATTAAAATTGTGATTTAAAACGGCTGAATATTGTATCAGACGTACAATGTCAGATTTTATGAATTCACTAAATAAATATGATTTTAATAAATGCCTCTTGGAAAATTTTCGCTAAGATTAATTTCTTTCATTTACATATTATAAGTATATTGTTATTTTAAATAGCAGATTTTCATTAAGCTCTTACTACTTAAAGTGGCAATGTGCTTAAAAAACTATAAAAATATGTGCTTTATTGTTTCCTTATATATGTAAATATAATTAATACATACATACATAGCTTCACGCTGTATCCCGCATATAGCAGGGTAGGCAGAGGGAACCTAGTGTTAAGATACTACGTTCCCCACTTTCCGCCGAATTGAGGCATTGCGTGCTGTGTAGCGGAACTCAACGCCGCGCTTTGCCTTGTTCTCAGGAAACGAAAATACTTTTACATTTCCTGGAGTGGGAATCGAACCCACAACCTGTTACGTTTACAGTCACACGCTTGTGCCTCTGCGCCACGACAGGCGTAAATACACAGTTACAATTACATATTATTAATTAATGATATATCTATATCGAATTGAGGCATTGCGTGCTGAGTGGCGGAACTCTCACTGTGCCACTGCGCCGAGATGTCCTTATGGTATTTTCTATAAAAACTCACATTTGAATTAGCTAATAGCAAGATAGAGCACGGCGTTGAGTTCCGCCACTTAACGCACAATATCTCGAATATGGGAGGAAAAAGGAGAACGGAGTGTTTTGACGCTAGGTGCACTCTGACTACTTGAAGCTAAAGAAAATATAGTTTGAAAATTCAGTAGTGGTGCAGAAATTCCTGAAATATCATTTTTGAAATATCCCGCGGGATTCGTTTTATAAGCTGGGATAAACTGTCTAGACATTGTACTGGCAGTTGTTATAACAAATTAAATTTAAAGCCACAATAGAATAAAAGACCACAATATAAGTAGATTATATTTGGTGTTAATACCTTATTTTAGCTTCACACTTTATCCCTAGCGGGGTAGTCAGAGAGTCCCTGCATATTACTTTTGTCTCGTCCACAGTTTCTACGAAATATTATATAAGTAAAAATATTATAATGGATGATAAACTAATTTGCATTTTTATAATTTTTTTTTTTTTTTTGAGGAAATGTTAGTATTTTCATTTTTTGGGTTTGGTAACAAGGCAAAGCGCGGCATTGAGTTCCGCCACTCAACACGCAATGCCTCAATTTGGCCGAAAGTGGGGAACGGAATCGTTGTAAAAGAACGGAGTGTCTTAACACTAGGTTCTATGGTTTCCTCTGCCTGCCCTGCTATATGTGGGATACAGCGTGAAGTCAAAAAAAACCTCGAGTGGGAGTGGAACCCACAACGAATTGCGTTTACAGTCAGAGGCAGTCCCATTGTGCCACGATGGCCTTTATTTTTTAAAGTAACAAAAATTATCATTCAATTATGGTCATTTTCTCAGTCTGGTAAGATATATCGTGGAATAAATAAATGAAATTTGGGCAAAAAACGGAGAACGGAGTATCATGACACTAGGCTCTCTCTGGTTACCAATTAATAATTTCAATTATTTTCCACAGGTGTTCAATACATCCGGGACTGCCCAGCTGAACCAAGGATACCAGTCTACATGGTAGTGGGAGGCGCGGCTGGCGGTGCTGGTATCTGCTGGCTGTTGTGGGCGCAACTTGCTAGCCGAAGTTCTAACTCCAGTGCCAGTGTCCCAGAACGTGTGCTGGCTTATACGCTGACTGTCTTTCTTATGGGATGGTGAGTAGACTAAATTGGAACTGGTTATACATTTGGATCAATATTTAAAGTGATTTCAAAGAGAAAAGAAGCTAGTCGTGGTGCAGAGGCACAAGCGTGTAACTGAGAACGCGACAGATTGTAGGTTCGATTCCCACTCTAGGAAATGAAAATATTAGATAAGGCAAAAGCGCAGGGTGGAGTTCCGCCACTCAGCACGCAATGCTTCAATTCAGCGGAAAGTGGCGAACAAAAATGTTAAAGGGGACGGAGTGTCTTAACACTAGGTTATCTCAGGTTCCCTCTGCCTACACTGGTGTGGGTGATGATACAGCAGAGTGAAGCAAAGAAAATGTCTGAGAACAAAACATTCCATCTGATCACTAAGTTCTTTCTGTTTATTATTATTACTGCTGTACAGGAAAAAGAGTGACGCCGCAAGAAAAATAATAATTCATGAAAATTAGGCCCCAAAGGGCTTATAATGAAAAATTGTTTCAAAATAATCTCCACGCACAATGTTTATGTGGAGCCACAAACGAGCAATATTGTAAATAAAATGAATATTGTAACAACTTTGTAAACAAGTTTTAAATTTTCAACGCGTCGAAGTAACATTAAGTGGCCATTGTAATTGAATTTATTAAAAAGTTTATTTGGCAAATATTTCAAATGTAGTCCAAGAGTACGGTTTTGTTTTTGACTACTTATTGTACTGAAAATTTTGATTTAAAATTTGGAATAGCAAAAACAAATTATATTCACTTTTGTTGTTTTTATGATGATTTTTAACTCGTTAGGCTAATTAAACTATCTCTTTAATATCAGGTATAAGAACTGTAAAACATTAATCAATTAAAAAGTACACTAGAGGAAGCTTCGCCAATTTAATATTATTTACAAATAGACATCAAAAATCAAAAAATGTTAGTATATAAAATATTTACTTAATAACTATTATAGATAAAGTAAGATTGAATGAGCTCTAGTAAGTACATCTATATATATTACAATGAAACGTTACTTCGATATAACTTCTGTTATGAGCTTGAAGCCATGATTAAAACATTGAGGTAGCGTCTTTAAACGTGAGTGATTGTGATTTTGATTAACAATTGGGAGATAATCATATTTAAAATGTTTTGTTTTTTTGTTCTGGCAAGACAAAGCGTTCAGTTAAATTGGAAAGGAAAATAGAGAGCGGGCTGTGTTGACACTAGATTTTCATAGTTTCTGACTACCCTGTTATACGAGGACGTAAAGCTGATTATTTTTTTGTATAGAATTCTGTGTCAAAATTTAAGGCTTCACGCTATATAAAAAACGAAAAGAGAACCATATAAAAAAGGCGTGTTATTTACCATATAAACGCCTGTCGTGGCGCAGAGGCAAGTGTGCGACTGTAAACGCGACAGCTTCGATTCTAACTCCAGGCAATGTAAAAAGTTTAGTATTTTTATTTTACTGGATTTGGTAACAAGGCAAAGCGCGGCGTTGAGTTGCGCCACTCAGATCGCAATGCCTTTTTTCGGCGGAAAGTGAGGAACGAAGGGTCTAAACATTAGGTTCTCAGGTTCCCTCTACCTACCCTGCTATATACAGCGTGAATCTCAAAAAACAAAAATTACTATATATGTATTTTATTATATTATAGTCAAAGTCAAAGTCAAATAATTTTATTCAAAATAAGAAGTTACAAGCTTCATTTTTTGAACGTCAAATAATTTACCACCGGTTCACTAAATTTAATGCCTCAGACCTGAGAAGAACCGACTATTTTTTATTTTATTTTATTTTTATATTTGACAATGGTTTACAATTCTTTATTATTGGCAATGATACCTTTGAAACAGACTGGAGCGAGCACTTCATTCCCAAGGTGTGTTATCATTTATAAAATCACTAATTAGGTAATAACCTTTAACACACAAACGACTTTTTATAATTTTTTTAAATTGTAAAATGGAAAGTTCTCGTTTTCTGGGATTATATAAATAATAATATCAGAATTAAACATAATACTGGGGAACGGAGTGTCTTAACACTAGGTTTCCTCTGCCTACACTGTTACATGCGGGATACAGCGTGAAGCTATATATGTATCTTAATTATTTTATAAATAATAAGAAAACAAATCTAATCAGTTGCCTCTTAGACTACATTGGATTATATGACGGTTTATATTTTGTTCAGTCTATTTTTGTCAGAGATCCTCCTGCCGCTAATTGGAACATTTCCCTCGAGCTCTCATCGCAGCGCCTTTGTTAGCGAATCATTTTGCTCAAACATTGTTTGTATTGGTTTATTATTAATTATTTAATAATATTTATGGGAGAGAATGAGAGAAAGTGCGTGTTTGTGTCATAATAATTATAATGTGGAATTAAACTTGAATATTAATACAGTTTTCAATAGCACACTCCATAAAATGCAAAATTGTCAAAAATATGGCATCTTTAACTGAATCCGAAAAAGGGAGGAGTACCGCATATATTTTTACTAGATGAACTAATTCTGTTAGTGTTACTAATATAGTCCCATTTAAATTTAGTTGAAATTTAATAGTTTATGTATTATTCCTAATAACATTACTTCTTAGTGCATTTTATCTGAAGCCGGTTTTTTTTTGTTGAAAAATAACTAAGTATTCTGTACTATTGTAGGAAATTCGTATCTATATAAAAAGTATTCCGGAATTGACCTCAAGATTATTCCCTTAGGATACATTGATGATCTAAAAATAAAAATTGATAAAAATCATACCCTGTACATAGTCTGTTTTGGGAACGAGGAAAAAAGGCTTCTTCGAATGACGTAGGTATTTGCTTCCTTGACTAGATTTAACTGAAAATCTGTATATATAAAACGCTGAGTGATTGACAAACAATATACAGGCGAAAGACTTCCCATAAAAAGCTGAATGCTGAATGTAGCTGATATGTAGGCTCCTTGGAGAGTATAAGTGAGAACTAAGAAGAGTAATTTCTCGAAATTCATTAGAAAACGGTCAAAAACGGTATTTTAAGTTTAATAGTCCACGCAGACAAAGTCGCAGGATACAGCAGGCGAACTATAAACTAATAAACAATAGTCACCCTATTTTATTGAAGTTAACACAATAACAATAGATTACTCAACTCCATTAACGCTAATCCGACATTCGAAAGCGATGAAATCAGTCACCGAAGATATATGAGCGGCAGGTGTTTGCTGCCACGGTAATTAACTCGGGCCAATCGGGTTACTGTTTTAAGGTTTACTATAACTATAGTTTAAACTTTCGTGCTCTATTTATTTTTATAAGGCATATAGATAAACGCCTGTGGTGGCGCGGAAGTAAAAGCGTGCGACTGTAAACAAGAAAGGTTGTTGGTTCGATTCCCATTCCACGAAACGGAATTTTTCATTTTCTGGGTTTGGTTACAAGGCAAAGCGCGGCGTTGAGTTCCGCCACTCAGCACGCAATGCCTCAATTCGGCAGAAAGTGCGGAACAGAGTGTCTTAACACTAGGTTTTCTCTGCCTACCCTGCTATATGCTGCACACAGCGTGAAGCTATGTATGTATGTATATCGGTAAAATAGTATTAATATTTCTATCATAGTGCTTTTTCAAATTTATTTGTATGGTATTACGTATCTCATCTGTGAATCTGGAAATTTCAAAACCGGAAAGAGGCTGTATATTTCCGAGAATGTATATTATATGCATCACTGGATATCAGTGGCAAGGGGTAATTTTTTTTTTCTAGATCGTTATATTTATATATCAGATTATCTTTATGTCAGAGTTTGTTTTTAGGTCTCGTACTTGTACTTTGAAAAGTTAGGCAAGCCGGTGGGAACCGTGTTGTATGGATGCCTCGCCACTACTGAGTATATCCCGTAACTTTGTTGGCCTGGACTTTAAAAGCTAAAATCCGGTATTTTCGATTTTCGTAGGAATCTCGGGAAACCTTCACTCAGTGCTTCCCCACACTCTCCAAGGACTTTACTTGCCAAATTTTAGCTTCCTATGTCTAGTAGTTTTGCCTGTACGTTTTCTGTTAGACACTCAGTAAACCTAGAGCGTTTATATATGTACATATCAAGGCCGTGCTTATATTATATTTATTTTCCAAAAATAATTCAAAAAGAATTATGTCCCTGAATAGGGATCAAACCCACACCCAACCGCATTTATGATCATGAAAAGATTGTTTTAAAAGAGACCTTTACTTAGATCCATGATATCTCAATATTATAATGAAATTAAATTACGATGTTAAATACAGGAAAATAGTCCATACGAAGCGTGGGCAAACAAAACGTGGGCAAACAAAACGTGGGTAGTGAGTAGGAAGCGTTACGTGTTTATTAGTCAAATGGAATTAGTAAAAGAATCTCATGATTCAGGTAGAGGCGGAAAGCTTATTATAAATGTATTAACTGAAATATTTAGTACGTATTGGTAATCTGCTATAGTCTGGAGGAGAATGTAGTGGAAAATTATTATGATAGGATATATATAGAATTTATTATGGGTTTTCCGTAGCATATTTTTTAATAACTAATATTTCATGAGTTTAAAGCTATTTTTAAAGCTTTATACTTTCTCAGTTTAATGCCCGATTGCAATATTGCATATTGAATGGCGGAACTCAACGCCAAAAATGATAATTATTTAAATATGATAATTCTCCCGAATATCATCTTTTGAGAGATTTGATAAATATAGAATATATAGCGTCGGACTACAAATGCTATTGTTTGTTACTTCAATTCATAGGAATCTTCGAATAGTCGAAGAAATGAATTTTAAAATATTTTTATTTCCCCGCTATGGTAAGACAAAGCACAGCATTGAGTTCCGACACATACCACGAATTCGGGCAGAAAACAGCGAGCGGAGTATTTTGACACTAGGTTCTTCTTAACTACCGTGCTAACCGTGCATAAGGCATCAAACTAAAAAAATACCCTTTTTTTAGCTTCACGCTGTGTCCCACGTATAGCAGGATAGGCAAAGGAAACCTAAAGTTAAGAGACTCCGTTCCGCACTTTCAGCAGAGTAGCGGAATTCAACGCCGCGCTATGCCTTGTTACCAAACCCAGAAAATGAAAACACTAAACTTTTACATTTCTTGGAGTGGAAATCGAACCCACAACCGCTTACAATCGCATGCTTGTGCTTCTGCGCCATGAATGGCGTCAATAAAATCCTTATCAACCAAATTTCTAACTAACTACCCTCTTACAGGTTTGCTTGCGGAAACTACTGGACTCTCGGTATCATGTGGCCAGATTATGCACCCACTCTATTTGAACCCAATCAGTGGTGTCATAGAACTCTCTACGTGTTCGCTTTAACTCAGCTCGGCGTTGTATGGGGCGTGGTAGCCCTGGTCCTGCTGTTGCTACTAGCTCTTGTGATATGCCAGGTAAGATTTGTATTAAGTTAGTTAATACCCTCAGCGCCAGACCCTAAGTGAGCGTCTAAAAAAAACACAATATTTTTTTTGTTGGAATGTGTTTAAAACTACATAATATATATCATATACTGTTTTTCTACCCCATTTTTCCCCTTTTTTTCTTGGATTCTTATCCGTGTGACATTTAGATACAAAAATGTGTATACTTTTGAATACACAGTGTTCTAGACACTGTGTGACAAAAAAATACACATGGCGCCTTAGGTGTTAACGGTGTAACTCGCATAGTAAGGTAGGTAGAATAAGTTCTACACTTGACACTAAGGTGTCAACACACTCTATTTTAAGGTGATGCGTACTAAGTGGTGCAACTCAACGCCGCGCTTTGTAAAAAGAGATAGTCAAGTATTTTTTTTGTTTTATTTAATATTGTTAAAGGTTATCGTGGCGCAGTGGGACATTGTCTGTAAACGTGATTGGTTTTATATTTATGTTTCATTTACCAGCTGTAGTAAAGAAAGACGCGGCGTATTTTCTTTTTATTTTAATTTGTACCATAAATATTTCTTTCGTTATTTGTTTAAAAATAAAAACTTAATTTTTACATAGCAAAAATCTTTTAACAGGTATTCGGCTGCGGTTGGCTCGGACCGCCAAGGTATAAGTAGCAACGGCGCAGTGTCGTGCTCGAGCTGTGGCACAGGAACATCAACAACACTATGGACGTAGCCGGAGCGCTGTTACCCTTCACCCAAGTTGTCCGACCAGAACTCACCATTCACGTTCAGGAGGTTCTCACGCAAGCCGAAAAGGAAACCGATTCAAAACTTAAGATCCCAGAAATTAACGAACCAGAGAAATGTGAGGATGATATCAAAAGTCCAAAGAGTGATAACGGTAACGGTAACCCGGCCTGATGGTTGTTGGTCGTGCTGCCACATGGCAAGAAGCACGTACACTTCGAAGCAAATGATAAAATATATTACTTCTAACTAACTCTTATCGTGCTTTGATAAGTGCTCAAGTGTATCGTGTGAAACGATAGGATGTTCACCAAAAAACATGGACGTAGCCAGGAGTTAGGGCAAGCGAGACATAATAGCTAACTTAGTGGAATTTCTAGTCATTTATTGGTGTTACGGCGTCACGGAACAGCCGACCTTGACACAAGTTATGGTTGAATCGGCTTAATTTGAGCAATTCTGAACATATGCCAGGAAATTATGGATTGGGTCGCATCGGTGCCACCTCGCTACGTCTATGTATAGCTGCTATGTAAGGTATTTATTTTGCTAAGGCAACAACGAATATTTAATAGAAATCTATATACTCGTGTAAATAACGTAGGTACTTATCATATAATCGTATGTATGTTTGTGGCCAATTTTATGTGTAACGTAATAGAGAACATATCGAATGATGCATATGAGTAGATGTAAATGTAACCAATTATGAATATATTGTCCAAATTATTATATTTGTGATTTAAATTTGGGGCTTGAGATAATTTAATATGTTTGACTAGCTACAGTCCGTCTGTATGACTGTCCGTCTTTGTAACAATCTTTAATTGAAGAATGTTAATTTTTTTCCTACATGGCAGGGTAGTCAGAGAGAAATTTGTGTTATAACATTCCGTTCTTTTCCCCATAATATAAAGTTTCACACCACGCTTTGTCTTACTAGAATGGAATAAATAAAAATCATCTAAAAGGGGAACGAATCAATAACAAATCGTGTTTACATTCATACTGAATAAACGACGCAGCAAAATTTCTACCACCAGACATACAATGACTGTAAATTGTCAATATATAGAAAATGGAGTGTCATTTCACTAGATTTTCTCTGCCTACCCTACATATAACGGGAGAAGCGTCACAAAAAAAGCGTTTTAACGAAGATATAATTCCTAATTAGTGTTGTAATAATTCTTGATTAAGTTCTCAGAAAAATGTGAGTTTTATCACGAAATATAAAATGAAGTTAACCTGATCCTTCTTGGGATTATATTAAAAATTCAACACCTAATTATCTCGAGTCTCGAATGGAAATAAATCAAAGTAACTGCATGGAACTGGCTTTAATAGATCGTGGATAAACATGATATTTTTATATAAGTAGGTAAAAATTTGGATATATTTTGATGTGCTTTTGTAAATTTTGCAAATTATTGATAATTTTACTATGGGCAATAGAAAATTTTCAAATATTTCAACGCCTCTCTTGTATTCAGGCGGAAATAGGAGAACAGAGTGTCTTGACACTATATTATCTTTGTCTAATCTGTTATGGGATAAAGCATGAAGCTGAAAAAAAGTACCTGCCAAGTAAATGATTGTATGCCATAACGGCTTTATACAATAAGTTACTTGGAATACATCGATTATATGTCACTCTTATGGCACTGTCAGAACGTGTAACACATAATCAAGCTAGTAGCAAGTTCGAATCCCGATCCTAAAAGTATCAATATTTGAAGATATTAATAATTTCTCAGGTGTTTTGGATAGAACATGGCACTATATTATGCCAAGAGGAAAAGAAAGAAGCACTTTCTTTTCGCTTCTAGTAAGGAATATAAAAATACAGTATTACTATGAATAGACCACATATTTTTTTTTTATAATCTTTTGGTTACGATACTATTTTAATAGTCATAAATAATTTGATAAACGAAAGTTATTTCAGTTTTTGCTGCGTTTTTTGTTAATTTTTTCCTAATAACATATAGAGATACTTGCAAAGTGTTATATATACGTATTACAACGTATAATTTAAATATTAGATTACTGGGAAATATCAACTATATTAATAACTTATTTTTCTTTGCACATACAAAAAATCTTCCTTTAATTTAATCCGTCCGAACAATCCTGTCTACTTTATATTTTTTACGTCATGTCCTCAAATTTTTCTATACTAACTTTAACTATAAACGTAGTCTAAATATAAATTTTGCTACAAAAATATTACTTAAAAAATATTCAGAATTATAATAAATTTCAAAGTAAAACTAAAATATTTTTCAGGCGTGAATAGATTAATAAGTCGACTTACGTATAAAAAAATCGATCAAATCAAACAAATTCTATCAAATAAGTATTTTCGATTTTTCAACTTATTCATGTCTGGTACTGACATTGTCAATCATATCGGGTATACTATTTACAAAAAAATTAACAATGAGTTGAAGAAGAATTGAAGTCATTTACTGTAACTTTACTGTATAAATAAAGGGGCCCCTTAAATCTACACTTGGGCCGTAAGTCCCAGGTACTTTCCAAACTCCTCTCTCTCTGCCAACGCTATGGGCATTCCCATGATGGGAATAGACTCCTAATAAATTTCTAACTGTTTAAATAAATTATTTAAACGAAGTTTTTATTATAATATTTATTTCTTAAATACTTTGCTCATTAAAACGCTTTTTGATTTGTTGACGCTATCACTACTAAAATATAACTTTTAATTGATTAGTGTACGTAATAGTTGTAGAGTCGTCACTCCTAACAAAATTTAAAAATATTTTTTTAATATTTTCCTTCATTCAATATCAGTCAATATAGTTCATCGTTAAATATGCAACTAAATACGCAAATCCTTTCAAATAATCAAAAAGAATGGACGAGCTAAATATCTGCCCTCTGTTTTTTTTTATTTATTTATTTTTTATACGTGAGGGAACCCTTTGACGCGGCCCATTGAGGGACTCAGACAGGTTAAATATATATATATATATATATATATATTAAACAATTTTAATCACTGATTCATGAAAACGTCTCATTTTTTAAAAATAAAATATAATTTTTACTTCATACTATAAATTTAATCTTCTGAGCTTTTTCTATTATCCTATATATATTATTCTATAGATATTCTTGTATCGTCCTTAAATAGACCAATTTATCAGCTTTTTTATAACAAAGTACCAAAATGATATTTGAATTTATTGTATTTATGATATAGGTGCTTTGGATATCATGTGTAGAAAAAAAAAAATTAAATGCAATGCTATAGAATTGATATGTAAGTTAATATTTAAGTTATAACTCTATAATGAAGCTACTTAAGAATGTATGAGTAAAAATATTTTTAGTGAATATGGTTGCATGGACATTTCTTGAGATTATTATTATGTATCCGTTACAGGTTCCGGGTTCAAAGGAACTCCGGTCCTTTGAAGGCTTGCGTGGGGACACAGGTCCAGCACGTAGAGGCCTTTGAGATAACAATATTTTTTAATCTGACGCATTGACCGGGATCCATCTCTGAGTAACCATAGGCAATTGCTCAGAGATGGCTCACAGGTTAATGCGTAAGAGCTTATGGAACATATGGAAAACTAATGTAGGCTATGGAATGGGAGTTTGATGGACTAAGTACTGGGCTATTGATTGAGATTACTGGACGCCGTCCGCCTTTCAAACAGTCTCAAATTGAAAGTTTAGCGGACGGTGACTCGCCTCCCACTCAGATGGGCCCCACAAAAAGGTTATATGTGTAGTGCCTCGGGCGCAACATCGGTGTGGTCGGCTATATGTCGAGAGGTAAAAGCACCGGTTTCACCATCGCGAGAGTGCTCGTGGAGCGGGTTTCCCGTTATTACGCAGATTGAGACTCCAATCTTCCGAGCATATAATCTTGCGCTCCACTCTGCCGGCCAATGAAGGCAAGCCAGAGGCGGGGATACCATAATTCCCCCACTGAGGTCTCAGGTCCGTGGGGTCGCCACTCCCAACAGCTCGTTACGTTACCCTCCTGCGGGCCTATTATTATTATTATTATCGCTTCATATTTTGAAACTATTTTAAATGCAATATGTTTCACCACTTAAATGTAATATCTTCGAAATCAAATTGAAAGCGATGAGCGCTGTGGGGACAAACATGAAAATAAAATATTTTCACAGTAACAATGAATTTCATGTTCATTTATCATTTTGTTAATATCTATATGCAATATAAATAAAAAAAATAAATAGAATATAATTTTATACATTTCAAAATCTAGTCAAGTTTATTAAGTAGTTTCATTATCGAGACTTAATTATGAAATATTATGAAATAAATTAAACTAAATACAGAAATAATCTTAAGAAATATAATAAAATAAGTAAATTTTATTTGGTAAAATAAAATATGGCACATTATGAAGGATTCTTAGGAACATAGATATACTAAAGGCATATGAGTATATTTTAAGACGAGATAGCAAAACAATCTGAGGTTTGAACAACGTCAACAATTTTCTTGAAAATGAATATTTATTATATTTTTTTATCAATTCAAGTACGTGTCTCAATAAATACTATTTGATGGAACAAGGTTATTGGTGGTAGATTTTTATAGTTTCACTCCCTGTTTCCCTGCATGTAACAAAGAAAGGCAGAGGTACCAGAGAACCCAGTGTTGAAGCACACCTGCCCTCTTTTTTACATCCTCTTTCCCCCAGTTTCCCGGGCTTTCGAATTGAGGCATCAAATTAGAGAGAGATATACACACACACACATATATATATATAAGGTATGGGTAAGGTGGTGAGGAGAGCAGAGAGAGTATATAGTATATATATAGTTATATATATATATATATATATATATATATATATATATTTGTTTCAGCTAATACCATTTTTTAATTCCAGCAAGTGTAAACAGGGGGACCTTAGTGTGCACTCCTTTCTTTTTCCGCTCACCAAGACATTGAAAATAGAGTGGCGCAACTCAACACCGTGATTTGTCTTATCGGAGTGTTTAGTTAATTATTTGTGGGTTCAGCCTTCTCACCCAGGAAAATGAAAATATTTAAATAATATTTAGTATTTTACCCTTGCTCTGTTGCGCGCAAAGCGTGGCGTTGAGTTGCGCCACTCAGCACGCAATGCCTCATTTCGGCGGAAAGTGGGGAACGGAGTGTCTTAACACTAGGTTCCCTCTGCCTACCCTACTATATGCGGGATACAGCGTGAAGTGAAGCTAAAAAAAATAATAATAAACATATTTTCACTGAGCGTCGACAGCGTTATGTTACGTGATAACTTAGTTATTTTACTATTATATTCACGCAAATATACATAATACAGTTGTTTACGAACGCAACCTTCCAGTCGACCTCCATAAAATATGAACGGCTCTAGCAAATTAATGTCTTTCTAAGATATTATTCCTAATACAATATCTTAATGGAACGGAAAACTTATTTTGAATTTCCTTATTTTATGGAGCTTTAGTTCAATTTATAAGTTTTTTTTTATTTTTATATGTATTTAGGTAATATTGAGTACATCTACGCCTGTCGTGGCGCAGAGGCACAAGCATGCGACTGTTAACGCGACAGGTTGTGGGTTCGATTTCCACTTCAGGAAATGGATTTTTTATTTTCTGGGTTTGGTAACAAGGCAAAGCGCGGCATTGAGTTCCGCCACTCAGCACGCAATGCCTCCATTCGGCGGAAAGTGGGGAACGGAATTGTTGTAAGAGAACGGAGTGTCATAACACTAGGTTCTCAGGTTCCCTCTACCTAACCCGCTGTATGCGGGATACAGCGTGAAGATAAAAAAAAAAGTAATAATAGTATATAAATAATATGAGTATTTTTTCAGCTTCACGCTTATCCCCGTCAAGCAGGATAGGTAGAGAGAACGTTGTATCAAGATATTCTGTTTTACGCTTTCCGCAGAAGCATTTCATAAAGTGGTAATTGGCGAGAATCAACGCCGTCTATTTAACCAGAGATTTTATTTATATTAATACACTGAAAGAATCCAGATACCAAATAAACTTACATCACAAACTTTAGCCTCAAAGGGGAACCAAACCTTCAACCATACGAATTTAATCACTGCACCAAAAGCAACATTTACTAAGAATCTCTAACATATTTTTGTTGTATAATAAAAATCAAAACATGATGGCTGTCAATTACTTATAATTTATTGCGACAACAGCGAGACTTTATATAAAGCCCTAAAAAGTTTAATGTAATAATAAAAATATAAGAATTCATAACTAAGTTACGCTAGCAAAAGTTGTTAACTTTATTATTGGTATAACTAGAAAGCTAATGACTATGATAGTCGGATCAAATCCCAACATGGTGTGACATGTCAACATTTTTCTGAAAATAGAGAAGTTATTTTTTGGAAAGAAGTTTAAAGTTTGGTTACATACATACATACATAGCTTCACGCTGTATCCCGCATATAGCAGGGTAGGCAGAGGGAACTTAGTGTTAAGACACTCCGTATCCCACTTTCTGCCGAATTTAAAAAAATATTAATATTTTTTACTATACAAAATTAATTATTTAAAGTTTAGTTGAAGAAAAAATTAAGACCAAAAGTTGTAACGACACTTTTTACTATAGTTGTAATCCGTGCGGCATGCACGTTTTTCTCTGTCTGTCTCTCTCTCTCATAGAAATGAAGCTATTTCGCATTGCATAGTGTGGTGTCGCGACGATTATTTTATAACTAGAAATAAATAAAAAATTATTACAATTCCTTCACTAATTAATAATAAAAGGAACTTAGTTCCATCCGTATGTCCCTTGACACCTTTAATCTTTTTTTTAGGCGGCGTTGAGTTACGCCACTTAACCCTCAATGTCCTAAATTCAAATTCTAGATTTGATTTTAAGCTTTCTGCTTACATTGTCATAATACATTATATATAAATATTTATTAAAATGTCTTGAAATTAATAATTTTGCTACAATTCTAGTAAATCTAGTATCTACATATCGTGTTTCCGGAATTGAAAAATCTTATTCATAAAATGAATTAATTGATGGGAAATTATTACAGATTAATAAACTTTAAATGTGTCATTTTATAACAAAATCAGAAGTTACACAAAATTTTCAGTAATGGGCATCGTTAGAGGGATTAAGGATTGAAGGGTATGCTGGGGTGAGTTGAGATATGTACCAAACAAATAAATACATATGTAAAAAATATAACGTTATGACGACAAAGAAAACTATCAATATTTAATACTTTAAAAATATATATAAAAATATATATATTTTGAAAATTTTTAACATTCATTTTTAAACATTTTTTTAAAATGTTATTTAGACTATAAGACTCTCTTATCGTTTTTAAAAATAAAGTAATTTATGGGTAGTGAAAATTGAAAAAATTTCCCTACATACATGCTATGTTGTAACAATCTTATAAAAATTTTGACGTAGTTTGAGAACGTATGGCGTAAATGGCTTGAACGGTTTCCTAGAGGCGTTGGTTCAAATCCGGCTACGTTATAATCTTCATACGTTTCTAAATATTTATGTTTTTAAATTTTAACTAAAATATTTTAAGCAAATATATACATTGCTATTAGATTTTTTGTATAATATAGAGTAGTATTTTATATAGTAATATTGAATTAATTTTATAAATTATTGATAATTAAGTATTAGAATAGACACTTACCTCTATCTAAAGATGGGCTTGAATGGATTCTTTATAATTCTTAATAATGGGCCAAATAGGTCTTTTGAGTATAAAAGTAGCGGCACAATGTAATTCTAGCAACGCTAGTAATATAAATGTAATTTAGTGCCTAACTAAATAACTTATAGCATGTAATTGTAATGATTCGGAAAAATATTGACCATTTTATGTATTATCTTAGATTTTAGAAAGATCTATGTGAGTTTTAAGCTGAAAAAAAGATTTTGAACATTCTTAAGATATATATTTTCTTTGTATATTGCCTGCCCACCTATCTTGCTTCACGCTTTTCCCTATGAGTGGGGTAGTCGGAAAACGAAGCGCAAACGCCACAGTCACGCATACCCCTCTCGCCTCGTCCACAGTCATTAACCTCTTCATACATGCCCTCAGTCCTCATACTTTTTACGTGACCTTCCTCTAGTATATTTGTATAGTTATTTATTCCATAGAGCCATTCCATAAGAATTCTTTTAATATTAATGCACTTATTGCACCACAATTATGCAAATATATCACAGTTTTTTAATCCAGTCATAAATCCAGTTAATGACGTAAATATTTCCATCATCTTGCAACGATTACGTCACTGACTAGAATTTATGTTTATGATTTTCAAATAACGATTGGATAAACACCAAGAACAAATTTTTGGAACTTAACAGATTTTTGTTACAAAATTTGGACTAGAGACTAAATTTTGGTATGAAACAATTTTTTTCAAATTTGTTCATATTTTGATAATTTCTATAATCTAATTTTAAACATTTAACAAAAAAATGTGGTGATTGGTCATTTTGTCCACACTTTCCCCTTTTTAACAGACATTAGGTATTTGGTCAAACTCAACCCAAAACCAACTGCAAATGAGTCGTAAAGTCTATCAAGGATCAGAGAAGTATTTTTTTATAACTAAAAATATTTCTCGAAAGAATCGATCTCATATGTATAAGGTGCTTGTATTATTTACTTAAGGTCTCATGAGTAGTTTTTGAGTTATTTGTAATCATTTTATTTGATGTCCATTTTCTATTCTTGTTAATATATTAATTATGACTGTATTATATCAGTCCCAACTGCGACAAAATGACCTCTATATGTAATAGAGCGAAATTAGTTCCCTTAAAAAGAACATAACTCAAACTTTACATAGATCTTTCTTGTTCTATATATAGTCTATATCGGTGTCCACAGATAACATAGATATTAGTATTAAACACAGATAATTATATTAAAGACTATTTATAAAATATCGATTAATGTGTGTAACGATTATTCGATTATTTATAATTTAATTGTAAAATGATTTTATGTATACAGCATAGATGTAACGCACGATTATGTTGTAAATGATATATCAATAAATGTGTTTTTGATATGTTTTGTTTCATTTCTTCTACTTATTTTACAACTTCCCGCATATCAAGGTAAATAGAGAGAACCTAGTGTCAAGATACTCCGTTCTCCATATTCCGTTGTAATTCGAGACATTACGTGTAGATTTGCGAAACTCAACGCCGCGCTCTATCTTATCAAAGCGAGGAAATGGAAATCGAACCCACAATACTCGCGTTTACAGTTAGACGCTATCCTTTTATACCATTGACTGACTTCTATTAAATTATTATTGTGATATGTAACCGCTCAGCACGCAATGCCATAATTCGGCGGAAAGTGGGGAACGGAGTGTCTTAACACTAGGTTCTCAGGTTCCCTCTGCCTACTCTGCTATATGCGGGTTACAGCGTGAAGCTATGTATGTATGTGATATGTAAATTTTAAGGCGATTATGGAGCAATGGAAAAGCGTCTGATTCTAAAAAAATATGAATGTGGTTCCCCCACTATGTGAAAAGATCATATTTAAATAGTTTTACTTTCTCTTCTTTGCAAGATAAAGCACAGCGTTGAGTTCCGCCATTCTGTAGACAATATCTTTAATTTCGACCCGGAAAATCTCAAATATATGTAAAATAGCCTTGAACTTTCTATTCTAATACAAGCTTTGCATGTTACCTTACTTTGCATATTATATCGTTACAAATATGAGCCCGGAGGAGTAAAAGGTCACATTGACCTTTTTTATAATTCATTAAAGTAATAAAATAAATATTACACACTGACTACCATGATATGCGAGATAAATCGTGAATATGACATAAAAAACATAATTTACTTCAATTAATTTTTATTTGTTAAAACATTCCGTTCTCTTTTAACATTCCCATTCCACACTTTCCGCCGAATTAAGGCATTGCCTGCTCCGTGGCGGAACTCAACGCTGCGCTTTGCCTTATTACCATAGCAAAGCAATGAAAATACAAAATATTATTTAATATTTTCATTACCTGGAGTGGAAATCGAACCCATAACCTCGCGTTCACAGTAACTCTCTTGTGCCTCTACGCCACGACAGGCCTAAAAATTTATCAATATATTCACGCTTGATGAGTAATTATACCCTAATAATATTTCATTACACAAACACGAAAATTATATATATTTTTGATGATTCCAGCAGAAAAATCCTAACAAAATTAACCGGGACTCGGGATAATAGCGAATGCGGTACACGTAGTGTCTGACCCTTGTCAGCTTGACTAATTATTACATTCGACTATTATGAAATGTCATATCGCATTAGATCTTAGGTGTATTGGGGCAATTATGAACATGCTTGTGACGGCAGTGCAGTGGGTAATAAGTAACTGGTAATGAAATTGGTTGTAGGTTCGATTCTCATGCGAGGAAATAATTTAAATTATTCTTATCTCTCTGCTCTGGTAAAACAAATTGAGGCGTTGAGTTCAGCTATTTAGCATATAGTGTTTTGAATTGGGGTGGCAAGTGGTAAAAAGAGTGTCTTGACACTAGGTTCTCTTCGACTACCCAGTTATACGGGATCCGATTTTCACTTGGAGGACTATTTATTATTTAAATAGTATAGAAGGAAAAATAAGCTAACATCTAGTTTTCATCTCAAAAAAGTCAATAAATCATTTTTGTCACAAGGTATATGCAAGTATAATAAAATTATACAAATAATTACAGATCTGCCAAATCAACAATTTAAAGTTAAGATTAAAAACATATTATTGAAAAAAGTATATTATTCTGTCCAAGAATACTATAACGATGTTAATGTGTGGAATTAAATGCTGTTGACGCTCACCCGGGAGTCGGGAGGCTCATCATAGTTGTATATTTATTGTAAAAATTTATTTAAAAAGAGCAACTGTTGAGTTTCTTGCCGGTCTTTCCAGCAAAACTGCCTTCCGAGCCGGTGGTGGCTTCTGTGAGGACTGACATTACTGACATCTTTTGTAAATTAACGATTCGAAAGTGCTTGTAACAGCCTATCTGAATAAAGAATATTTTGTTTTCGATTTTATATTGTTTTTATTTCTTCGCTCTGGTACGATAAAGCGCGACATTGAGTTCCTGCCACTTATCACGTCATAACTCGAATTCGGGTGAAAAGCCACAAAATAAGCGTAGTAAAGCGATGCACTAATTTAAATTAAATAATTTCCATGAGACCAGAAGCACTAATTGTCATATAAAAAAGTAACATCAAAATTATTTTTTTTTAACTTCACGCTGTATCCCGCATACAGTAGGGTAGGCAGAGGGAGGCAAATAATCTAGTGCTAAGGCACTCCATTCTATTTCAACAATTCCGTTCCCCACTTTCCGCCGAATTGAGGCATTGCGTGTTGAGTGGCGGAATTCAACGCCGCGCTTTGCCTTTTTACCAAACTCAAGAAATTAAATCAAAATTGGTTCACCTAGTAAAAAGTTAGCAAAAAAATACAATCGAATCGAGAACTTCCTGCAATTTTAAAATAAAGTGACAAACAGACAGATTGTTATATAACAGGAGAACACTACCTTTTTCAGTATAGAATTCTGAAAAACAATATTCAATATATACGAGTACTTTATAAAGCTTCACGTGTAGTTCGCTAATGAATTCGAAAAACTGAACGTATTCGTTGTCAAGAGTATTGGATTTCAAAGGAAAACCATTTATGTAAATATTATAGGTTTTGCAGTAAAAATATATATTTTTATTTTCACTGTGGGAGGATAAATGGCACAGTGGGATAGTTTTTGACTGTAAACGCAGTAGTTGTAGGTTCAAACTCCATTTGGGGGAAATTTCCTTCGCGTTTTATTCCGCATAGCAGGGTAGTCAGAGAGAGCATATTGTCAAGACACTGTTCGGCACTTCATGTGATGAGTGACGGCACTTAACGCCGCGCGTTGTCTTACTAGAACAAAGAAACAAAAATAATATACATACATACATAGCTTCACGCTGTATCCCGCATATAGCTATATACGGTAGGCAAAGAGAACCCAGTGTTAAGACACTCCGTTCTCCACTTTCCGCCGAATTATTATTTGGCGGAACTCAACGCCGTGCTTTGCCTTGTTACTAAACCCAGGAAATGAAAAATTCGATTTCCTAGAGTGGGAATTGAATCCACAACCAAAAATAATATATCTAAGCAAAATTCATACACCAATATATTGTTTATCCATATAAATCTTCGAACGGGAGGTTCTCATCAAAATCTTGTGTTTACACATACTCGTATAGGCGGTAACAAATGTGATTGATGGATCTCTCAACCCTTACATCAATGTGATGATGAATAACGCCGCTTTTATATGACACCTGAGATTTATTACTTATCATGTACTCTTATGTTGATGTGTTTGAGAGGAAAAGTGCATCTGTACGTTAGCTTATGGCTGTGAAAAAATTAAAGCACCGTAAAATATGCGAGATTTTTCTCATACTTCATGCTTTTTCCCACATAAAAGGCTAACAGAAAGAACCTAGACTCGAGACACTCCATTTTTCATAGTGCTTGATATGGCGTGTTGAGTGGCGCAACTAAAAGTCGCTCTTTATCATAAAAAGCGGAAGAAATACATAATAAAAAAAAAAATAACTTACACTATCATGTGAATAACAGACATATTTTTATAAAGTAACATAAATAATTCATAAGGAAACGTATATTTTACACTTCAGTAGTAATAATAAATTCATTTTTTTTAGCTTCGCACTGTATTCCACACATAGCAGGATAGACAGAGGGAACCTGAGAATCTAGTGTTAAGACACTCCATTCCCTATCAACAATTTCGCTCCCCACTTTCCGCCGAACAAACGTTACAGCGTGAAGTTAAAAAAAAAAGGAGTAATTAATGATCTGAAAAAAATAGCTTAAAGCTTTTCCCCAGAGACTGTCAAAAATGTTCTTTTTCGACTTTCGCCTTAAATCCATGATGTTAGGTGTTGATTGGTGGAACAGAACACCGCGTATTGTCTTAACAGAGCGAAAAAGTGAATATAATGTATATAAAATCACTCCCCAGAATGGGTCGAACTGACTACTAAGTATGTTTACAATAAGATACACTGCGCCACAATGGCCTCAAAATTTAATTATAAATTTCCTATTGTAAGTATCTTACATACATACATTCTTTATACATACCCTTCAACTTTTATCTGGCTTTTTCAGGAATTTAGATGAAAATTTCTCGCGATTAAGATTAGGTTAGTTAACCTAAACACATAAAGTAACTTTTCGCCAATAATGACATAGATACGATATCGCTAATAAAAGGTAATTTCCGGAAGCACTCGAACACTAGTGAGGGCTCCTCAATCTTGTCCATTATCTTCTAACCCTTCACTATTAGGGTGTATAACCATATAATAACTGAAGCTGTTAAGCTTACTTCCCTTAAATACAACTAGAAAATGATAAATGCTTATAATTTTTTTCAAATTTCTATACCTATATGAAAATTAGCTATTTTCCGCGACTCTGTTTGCGTGGATTATAAAACTTAGTCCTAAAAAAAAAAATTTTGTCATTTACGAACATTGAGAAAGCTTTTGGCCTATTGTGGCCCAGAGGCACCAGCGTGCGACTGTAAAGGCGACAGGTTATGGGTTCAATTCCAACTCCAGGAAATGAAAATGTTAAATAATATTTAGTATTTTTATTTCCTTGCTCTAGTAACAAGGCAAAGCGCGGCGTTGAGTTCCGCCACTCAGCACGCAATGCCTCAATTCGGCGGAAAGTGGGGAACGGAATTGTTGAAAGAGAATGGAGTGGCTTAACACTAGGTTCTCTAGTTCCCTCTGTCTACCCTACTATATGCGGGATACAGCGTGAAGTTAAAAAAAAATATCTGAAACGATATCTAATTCATTTTTTGCTTATCTATTATATATTAATAAAATTGACATTGATTTACAGTATAAATGAACAAACAGCATTCCAATTCGATACATTAAATGTTTAGTAGAAGATCTGCACACATTCGTGGATATAAAATATGTGCCAAGAATACAAAGGATTTCTTTCAACATTTGAAGATTATCCATAGCAGAAACGTTAGAGCAAATATTGGATTAGGTTCCAAAAATCTCAATATGTTACCAAAATAAGTTATATGCAATAAATGTTATCTATATATAAATACGTGTAACAAAAACTTTGGATCCCTTTTTACGAAAATTTCGCGGACGGAGGAGCATGAAACTTGGCACACTTATAGTTTATATAGAGAAGGAGTGCAAAATGCTAATATATTTTTTTTAAATAATGCATAAAAAGTATATTAAATTAATAAAATAAATATTACACACGCTACCATGGTTTGATATCCATGTTTATATAAAGTGACATATACATTACTAAAGACAACGTGTTGTTAACGCGTCAACAGGGACACTAGTATATATTTAATTCAAAATGATGAAAGTTACAGGTCGTTGTGACGTGACAATATATACCGACACCTCCAATTTATAATGGGTTGTGGATTCGATTTCCAATTGAGGTATTCCAATTGCCAATAGAGTTGCAAAATTGCCTAGTCTGCTAAAGGTAAAGGTTGCAAGTTCTATCCCCGAACCCAAACCTGTTACACTTTCTTTTCACATACAGGAGTCAGAAAAAATCTAGTTCTCCACTTTCGACCCGAATTCGAAACTGTATATACTAAAGTGGCAAAACTCAACGCCGTCTTTTGTTTTACCAGAGACAAGATATAAAAATAATTTTAATAAAATAATTCCTCGGAATAGGAATCGAACCCACAACACTCACGTTTAGAATCAGACTCTACATAACATACAATTAAGCAAAAAACCTATACATATATTAAAATAAGTACATACATAACTTCACACTGTATCCCGCATATAGCAGGGTAGGCAGAGGGAACCTAGTGTCCAGACACTCCGTTCCCCACTTTCCGCAGAATTGAGGCATTGCGTACTGAGTGGCGGAACTTAACGCCGCGTTACCAAACCCAGGAATTGAAAAAATCCATTTCCTGGAGCGTCATTTCCCGTTTATTGTCGCACGCTTGTGCCTCTGCGCCACGACAGGCGTTTATATATTAATAAGTACATCAGATAGAAATTAATATATGGTTATTCATCAATACTTCAGTACTACAGGTGAAATGATAATTAATACCATACATAGATATTATACAAATATAAGGTAATTGATATATGTCACTAAGCAACAGCAGGAACAAACAGATAACAATTTTAAATACATATTGTACTAGATTCCTTTAATGAGTTCCATGTGTCTGTTGTTATTTTTAGATTTTAGGTTATGGAAATAATTACAATTATGCCATACTGATATGAACATGATGATCTAGACTATAATAAAAATCTACTAGATTTAAAAAAATAATAAAAAACAGCTTTACACTTTATCTCTCATCGTAAGTTGGTAAGAGAGAACCGGTGTCAAGACTCTTCGTTCCTTTCCACTGGAGGCGTTGCATGTTAAGAGGTAGAACTCAACCCAGCCCTTTAACTTGCTAGAGCGGACAAATTAAAATAATTACAAATATATAGTGTTGCCATACTTCTTTTTAACGAGTCATTGATTTATTTGTAACAATTACTTTTTAATTAAATAATTAACGCCTGTCGTGGCGCAGAGGCACAAGCGTGCGACTGAAAACGCGACAGGTCGTGGGTTCGATTCCCTCTCCAGGAAATGTAAAACTTAGTATTTTCATTTCTTGAGTTTGGTAACAAGGCAAAGCGCGGCGTTGAGTTCCGCCACTCAACACGCGGCAATGCCTCAATTCGGCGGAGAGTGGGGAGCGGAATTGTCGAAAGAGAATGGAGTATCTTAACACTAGGTTCTCTGGTTCCCTCTGCCTACCCTGCTATATGCGGGTGCAGTTAAAAAAAAATCCCGGAGAGGATATCGAAAGAACAACAAATTTTATTTACAGTCTAATACTATCCTACTGTGCTCCCCCAAGCCGACTGGTCCTCGTGGGGGACAAAGACCACAACCCTCCAACAATTCACAAAGATGGAAAAAATTATAAACGCACTCACAGAAACCCAAGGTTGGAGGAGGCCTTTGCCAACTGGCAAACGGACTTGCAAAACATAAGCAAGCAACAAATACACAAATAATTAGAATTAGAATTATTTTTTTTTTTACTAGGTTCTCTGGTTCCCTTTACATACCGTAGCTATATGCGAGTGTAGTGTAAGGAAAGATATTGTATGTTTTTTGTCCGAATAGAACAGACTTTATTATTATATTATTAGTCTATTTACTATCCTACTGTACCACTATGACGTACCTTTCTAATTTTGTGCAAAAAAACTAGCTTTCATCTGAATCCGCAGAATCTAGAAGATTCACAGAACAGAAACATGGCATGTTGTAGAGAGAAAAAACAAGAGCAGTACCTGTACTTGTCACTTCTGGGTAGGTTAGGTTAAAGCTTAACTGGGATCTCCTTAAAATGTATGGGGAGAATGGAATATGTTCACTTTAGCTTCTTTCTACTCTAATATTAAAAAAGATGTGAAATTTAATAAGCAAAAAAAATAATTTCTTAAAGGATAGGAAGAAAATCTAGTCAAAGTCAAAGTCAAATATTTTTATTCAAAATAAGAAGTTACAAGCTTCATTTTTTGAACGTCAAATAATTTACCACCGGTTCACTAAATTTAATGCCTCAGACCTGAGAAGAACCGGCGCAAGAAACTCAGCGGGACTTTTCTTTTTTTTTTTTATATTCGACAATGGTTTTTATTAATGACAATGATACCTTTGAAACAAACTGGAGCGAGCACTTCATTCCCAAGGTGTGTTATCATTTATAAAATCTCTAATTAGGTAATAACCTTTAACACACAAACGACTTTTTACAAATTTTTTAAATTGCAAAATGGAAAGTTCCCGGACGTTTTCTGGGATCAAATTAAGGATTATTTCTGGGATCAGTGTCAAGACACCACGCTGTATTTTCCACTCAATATCTAAATATTACCTATTGAGCAGCGGAACCTAACGCCACAGCTTTATCTAGCTATATAAAGCATACAAATGGACAACAAGCCTATTTCTGTGTTAATTTTATCTTACTAGGTTAGAGGATATCTTTCATCGGTATGTGGGGAGGTCAAGAGGTCACCCTCACGTAACAAGCAGTATACTCGTATACGATGTATGTAATGTTGTTTTAGTGCGAAACTATCTTTTTTTATTAGATTATGATGCACTGTATGTGGGTGGATATTTACTTAGGTATTTTTGTAATAAGCGTGATAAGTCGACTTTTACAAACAATTTTTAATAATAATCATTCGGACTGTTTCATTATTTTTTTTATGGACAACGGATGGCAAACGAGCAGAAGGACCACCTGATGGTAAGTACCTCGCCCATGGACATTTGCAACACCTGAAGAGTTGTAAATGCATAGCCTACTTACAGATGGAAGAGAAGGACAATGTAGTAGTCCACTATCGGAACCACTACATTCTGGGGAATGGGTGAAATAGGGGAAAAATTATTTGTGTGTTCGATCTCTACTAGAGGCAATTATCATATTTAAATTATATCCATTTGTATTCTAGTAAGACAAAGTGCGGCGTTAAATTCCTCCGCTCTGTACATATTGTCTCGACTTTTGAAAGTGGGGATCGGAGTATCAAGAGATACACCGATACCCACGGTGGTTCCGCAGTTTATACCTGCTATCAAAGAAAACGCGTGAAACTACTTTCTTAAACATACAAATAAATTAAAATCACATAGTGATTCGTCACTAACTTCCACGTCTTATCTACCGGAAGTAAGTATAAATTGAAAGTAAAATAACATTTGAATTTAAATGGTGCTTTAGCGAATTGTATACTTAGCTATCTGTAACGGATGATAGCGTGTTACCTCTATGTCCGTTTGAATATATTAATACTAGTATTAGCATTTTTTCTTAATCAGTTGTGGGTTCGATTCCCACTCCATGAAATGGAATTTTTCATTTCCTTGGTTTGGTAAAAAGGCAAAGCGCGGTGTTAAGTTTCGCCACTCAGCACGCAATGCCTCAATTCGGCGGAAAGTGGGGGACGGAGTGTCTTCACACTAGATTCCCTCTGCCTACCCTGCTATATGCGGGATACAGCGTGAAGCTATGTATGTATGTTCTTAATCAAAGATATGTAGAGAATATATAATATGAGAGCCTATCGTGGCGTAGTGAGACAGCGTGAAATTGTAAACGCGTTTAGTTGTGGGTTCAATACCCATTTGGGGGAATGATTATATTTGAATATTTTATTAATGGTTAGTTTCGCCTAAGGGGTGGGCACGTAGTCTAGAATTGGGCGAAAAGTGGTAAACGGAGTGTTGTGACACTAGGTTCTTTCTGATTGCGGCTGAATAAAAAATATTTAGATACGAAACTCATTTTGGCGGCTTGTAACAGATTGCTAATAGCGATAACTCTGCTCTAGCACATGTGTATTAAATTGACGTGAATGGTAAATGTTATGTAATAAAGCGTTATTATTAAAGAGGCCATTGTGGCGCATGGGCATAAACGTGCGACTGTAAACGCGACAGGTTGTAGGTTTGATTCCCATTCCAGGAAATGAAAAAATTAAATATTTACAATTATTAATATTTTCACTTCCTCGCTCTGATAACAAGGCAAAATGCGGCGTTGAGTTCCGCCACTCAGCACGCAATGCATCAATTCGTCGGAAAGTGGGGAATGAAAATGTTGAGAGAACGGAGTGTCTTACCACTACGTTCTCTAGTTCCCTCTGCCTAACCTGCTATGTGCGGGATACAGCGTGAAGTTAAAAATAAAGTATTATAATTTTCCTCAACCCATTACGCGCTACCTTGCAGGTTTAACCAACTACGAAGGACACATTTTTTATATAGAAAATCTTACACGGTAAATAAACGTCAGGTACAAAATTCCTTTCAGGACAAGGGTTTACGATAAGCATGTAAGTGTTTTTTGGGGACATGATTGTCTTTTGTATAAACAATTTAGTAAACGAAAGTGTGTATGTAAAAATACTTTTATGCTTAAAAGCGAAAAGAAAAAATGTAAAAAAAGAGAGATTCTCCGTTCTCTTGTTTAAGTTTATTTAAAAAGTTATTATAATTTTTTCCCGTGAGAGGACGGGTTTAGAATACAATTCCTCTCCACCGCTGGATAGGGTCCCGTAAGTGGCGAGTATCCCAGTAGTTAGGTGGTAGGAGTTTCATCCTCCGTCTGGCTCGCGACCACTATCATATCAAAGGCAAACCGCAAAATATCTAATGATGTGTGCCGGTTCGAAGGCATGTAAGCCAGGATTTCCCCTTTACCACCCACCCATTCCCCAAAATGTGATGGTTCCGATAGCGGACTACTACATTGTCCCTCCCTTCCATCTGTATCCTTTAGGTTGCAACGCATCTACAACATCTCTGGTTTTGTAAATGTCCATGAGCGAATGTAACCACTTACAATCAGTCATACAAGGTGGTCCTTCTGCTCGTGTGCCATCCGTTATCCATAAAAAAAATAAATAAATACTAGAATGAGACATTTGTATTGTCGTTCAAAAATTAAAATATGCTATATATCAATTATACTAATTTTTCCACTCTAGCAAGCCACGTAACTTTGAGTACCGCTACTGAATACGCTAAGTATGAATTTTGGCGGAAAGTGGAGAACGGAGTGACTTGGAGTAATTAGGTGCTCCCTAACTAAGGTAGCTATGCGAGATAATGCACGAATAGAATCTAAAAAAAATAATACTATAATGATGAAAACTAACTAACAAATATATATATTATACAAAAATAAATAAAATTTTAACAAAAAAAAACCGACAAAATAAAATGCATTATTACGAATAACTCAAAAACAACTCGTTAGATCTTAACTACATTTAAATGAGACCACACCAGAAGCACTAGCTATCATATAACTGGAGAATCATCAAAATAAATTCACCCAATAAAAAGTTATTAAAAAAACAGTCGAATTGAACCTCTTTCTTTTGAACTCGTTAAAAATGTTATTTCAACTTCTATAGCTATTCGTTAACAGCTACTTTTACTATGCTAATTTATTGGTATACAGAGGACTTTGTAAATTCGTAGTCGAAAGGATTTAAGTTATCTTTGTTTAGGACAAATAAACTTTCGAACATTCGTGATTAGGCCTTTTGTTAACCAATTTCAAAAAAAGAGGTACCCAATTCGACTGTATTTCTTTTATAACTGAATCTTTTATTGGGTGAAACAATTTTGATGAATCTTTATTCATATGATAGCTAGTGCTTCTGACGTATTATTAGAGACTATTTTATGTATGTTGCCATACTTCTTTTTACTGAGTTATTGATTTATTCGTAATAATTACTTTTTAATTAATTTATGGGTTTGGTAACATGGCAAAGCGCGGCGTTGAGTTCCGCCACTCAACACGCAATACCTCAATTCGGCGGAAAGTGGAGAACGGAATTTTTGAAAGAGAATGGAGTGTCTTAACACTAGGTTATCTGGTTCCCTCTGCCTACCCTGCTATATGCGGGTTACAGCGTGAAGTTAAAAAAAAAACTTTTTAGTACATTTTATTTAAAGTTGGTTTCTTGGTTAGTCTTTAACATATACGTTCCTCACAACATCGAAGACGTTTAATATAAAAAGAGTTTCACGCTTTTTCCCTAGGGTAGTCAGTTAACGTCGAGACCATATTTCAAGACATTGCGTGTTTAGCGGCAGAACTTAACGCCGAGCATTATCGAACCGAAAATGGATCTTTATTAGCTTCTCGCTGTATCCCACACATAGCAGGGTAGACAGAAGAAACTAGAGAACCTAGTGTTAAGACACTTCGTTCTCTTAAGATTTCCATTCCCCATTATACGTCAAGCTTAAAAATATTTGTTCTATATAACATCGTATGTGTTTAATATAAAAATATATGACTAGAAAAATAAACGACACACATAGTTAGTAGAGGAATCCCAAGCATTTGTATGTCTACAAACAATATATCACACGTTTGCAAACAGAGTGTGTGTCATGCAGTAATTCGATATAGGGTTAGGAGCGAAAAACTAGAATGTATGAACGTATTAGAAATGGTAGGCGTTAAAAAGTACTTTTTTCTTTTAATTTTTATGAATTTTCTGCATAGGTTTTGCGGTAAATTATTTTGATGTTCACTTTACGTCGTTTCTTGAGATATTGTGTTAAACGCCTGTCGTGGCGCTGAGGCACAAGCGTGCGACTGTAAACGCGACAGGTTGTGGGTTGGATTCCCACTCCAGTAAATAGAATTTTTCATTTCCTGGCTTTGGAAAGAAGGCAAAGCGCGCGTTGAGTTCCGTCACTCAGCACGCAACGCCTCAATACGGCGGAAAGTGGGCAACGAAGTGTCTTAACACTAGGTTCCCTCTGTCTTCCCTGTATATGCGGAATACAGCGTGAAGCTATGTAAGTATGTGTATATACCGAACGGCTTATCTATATATTATACCTTTATAAAATTTTCACCCTTTGACACTTGCTACTTGTAATAATAATTTCAATAATTTTCGCTTTTAGAAGCTTATATTAGTATGAGCTTATGATGTTCGTGTCATTTCCATACAATTCGTGAATTCGAGGAAATTTCTCGGTACAGTGGGTGTCGACCTTGACCTTTGATGGATCGAAAACCGATAAGGACCCGCCAAAGGGATGGGTTGATGAAAGTGCGAAAATGAAACTAGAACTACTTGTTTTTTTATGTTTTGTTTCATAAAAATCATATTTATGTATGTGTATTTGCTTTTTGACCGACTGTTTTTTATATGTGCGACTGTAAACGCGACAGGTTGTGGGTTCGATTCCCACTCCATGAAATGGATTTTTTCATTTCCTGGGTTTGGTAACAAGGCAAAGCGTTTGAGTTTGAGCGTCGAGTTCCGCCACTCAGCACGCAATGCTTCAACTTGGCGGAAAGTGGAGAACGGAGTGTCTTAACACTAGATTCTCAGGTTCCCTCTGCCTACCCTGCTATATGCGGGATATAGCGTGAACCTAAAAAGAAAAAAACGTTTCTATGTTGGTCCGGCATATGCTACTAATTCTGTTCCGACACTCAGCACGCAATGCCCCAATTCGGCAGAATATGGGAAACGGAAATCCTAATAGAAAAGAGTGTCACTAAATTCTCAGGTTCCCCTTTGTCTACCCTGCTTTATGCGGCATACAGCGTCAACCTAAAAAATAAATATTAAAAAAAAAAGAAAATTCTATTACTCTCTACATCTATTTATATCCATACTCTAAGTGCAGATATAAATATATAACAGATATTACAAATATAAAAACAGTCATTTGTCAAATAGCATCGAGTTGACAGTTATAAAGGATTCTAATAAATTATATTACGTTTTGAATAAAACATTGTTCTTCATATTTTATCAATTTTCCTTATCTTATCTATTTCCGGTATCAAAATTAGATAAATGTACAAAAAAGCTCGCTTCACACTGTCCCGCATAGCAAGGTCAGAGCGAATCTAGTGTTAAGACACTCCGTTAAGCGCTTTCCGGTTGACTTCGAGTCATTGCGTGTTAAATTGCGTAACTGAAAGCCGCGCTTCGTCTGATTAAAGCGGTGAAATTAAAAAATAAAATATAAATATAATCTTACGTAAAATAAAAGAAATATACATACACACACTTCTCGCTGTATCCCGCATATAGCAGGGTAGGCAGAGGGTACATAGTGTTAAGACACTCCGTTCTCCACTTTCCGCTGAATTGAGGTATTGCGTACTGAGTGGCGGAACTAAACGCCGCGCTTTGCCTTTTCTACCAAACCCAGGAAAGGAAGTTCCATTTTCTGGAGTGCGAAATTGAACCCATAACCTGTCGCGTTTACAGTCGCAGGAATACAGCGTAAAGCTTAAAAATAGGAATATTGAATAAAAAAAGAAAAAGAAAATTCTATATAACTCTCTATCAATCTATTGGTATATCCATCGTAGTCTAGTAGGACAGCGGCTGACTGTAAGCGCTAGAGGTCATGCGTCCAATCCATTCGGAGAATAATAATTGAACTGACAGAAAATGAGAAGCTATTTTAATTTTTATAACGTCAGACATGTGTTAGTGTCAGTAATATTTTGTAAGTAATATTTTTTTCACGTCTTCTTCATATACATTTATAAAAAGGGATTCAAAAAATTTCCTTCACTTATTAATATGATAATAATGTTTTAATTTATTATACATGGTTATACTTTGCAGCGAATTATGTAGAATTATTTAGTTATTTATTTATTTAGTTACAGTGCACGCCAAGATAGCCAAAGGGCGTGAAATTTTCTCACTTATTTAATATTTAATACTTATCATTATATTATGGCCAAATAACATAAATCTTTTTAGCCTATGTGCTATTCTGATGTATAAGCTATATTACTTTAAAATTTCATCAAAATCCGTACAGTAGATTTTGTGTGAGAGACTAACAAACGTACATCTATCCTCACAAACATTGCAATATTCGTAGAATTGTAAATTATTTAAAAGCAAACACTACTAACTAAAACAAATAAACAAAGAACTTTCTTTACCAATTAAAGTGAATGACACGGGAATAATCCGCCACGTCCTTTTAATTATGGATGGGTAAATTGCTGTAATCTCGTTATCCCGGGATCAGACCCAAGTTACTGCCAATACGATGTTTATGTTTTCTTTTTGAAAATCTAGCACTTGTCTATATTGATCTAGACACAAAAATGCCTGCAAAAAAAGGCTCATGACAAAGGTTAATGTACAGATCGTTTATCTAAAAACCCCATAGAAATTACTTTTAGCTTACAATTACAATTACAGGACACTGATAACAACAAAATTCTTATCAATGTGACATTATGGTGAATAATTATAACGAAAGGTGTAATTTTAAACCTTTTTTATGTATGCATATATAAATATATGTATAAAAGTATATATTTCTGCTATCTAGGACGATAAATCGTAAAACATAGCGTGAATAAATTAATGAGTCGATTTGTATATGCAATACAATTTTTTAATTATTAGTACGTTAGGCATTAGGTTTTATTTTATTTTTTGTACTTTCGCACTTTTCTCGCTTAGCAGGGTAGTTGGAGAGAACCTAGTGTTACGACACTCCGTTCGTCGTTTTCCATTTGGATATGAGACATAAAATGTTGAGTGGAGAAACTCTACGCTGCGCTTTCTTTTGCGTCTCATCGTAGAATAGAATTGAATTATTTAATCAATCATTCCTTCTACTGGTCATCGAATCTATAACTATCTACAATCATGTTTGCAGTCAGTTGCCACGTTGCGCCACGATGGCCTCCTGACTTTTTCCTTTTTCTTTTAGTATTTGATACATTACGACAAAATAAACGAAGAGAAATTTAAGTGATCCGTCACTCAATTCTACCTCAGGAAATACCAAAACCTCATTATAATAATTAGCTCCTTTTTCCAATGGAACTCAGAGCTACAGCGTTTAGTTACGTTTCTATAAATATTATTTAATATTCAAACTACACATATATAGATATAACAGTATATGGTAATATGACATGACATATAATCATCTGTCCTCCCAGTTTCGCGACCTCGCCTGGGACTCAAGATTGTGTTCAAGTTAACCCTTGTCATAGTCAATGCTTACTCAAGTTACAAATGTTTTAAAGAATGACGTGAAATTAGGAATTTGACACGAGGTAGCGCGGTTAGATACATAATAAAAGAAAGTTAGTAATATATATATATATATATTTTTTTTTATGGATAACTGGTGGCAAACGAGCAGAAGGACCACCTGGTGGTAAGTGGTTACCTTCGCCCATGAACATCTACAACACTAGAGGCGTTGTAGATGCGTTGCCAGCCTAGAGGATACAGATGGAAGGGGAGGAAAATGTAGAAGTCCGCTATCGGAACCACTACATTTTGGGGAAAGTATGGGTGGGATAGGGGAAAACCTGGCTTACATGCCATCGAACCGGAACACATCATAAGATATTTGGCGGTTCGTCTTTGACATGATAGTGGTCGCGAGCCAGACGGAGGACGAACCTCCTACCACCAAACAAAATAAAAAAATAATTAAAGTTATCGGTCTAGATTATAAAAAAAATAATAAGTATTTAATTTAATATAATTAGATATAGTTTTATTTGCTTCCTTCATTTCTTTTTCACAAAGCAAGGTCTTCTTGTCTGCCTGCTAGTGTAAAGATTCTACGTTTTTAGGCCGAATTCGAGACGTTTTTTATCATTGTAAAATTCACCACTGCAGTTTCTCAATAAGTAGTAGTAAGTTTCCGCCTGAATTCAAGACATTGAGTGTTGAGTGGTGAAATTCTACGCCACGGGTTCAAATCCTCGTTGAGGCAAGGCATTTATTTCTATTTAATATAGAATACCCTTTCTCAACATCATGGATTACGCTTAGCTTATTAAAATCATGTCTTATGGAAGGGTCTAAAATGAACTTTACCATTTATAAAATTAGATTGTAAGTGGAATTATAATGTCAAGAGTGTATTTCAAGCAGACGCAAGGGCGGGTGATAGCAATTAACCAAGCTTTTAATCAAGTCACGTATTTACCCCTTTTTCTTATCAGTATGATGTTATTATTATTTGACTAATTCAATACGTGGAGGTGGAAGTTGCTGACAGGTAAGTGAAATATATTTCAGTTTAAGTTTAAGCCAAAGCGAGCGTTGAGTTCCACCACTCAGCACGCAATGCCTCAATTCGGCGGAAAGTGGGGAACGGAGTGTCTTAACACTAGGCTCTCAGGTTCCCTCTGCCTTCCCTGCTATATGCGGGATACAGCGTGAAGCTATGTATGTATGTGTATGTATTTCAGTTTAACACTTTATGTCGCACAGCAGGGCAGTCAGAGAGAAACTTGTATCAATCTTGACAACGGAGTATCTACTCCGTTCTCCGCTTTTCGCTTGAATTTGAAATATGATGTGTTGAGTGGTGGAATGTGAGGAGAAATTAAAATAATATAAATATAATCATTCCCACTAATGGGAATCATACCTACAATCAAACGCGGCCAAAGGCCTTACTGGATAGAAAGGATATTTTGTGTCCGAAATACATACATATATCCATAGCTTCACGCTGTATCTCGCATATAGCAGGGTAAGCAGAAGGAACCTAGTGCTAAGATACCTTCCCCACTCACCGCTGAATTGAGGCATTGCGTGCTGAGTGGCGGAACTCAACGCCGCGCTTTGTCCTGTTATCAAACCTAGGAAATAAAAAATTCCATTTCCTGGAGTGGGAATCGACCCCCAACTTATCGCGTTTACAGTCACACGCTTGTGTCACTGCGCCACGACATTCGTTATCATATATTATGTCTAAATTACAAAAAATATTTCAAAATTTTACCCAGTAATAGTAATTCATAGTTATTGGTATGTGTAAGTATTATTTAAATCAGTTCAGTAGTTACTGAGAGAGAAATATTCATCCATTCTAACAAACTTGCGCATTTATAATATAACTATTAAAATTCCTTTAAATTACAGAAATTTCTTTAAAATTTAATATTCTCGTCGAGAAAAACGCTAAATAGTTTCTTTTTTGAATTGCATAAAGAGCGCGCATTATGAGTGCATTCCATTAAGATGTGACTTGTTGATATAACTAAAATTCATGCCTTTTCTTCTCGCATAGAATAGTCAGAGAGAATCTAGTGTCAAGACACTTTGCTTCTATTAAGTAAGCAACTAAAATACTTGGAGTCCAAGTATTTTAGAACTTTGGAAAAAAATTATCTTATTTCCTAAGCTTAGTTAAGTAATATGAAAATATTGTGAAAGTCAGAAAATATTGTCAAAGACGAACCGCCAAATATCTTATGATGTGTTCCGGCTCGATGGCATGTAAGCCAGGTTTTCCCCTTTCCCACCCATCCTTTCCCCAAAATGTAGTGGTTCCGATGCGGACTACTACATTGTCCTCCCCTTCCATCTGTATCCTCTAGGTTGGCAACGCATCTACAACGCCTCTGGTGTTGTAGATGTTCATGGGCGAGGGTAACCAGTTACCATCAGGTGGTCCTTCTGCTCGTTTGCCATTGGTTATCCATAAAAAAAAAAAAAAAAAAAAAAAAAAAAGTTGACAAAAGTTACGGACCATGTGTCCGTAGTGTTCAGAATAAATATACAAAAAGAAAAGAAAAAAGAAGACACTCCGCTTGCCGCTTTCCATCCTAAATCGAGATATATTTTTTCCTGGCTGAACCAATTTTGATTATGCTTTTTTATAGCTAGTGCTTTTGATGTGATCCTATCTAAATTTAGTTACGATCTGTCGAGCAGCTATGGAGTTATTTATGATAACATCACTTTTTCTGTTAAAATCTTAATTTTACTAAAAAAATAATTATTTTTTTTAAACAAACGGTACAAAAATATATTATTTGTATTACTTATAATATGTAACAGGGGATATGACCTATAACAAAACCCTTCAATTGAGTGACCATTGAGAGGTATCTGTTGGCGAAACTCAAGCACCTCCTGAAGAGGACAAGCAAAAGAGGATAAAATGTCGACCTCAGCTATAAACCTTTGTGAAGGAATAATAAACTCAGGGATTTTGCGTGACAGATGTCATATATATTAAATGTATGTATTTTATGGTGATGGTGTACTGGAACATTTGGCTGGGAAATTGACGGTTGGTGGTGAGTTCGATTCCTCCTTGGGGTATGATTATATTTAAATTATTTCTACATACATACATAAATAGTTTTACGCTGTATCCCGCATATAGCAGGGTAGGCAGAGGGAACCTAGTGTTAAGACACTCCGCTCCCAACTTTCCACCGAATTGAGGCATTGCGTGCTGAGTGGCGGAACTCAACGCCGCACTTTGCCTTATTACCAGCCAGGAAAATGAAAAATTTCATCTCCCGGTGTGAGAATCGAACCCACAACCTGTCGCGTTTCCAGTCACACTCTTGGGCCTCTGCGTATGTTCTTGCAATAAAGTGCAAAATTTCATTTCACACTCTAAAATATTTGTGTTATGCAATATTCTGTAGGGAACTCAATACAAAAATATCTTCATACGATAAGAATGTTTAAGATTTACAATTTTCGATTTTCCGTCTCTAAAGGAAGTTGTGAATCCCGACAGGATGCGAACATAATTTGTTTCGACTGTTTTTTTATTGTGTGTTATCGCATAACTTTTTAATGCGTGAACCAATTTTGATGATTCTTTTTTTATATGATAGCTAGTGTTTCTATTTAGTTTCTGATTTATTCGTAAAAACGTTAATATTTGATAAATTTTAGTTGGAGTCGGTTTTATTCTTAGTTAACATCTTAATTATTAAAGTATTAATCACACACAAAGGATCCAAAAAAACAATTAAATATAATAATATACAAAAAATAAATGTTTTCTAAAAATAACTCTTTTTATACTCACATCTACAAAACTGAAAAAAAAAAAAAACAATATATGTTACAACATATCACTGAAAAATAATTACATACTAAAGTAGTATACCAAATTATTTTCATGTTACCGCTCTGATACGACAAAGTGCGGCGTTAAATTCCACCACGCACTCACAATATCTCGAATACCGACGGAATGCGACGAACGGAGTGTCTTAGGTCTAGGTTCTCTCTGCCTACCCTGCTATATGAGGGATACAGCTTGAAGCTATGTATATCTTAATTTTAGCTTTCAATTACAACGCGCTTAACAAATAAAACATTGTCTAAGTGTTTGTCATCAAAAATGATAGGCGTTTATATAGATGCAGGCGCTGGGAAGGGTCCGTAATGAGTCATAAACAGTAATTGCGTAAACATTACTCCTGATACGTTGGAGAGTTATGTGCTATTTATGTGAAACACGAAATATATGAGGAATGGCTAGATGAAGCTTATAGGCGCAGTCGGTTGATTAGAATTGAAGGTTGGCAGTTCAAAGTTTATTTATGATTTTTTAAAGTTATTAGTTTCCTCTTACACTTTACGGGTACCCGCCCAATTGGGGATTCAGACGGTCTATGTAGTGTTTCCAAGCTTTTTTTCGCTACCATATGCAGAAAGAAGTTTACCTTAAGTAGTTACCTTCGCCCATGGACATCCACAACACCAGAGGAGTTATAAATGCGTTGCCGGCCTTAAACGGCGGCCGACTTCACGAAATATATATAAAAACATTAAATAAAATAAATTATGTACGCCTGTCGTGGCGCAGAGGCATAAGCGTAAACGCAGCAGGTTGTGGGTTCGATTTCCACTCCACGAAATGGAATTTTTCATTTCTTGGGCTTGGTAACAAGGCAAAGCGCGGCGTTGAGTTCCGCTACTCAGCACGCAATGCCTCAATTCGGCGGAAAGTGGAGAACGGAGTGTCTTAACAGGTTCCCTCTGCCTACCCTGCTATATGCGAGATACAGTGTGAAGCTATATATGTATGTATGGAAAATAAATTGTAAAACCCTAAATGCTGCGAGACAAGATTTTCTTTAAAGATACTAGTGTAAAACCTACAATTAATGATATAAAATTACCTATTTACCTATAAAATGGATGTGGCGTAAAAATTGAATTGGCGACTAAAGCGGTACGCGAGCTACAGCTAATTGCGAGGAAGTAGGTCAGAGCTTTTAAGCTTATTTAAAAAGCTAACATAGTTTCGATATGGAGTTACGACCCGCCCCGGTTACGCTGTTTTACGACATATTTTTAATAGTGTGTCATATTTTTTTTATTTACTTCTAGAATACTACCTTCACGCTTTTATTTAGCAAAGGGTCTAGTAAGGAAGAATCTAATATCATAACACTTCGTTTTTAACTTTTCGCTCAAATTTAATACTTTTTTTTTAACTTCACGCATTATCCCGCATATAGCAGGGTAGGCACCCTACCCAGGTAGGTAGGAGGGAACCTGAGAACCTAGTGTTAAGACACTCCGTTCTCTTGCAACAATTCTGTTCTCCAGTTTCGGCCGAATTAGAATTGCGTGCTGAGTGGTGGAACTCAACGCCGCACTTTGCCTTGTTACCAAACGCAGGAAATGAAAAGATTAACATTTCCTGGAGTGAGAATCGAACCCATAACCTATCGGTTTTCCAGTCGCACGCTTGTGATCTGCGCCACGACAGGCGTTTTTTATACTTAGTATGTATATAATATAATATTCTTTATTGCATATAAAATACATGAGATAAAAATAAATATAATTTTTAGTTTACAAAGGTGGACTTATCTAAGAGAGATCTATTCCAGTCTACCGCAAGAGATGGATGAGTAAGTAACAAGCGAGAATGAAGAAAATAAATAATAAAAAGACAAAGAAAAGAACGAACAGTCATACAAAAATATTAATTTATCTATATATAAATACGTGAAGCAAAAATTTTGGACCCCTTTTTACAAAAATTACGCGGACGGAGGAGTATGAAACTTGGCACACTTATAGTTTACATAGCGAAGGAGTGCAGAATGATAGTATCTTTTAAAAGTAATACATAAAAACTATATAAAATAATTAAAATAAATGTTACACCCACTATCATGGTTTGACATCCATTTTTATATAAAGTGACATATACGTACGTTGCTAGAACGCGTTATTAACGCGTCAACGGGGACACTAGTAATACATAAATATGAACACCATGAAAAAAATGAAAAATATACATACATACAAATATACTCGTATATAACATATACAAAATGTATTGTGTGGTGGTACTCGAAAACAGGCCTTGTGTTACCAGAACAAGGTAATGAAAATAATTTAAATATAATCATTGCCTCTAAAATCGAACCCACAACCTTTGTAGTCATACGCTGTCTCATTGTAGTCACCGATAGCCTTAACGGTTATTTATAAGTATTTATCTGCCAATAAAAATTACCCTGAATACAATTTGAAGTGTCAACCTCTCTCAGATCTGTTGTATTTTTATGAGTGCTACCGCATAACTTTTTACTGGATTAATCAATTTTGACGCCTGTCGTGGCGCAGAGGCACAAGCGTGCGACTGTAAATGCGACAGTCTGGAGCCTGGAGTAGGGTTCGATCCCTACTCCAGGAAATGTAAATTTTAGTATTTTCATTTCTTGGGTTTGGTAACAAGGCAAAGCGCGGCGCAATGCCTCAATTCGGTGGAAAGTGGGGAGCGGAATTGTTCAAAGAGAAAGGAGTGTCTTAACTTTATTTGACTTTGACTTTGACTTTGACTAGGTTCTCTGGTTCCCTCTGCCTACCCTGCTATGTGCGGGGTACAGTGTGAAATTAAAAAAAAATAAAGAATCAGTTTTGATGATACTTATTTTATATGTAGGTAGTGCTTGTGATGTAATCCCAATTGAACCTTAGTATAGATCTGACAAGTAGTTTTTGAGTTATTCGTAATAAACTTACTTTTAGTGCATTCCTCATATATTTCGTGTTTCACATAAATAGCACATAACTCTCGAACGTATCAGGAGTAATGTTTACGCAATTACTGTTTATGACTCGTTACGGACCCTTCCCAGCGCCTGCATCTATATAAACGCCTATCATTTTCGATGACAAACACTTAGACCGTGTTTTATTTGTTAAGCGCGTTGTAATTGAAAGCTAAAATTAAGATTACATACATAGCTTCACGCTGTATCCCGCATACAGCAGGGTAGGCAGAGGGAACCTAGTGTTAACACGCTCCGTTCCCAACTCAATAACTACTATCTACTCTATAAGAGAGAGATAGAGAGAGATATGTGTCACGCTAAAAGAAAAACTCTAAAGTGTTAAGTCACTCCTTTCTCCATTATTTTAGTTTTCTTGCAACTCACACGTTTTCCAGTATAATATTCTGCTAGCAAAACTGACCTAATATTAAGACTGTTGTGGAGGTCTTTGTGATTTCTCACGGAATGAAACTCCACTTCCCAGTATCTTCAAATGGAACAGTCCATTTGAAGATTTCTTCAATTGTTTCAAAGCTTGTTGGTGTGTCACGTATTCCGAACGAATGTGTCGGTACCGGCAAATGTGCCTCTTTTTGTTCCTCCCTACGTACACGCGATAGCCAATGCCGTCCGCTACAAAGACACTCTATTTGTCTTCCTTCTGTTTTCCTTCTAAATCGCGATATTGCATATGATTGCGGAACTTAACGCCGCGCTTCTTAAATGATTTACTTATTTTGATTAAGTTCTTATAAATATATACAAGACGGTATAACAACAGCTCAGCATGAACTATTTCATTATCTTAGCGCACCGCAATCAGTCTTACCTCCCCACGGCTCTCGCGTTCTTAAATTTACATTTTCTATTTAAATATTGTTAAAACCATCGTGGCGCAGTGGGACAGTAATTAACTGTAAACGTGATTTTGGGTTCGATTCCCGATCGGGGAAATGATTATTTTAAAATTATTTTGATTTTTCCGCCCTGTTAAGATAAGGCGCGGCGTTGAGGTTCACATAGAAGAGAAATATATGAATATTATAATGGTAATTGTCTTTTCGATTTTGATGAAAATTACGAGCTGCGTCTTTTCTGCTAATTCAAAATAGCAGTTATACATGTGTGTTCCAAAAAATCGCCTGCATGCGACTTTTTTTTTCACAAAAAAAAATTACGGCATTTTTTGGTTTCAGAATTTATTTATTTCTCATAAAGAATTTACAATTCACTTACTGAGAAAACAATATTAAATGTACATCGGGTTGCCGTCCAGCGTAGTTGATAAACATATTCACACATACACATACAATATTTAGGTAATACTAAAAGAAAACAAAACTACATCTAGAACAATTCGTAAGCACAGTTAAATCTACAACAATTAGTAGTAGTGGGTAGTTTCTTATTTCATCGAAGTAAATAAGAAAGGATATTGCAACTGTTCAAAAACACGTTTCTCGCACAATACGCATAGAAAAGGTAAAGCCGGGTTCACAATAATGGTTATTAATATTATTTATATTTTGTGCACAATCACTCAACAATTAAATGTTCTTCAGTGTCACTATATATAATCTCCATTTTAATTTGATACACTTTAAAATATTGAAAGATCCTTTAATATGTGAATTTTAAGTAATTTTTTGTATAAAGTTAAAGAATTAACTTCTTTAATATCTTTCGGTAAAGAATTATAAAGATTTGCTCCTTCATACATTATATTCTTCTTTCCATATTTAGTTCTAGGTGTTCGTAGCCAGATGTTATTGGCTTGTCTGGTTAAAACTTTTTGTATGTGTAAATTTTTTGTAAATACTAGTTTCGAGTGTATATCTTTAGTTAGAATTTTTCTAATAATAATGCATGTATTAAATTTATATATTTGATGAAGAGTCATGAGATTAGTTGCTTTATACATTTTTTTTAGTTTGTGTTAGATAAGGATACCGAAATAAGGCTTTAATAACTTTGTTTTGAGCTAACAAAATAACCTGAAAAGTTTGCTGGACTCGTTCATTTATTTTTAACCTAAAAATATCCCTAATAACGGTTTTTTTTTTCATAAAAGAGAAGCCCTCTTTAAACATAATTTTTTTAATATTTTTTTTAACTTCATGCTGTATCTCACATATAGCAGGGTAGGCAGAGAGAACCTGAGAACCTAGTGTTTAGACACTCCGTTCTCTTTCATCAATTCCTTTCCCCACTTGTATTTATTATAATTGAATTTTCTTCCGCTGTATACAATTTTTTCAATAATTATTAAAAAGAAATATAAAAAAGTTAGTACGATTATCTAATGCGACTAAAAAGAAATTCGCTGAGCGTAATGACTTGCTTAACGATCTACGCCGTGATATTAGTAAGAAGTTTTTGGTAGGAGGTCTGTCCTCCGGCCTGGCCTCGCGACCACTATCATGTCAAAGACGAACCGCCAAATATCTAATGATGTGTTCCGTTCGATGGCATAAGCCAGATTTTCCCTTTCCCACCTATCCTTTCCCCAAAATGTGGTAGTGACTGATAGTGGACTACTACATTGTCCCCCTTCCATCAGTATCCTCTAGGTATAAACGCATCTACAACATCTCTGGTGTTGTAGATGTCTATGGGCGAAGGTAACCACTTACCATCAGGTGGTCCTTCTGCTCGTTTGCCGTCCGTTATCAATAAAAAAAAAAAAAAGTACATTTTTCTTACGATTTCAGAAGTGCGTGAAAGTTTTTTTTTAATTATAATTTCCGTATTTTCCTTCCTACTTGAAAAAAAAAGTAATAAATTTATTAAATACTTCAACAATATGTTCTGACCATGTTTAAATTTTTTCAGTCACTCAGTCAGAGTCACTCCTCTCTTCGCTTTCTATATGACATCGAAACATTATACATTGTGTTCCGCCACTCAGCACGCAATGCCTCAATCCGGCGGAAAGTGGGGAACGGAAATGTTGAAAGAGAACGGAGTGTCTTAACACTACGTTCTCAGGTTCCCTCCGCCTACCCTGCTATGCGTGGAATATAGCGTAAAGCTAAAAAAGATACATCGGATTGCACTCCGGGAGTGAAAACCTGAATATTAGGCGATAAGCATGTTTGATATTTTGTATTGGTTACGGTATAACTTTCCACGAGTTGCTTTAATTATCAGTATAAAAGTACTATCATTTATGTGGCAAAATATAATATTCATTTATTGCATAACGCCTGTCGTGGCGCAGGGGCACAGGTGTGCGACTGTAAAGCGACAGGTTGTGGGTTCGATTCCCACTCCAGGAAATGAAGTATTTTCATTTTCTGGGTTTGGTAACAAGGCGAAGCGCGGCGTTGAGTTCCGCCACTCAACACGCAATGCTTCAATTTGGCGGAAAGTGGGGAACGGAGTTGTTGTAAGAGAACGGAGTGTCTTAACACTAGGTCCTCAGGTTCTCTCTGCCTACCCTGCTATATGTGGGATACAGCGTGAAGTTAAAAAAAACGAATTTTTGATCAGGGTCACGTATCCTGACACGAGTTTTAGCCATCACAAAAAATGAACAACGCCGCTAAAGAAGTTTTTACTTCAAAAAATACTTAATAGTATTTTATTTAGAACCATAATTTCTTAATAATTAGAACAAAGTACTTAAAGTTTATTGTTTAAATATAAATGAGGCATAACGAGTTCTGCAAATTTTATCTTCTGCTTTAAATATGAATCGTTTTCATTTGTTTCAATTAAGTTATTAAATTTTATATTGGAAATATATCAGGAATTTCTTCGAATTTACTATATTTTTAACTGACATCAAAAAAAGGAGGTTCTTAATTCGACTGTGCTTTTTTATATACTAGTGTCCCCGTTGACGCGTTAACGACGCGTTGTCTTTAGTAATGCATCTCAAACCATGGTAGTGGTAGTTCTGCACTCCTGCTCTATATAAACTATAAGTGTGCCAAGTTTCATGCGCCAGGCACAGACAGTCCGAGATCATTTAATAGATTATAGAGAGATTTCGCTGTTATAATAATGTAATAGCATTTACAGTAATATTTCATTCACCTTTTTAAAATATTTTTAACTGAAATGGTCATTTGCAATGAATGTAAAATTGCAGCACGCACTACGAGATATTCTCGTAGCTGGCAGTCAACGGAAGCAAATGCATTAACACTGCCCCCACTCACATCAAAACTCCTTTCTACCTAACCAGTGCAGAGTTAGGTGGCAGGAGGTTCGTCCTCCGGATCACCTCGCGACCACCATCATGTCAAAGACGAACCGCCAACATCTAATGATGTGTTCCGGCTCGATGGCATGTGTCAGATTTTCCCCTTTCCCACCCATCCTTTTCCCTAAAAAATGTGGTGGTTCTGATAGTGGACTACTACATTGTCCCTTCCATCAGTATCCTCTAGGTTGACAACGCATCTACAACATCTCTGGTGTTGTAGATGTCTATGGGCGAAGGTAACCACTTACCATCAGGTGGTCCTTCTGGGCCTGCTTTGCCGTCCGTTGTCAGCCAAAAAAAAAAAAAAAAAAAAAAAAAACCAAATCATATTTAGAACTGAAACTTCATATAAGTAAAGTAAAAAGTAATAAAAGTACGTCGATGCTTTGAAAGCGACCCTGCAAGGTTATTTTAACTTGGCTAGTTAAGTAAATGAACGCTTTACCTAACTACCTAATTAACTTAGAGTAGAGAACTTATGCTATATTGTTTTAATTTATAAATTTATGATTTTTACCGCATAATTGTGAAGGCAGAGTGAACCTAGTGTAAACTCCCCGTTCTCCAGTTTTCGTCCAAAATTGAGACATTTCGTATTTAATGGTAAAACTCAATCTGCGCGTTGTTCATTGAAAACAGGGAAATGAAAAATATATATATATATTCATTCCTCTAATGAAAATCGAACTCCAATATTCAATCTGTAATGAAAACTGATGTCGCCCATATTTCATACGTTTTTAAGTAATATTTACTACCCTAAGTTTGTGGATTACAACAAAAAATGAAAATTGACTTCAAATAAATTCCACTAAAAAGTGAAATTATTTAAAATACATCAAAAACTACTCAAATCTTAAATAAATTTAAACTGGATCACATCATCATCATTAGTGATATGTGATAGCACTAGCTATCACTACATAATGTTGTATATGGATTCATACAATTTATATATTAATCACTAATTATACTAACAATGCCCAATTATTCCGTCCGTCGTCCGCTACACATAAAAAGAAAAAACCAAAATTGATTTTTGTTTGGTGGTAGGAGGTTCTGTCCTCCGTCTGGGCTTCGCGACTTCACTAGTCATGTCAAAGACGAACTGCCAAATATCTTGTGATGTGTGTTCCGGTTCGATGGCATGTAAGCTGTGGTTTTCCCTTTCCCACCCATTCTATCCCAAAATGTGGTGGTTCCGATAGCGGACTACAATACATTATCCTCCCCTTCCGTTCTATCTCAGGTTGGCAACGCATCTACAACATCTTGGTGGTGTAGATGTTCATTAAGGAAGCAAAATCACTTACCATCAGGTGGTCCTTCTGCCTGCCTCATCCGTTATCCATAAAAAAAAAAAAAAAAAATTGATTCACTTAGTAAAAAATATTAAGGTACATAAAAAACGGTCAAAATAATCCTTCTTTGAAGTCGGTTAAAATATAAAAAAAACTCAATTTTTTTTCTTTTTAGTACAAAATATGAAGCATCATAACGCCCGTAAATAAAAATGTTCACTCCATTTCGTCGCTTACTCTGACAATTTACATAATTACCAAATTGACAAGCGCGAGTTCATCGCATTTGATTTGAGATGGATGTCAGTGATGTTGTGATAAATAAATATATAAAATATATTTATTTTATTTAAGCAAAGACGTGCGCAGTTGGTTTATGCGTGTATATTGATAGGTGTGGGTTCGAATCCCATTCGGCTTCACACTTTATTACTAATCTAATGGCAAAATACTCCGCTTTCAACTTTTCATCCGTGTTTTATCATTATCTTTTTTATAGCTTCACGCTCTATCCCGCACATAGCAGGGTAGGCGGAAGGAACCAGAGAACCTAGTGTTAAAACACTCCGTTCCCCACTTTCCGGCGAATTAAGGAATTGCGTGCTGAGATAATTCTACGCCGCGCTTTGATACCAGAGTGAGGAAATGAAAATACTAAATATTATTTAATGTTTCTAATAATATCATGGAGTGGGAATCGAACCCACAACCTACAGTGTTCACAGTCGAACGCTTGTGCCTCCACGCCACGTCAGACCTCATGTAGGTACTTTATCAGTCTAAATTTTAAATAAAGATTTACAAAATCATAGGCTTCCAGGAATTTTGAGACCATACAAACAAATTTACTCTAAATTGGGTAGATCATAAACGGCCCATATTTTTTTTGCAGTTTCACGCTTTAGTCCGCGTAGAGGGTCAAATAATTTATTCCGCGTAGAGGGTAGTCAAAGTCAAATAATTTACCACCGGTTCACTAAATTTAAAGCCTCAGACCTGAGAAGAACCGGCACAAGAAACTAAGCGGGACTTTTTTTTTCATTCGTCAATGCTTTACATTTATTTATCAGTGACAATGGTACCTTTGAAATAGACTGGAGCGAGCATTTCATTCCCAAGGCGTGTTATCATTTATAAAATCACTAATTAGGTAATAACCTTTAACACACAAAAGTCCTTTCACATTTTTTTAAAATTGTGAAATCGAAAATTCGCGGACGTTTTCTGGGATCCTATTGTAAAAGCATATACATTGTCCCATAAAAGAATTGCGGACTCGATGCAATCGAGTTACAGGCGCTGCAAGTTTAAGCCTATTTCTTGTATTTATATTGTGTTTATCGCCAATTTTTGTAAAACTATTAATATTTTTCTTTACATACATTACATTTTTAAAGATGTACTGAGAGGCAACTGTCAAAATATTAATTTTCTTAAATTTTTGTCTAAAGGAATCTTTAGCCTAAGTTGTAGATTGCACAAATAGCTTCTGCAAGACAAAGATAGAATTAATAGCGGCGAGTTAGAGAGAACCTATTGTCAAGAAACTCTGTTAAGTGGCTTGATATTACGAGGGTGAATAAATTAAAATTATTTAAATATAAAAATTTCCCCGAGCGGGAATCGAACTCATAACCAATCACGCTTATATCTTAGGTCGTAATTTATATATTTATATAGGTATCAAAGCTTCAAAGGAATGAAAATAAAAAACACATCTTGTAAATCCTAACAATGGAAACCAACCATTTAAAAGTTGGAACTTTCAGCTTTATAAAGGAAAGCGGAATAAATCAGCTAAAGTTTATGTTGAATAATGTGATGAAGGAAGTTGACTCCATTTCAGTACAGTACAAAGTTCTTGATTTAAATCATTCTATATAAATCGTACAATAAATAAAGTTAAATCAAATTTGAAGAACGTCTCTAGTTGATATTTATATTTGTGCTTATATTTTTAGTAACCGATTTCAACAAAGGAGTTGGACTGGATTTTTAGCTAGTGTTGTAATAGAAGTATGATTTAGTATGATTAAGTAATATCTGATGAGTAGTTTTTGAGTTATTCGTAATAATTTTACTTTTTGGTGCATATTATTTTAATAAGGTAAAATTTTAGCTATTTAATAATATTACAACAAAAAGAAGTTTTAATAAATTTTATACCCTCAAAAATGACTGCAGATAGACGAAAGAAGTATGCAGGGAATCATTTGGCGTTAAGTTCCGCCACTCAGCACGCAATGCCTCAATTCGGCGGAAAGTGGGGAACGGAGTGTCTTAATACTAGGTTCCGTCTGCCTACCCTGCTATATACGGGGTACACCGTGAAGCTATATATGTATGTAATTTCTACAACATGAGAAAATATCTCACTTTAGATTTTATACAAGACATTGCGTATTGAGTGGTGGGACTCAATACTCAATATATTTGTCTTATAAGAGCGAGGAAATGAAAATAATTTAAATACAATCATAACCTCGAGTGAGAATAGAACCCACAACCACTCTCGTTTACAGTCAACCACTGTGCCACTGCGAACAACTGTCCATCTGGTAACAAAATATATTTAAGTTAAAGGCAGTTTAATGTAGAAGCCTTGTTCCGTAGAATAATGAATGTCATTTACGTAATCGACTTCTACTGAGAACTGTAAAAGTCCACTTTACAAAAATTATGCTTTTTGCCCATTTTTTTTTGTGTTGAGGAAAATATTTAATGGTTTGTTCGTTAGGCGTGAATAAGATGACAAATCGGAAATGCATGCTTTTTAGGGTAGGCATTTTTAAGCGAGAAAATGTTAAGAAACGTACTTAAATTTAAACGTAGAAAGCACAGATTCGAATTCCGCTACAAAAAAATGTAAAATTATTAACTAACTCTTTTGAGTTAGTACTCATCAGATCTTAACTTAAATATGCCGTCAGACAGAAACACAGTTGAGTTTAGTAAGAATGAACAAAGTGTCAAATGGATGAAAAGCAGTGAACGGACACTGCGTTCGAATTCGATACATTACGTATTATGTGATATAACTCAACGCTGCAATTTGTCTTAAACTAAATATTATCACTCCTCAGTGCGAATCGAACCCACAACCAATCACGTTTACAGTCAGATGCTGTCCCACTGTGCCACGATGGTGTTTAATTCGTGACTATTAAAACGAATACTTAGCTTCATGCTGTATCCCGCACATAACAAACCTGAGAACCTAGTGTTAAGACACTCCGTTCTTTTTCAACAATTCCGATCCACTATACATAGTCTCGCTCTGGTAAAAAAAAAGCGCGGCGTTATGTTTCGCCATTCAACACGAAATATCTTAAGCGAAAACTAGAGAACAAATGGGAAGAAGCTAATACTTAAAAATGTATTTAATACTTTACTTCCACTAAGAATAATTCTCTTCATCTTAGAACTAATAGAATAATTTTGTAACTAATAACATGTTATTGTAACTGCCAAACTCATAACTGCTAGTTAAAATTTAAATTACATTAAGCTTAAATTTGACTTTATTGAGATTACTTACTGAACTATTTTTGATTATTAAAATAATTATTCTATATCATTCAAAGTTTAGGGCTATCGTGGCGCAGAGGCACAAGCGTGCGACTGTAAACGCGACAGGTTATGGGTTTGATTCCCACTCCAGAAAATGAAAATATTAAATAATATTTAGTATTTTCATTTTCTTGCTCTGGTAACAAGGCAAAGCGCGGCGTTGAGTTCCGTCACTCAGCATGCAATGCCTCAATTCGGCGGATAGTGGGGTACGGAAATCTTAAGAAAACGGTGTGTCTTAACACTAGGTTCTCAGGTTCCCTCTGCCTACCCTGCTATGTGCGAGAAACATCGTGAAATTAAAAAAATATAGTTCACCTTAAGAGATAATACTGTTATAAGAGGACACAGTATCAATGATACTGGAGGAACATAGGATACAAGGAGAGGGTCACCTAAAAAGTATGACAATTTCTCAGAGGGCATGGATGAAGAGGTTAATGACTTTCGATGTAAGCGAGGCGAAAGAAGTACGCAGTGACCGTAGCGTTTGACGCTCCGTTCTCTCTGACTGCCCCTTTAGGGATCAAGCGTGAAGCTAAGTAAGTAAGAAAAAGCCATCTTGGTACTGTGGGATAGTATCACTGAAAACGAGATTGGTTGTGTGTTCGTTCCCACTCGAGGCAAATATTATATTAGCAATATATTTATTTCTCTGCTTTGCTAAAACAAAACGTTAATAGTTCCCCACTAAACACGCAATGTCTCGAATTCATGTAGAAAATAGAGAACAGAGTGTCTTGACACTACGTTCTCACTATTTACACGAAAAAAAACGTGAAGCCGAAAAATAAATACAAAAAAACATCTATTTCCTTTTCCTAAAGAATTGGGTTCGAATAGTAGATAAGTTTTAACAGTGCTTGATGTAAAATTTGAACTGATGGCTAATTGAAGCGCTATGTAGGTCAGAGCTTTTTGCTTGTAAATGTTTAAAAAATATTATTTAAGCCTACAAACGCGTAGCTTCATGTGTTATCACGCATAGCAGGGTAGTCAGTGAACCTAGTGTCAAGACACTATTTTCGCTACTTTATTGCGTGTTATATGGCGGAACTCAACGCCGCCCTTAGTCATACTTGTGCTGGGAAATGTAATTATTTTAATATAATCATCTAATTCAAGGAATAATACCACAACCAATCGCTTTTACAGTCAGGCCCTGTCCTGTTGGGACACGATGACCTTAATTTATTTAATAAAAAAAATAATTAATATTTTCTACAAGCAGCAGCTTTGCAGCAGCATCACGCTTTCTCCCGCATAGCAGGGTAGTCAGAAAGAAATAGTGTACTCTAGAAATAGTCTAGTCTAGTTCTACTGCGTTCTAAGACACTCCACTCGACACTAAAACACTCCGTTCGCCCATTTCCGCCGAAATTTGAGACAATTTACACATGTTAAATGTAGGAACTCAACGCCAAGCTTTAACTTACTAGCGCGTGACAAATGAGAGTAATTTAAATATATTTGCCCCAAGTTTGAATCGAACCGAAAACTAATATCGTTTACAGTCAAACACTGTTCCACTGCGCCACGATGGCCTCTAAAGCAAGCTTGTAATCTTTTCATACATTAGGACAAATAGAAAGAATTTCTTATACATTTCGAATTTTCACGAAACTTAACGCCTCATTTTTTTATCTTACTAGAGCGGAGAAATGAGAATAATTTAAATAATAATCATTCCCCGAGCGGGAATCGAACCCGCAACTAATAGAGTCAGACGTTGTCCCACTATGCCGCGATGGTCTCATTAAAATTTATATATTTTCTATAATATTTTTTTCTTTAAAGACGATATGAATAAAAAACGTAAGAAAATGTGATTTTAAAAAAATATCACGAGATATGTTAAAAAGAACATACCATAAAGGTAGATCGTCCCTAGAGAGATATAAACTGAATGAAATATGAACTATATGGTCTTGGGAGATTTTAGGAATACTATTTTTAACATTTGCAAGTGTATGATACTTCAAATAATTTTAAAAATTATAGAAAACTACATACATACATACATTACATAGCTTGACGCTGTATCCCGCATATAGCAGGGTAGGCAGAGGGAACCTAGTGTTAAGACACTCCGTTTCCCACTTTCCGCCGAATTGAGGCATGAATTGAGGCAGACGAAAAAATCCATTTCCTGGAGTGGGAATCGAACCCACAACCTGTCACGTTTACAGTCGCACGCACACTTGTGACTCTGCGCTACGATAGGCGTAATTATAGAAAATGGAAATTATAAAAATTAAAATCCTGATAATTACGCTCTTTTTACAGTTTTTCGCTTTTACTCGCATGGGCGGAAGTGCGGACAGCAGAGTGGTTGCAGAGAATTTAGTGTCAAGACACTCCGTTCAGTTTCCACCCAAGTTATAGGCATTGCGTTGATATAGCGTTGAGTTACGCCATTCAAGAGAATGGCATAACTCAACGCTACTCTTTGTTCCTTGAGTAGATTTGATTAATGTCTAACTGCGCCACAATGGCAAACATATATTTAACAAATTAACAATAAATACATAGAGAGAATGATAATACAAATTTTGTTCTACATACTTTTTTAGTACACATTGCATAATCAATAACGGAACTCAACACCGCTTTTTATGTTACCAAAGGAGAAAAATGCAAATAACGTAATTATGATCATTTCCCCGAGCGGAAATCGAATCCACAACCATTTGCGCCAATCGACGCCACCATATATTTTTACAGTTATTATAAGCTATTATTAGATTAAATGTCATAATTTGCATTAAAACGTAGGGTATAAGCTAATATTGTTATCTTTAGCCTTTCGAACTAATTGATACCTAAATAGATATTAACAGTCTAGGCAAGGGGTTATTATTGTAGTAGTTAACTTACTTCAGGAATGAAGCAGGTTTCCAATTCAAATGTATTTTCTACGAGCATCACTTTTTATTGAGTGAGCCAATTTCGATTGCTTCTAATGTGGTCCAATTTAAATTGAGTTAAAATCTGACAAGCAGTTTTTGAGTTATTCGTAATAACTTTATTTTATCAAAGTCTGTTTTATTTTATTAACCAATAGAAATTTAAATTATATGAGTAACCAATAGAAAACTAAGAAATCAATAAAGGAAACCCAATAACCTAAATTAATTTAAGATTGTAACCAAAGTCTTTATAATAAGCAACCCTAAAAGCTAGCCATTACACCAAAACCTGAAACATATACTAACTTCCACTTCACTGAGCAAAACTGAAACTTTATATACGAAGGAAATTCTAGCTCACTTCAAAGAACACGTGGGATTTATTAAACACTAGCTGTATCCCGCGACTTCGTTTGCGTAATAAATATTCTACTAGCCTAGTAGCCATTTTGGAGAGGCGGCCATCATGGATTTGCAATGATACAAAATATATTCCATTATATGGAATTTCAAAATTATCTGTTATCCCAAAATTGTTCGAAAAAATTCTATATGATAATTTATTTCCCCTCATACGACCCTTATTAATTCCACAACAACATGGATTTATTAATAAACGCTGAACGGAAACAAATCTCTGTGAATTTCTGGAGTCAGTTCTCTATTCTATGAATTGTGGATATCAAGTAGATGTTATTTACACAGATTTTTCCAAAGTATTCGATAAAATATCTCACTCATTGTTAATTCATAAAATTAAACAGGCAGGTATTCATGGTGATCTTTTAAGGTGGCTAGAATCCTATCTGCGTAACAGAACTCAAGCGGTTGCTGTCAAAGGCTACATTTCTAGCTTTATCCCAATTACCTCTGGCGTGCCACAGGGTTCCCACCTTGGACCTCTTCTCTTCAACATTTTTATAAACGATATTATAAAATCTTTTCATGATTCTAATATACTTCTTTATGCTGATGATACAAAAATTTTTAAAACCATAAAAGTATATGAGGATTGTGAAAAACTATAAAGAGATCTTGTTAGTTTTGAGAAGTATTGCAAGTCAAATGGATTATTCCTGAATCTTGACAAATGTCATGTAATAAATTTCTCTAGAAAGAAGATTCCAATTTCATTTGATTATAAAATTTATAATAAGAAACTGTCAAAAGTATCTGTTATTAAAGATCTTGGAGTGTTATTAGATTCTGGTCTCTTATTCGACAGACATGTAGTTAACATAATTTGAAAAGCATACAAAATGCTTGGTTTCGTATTTAGACAAGGAAGAGATTTTAAGGATATACGTACATTTAATATTCTATATAACTCTTACGTCAGATCTTACCTAGAGTATGCTTCTCCTGTTTGGAATTCACAGTATAAAAAGTATATACTCGCAATCGAAAATGTGCAAAATAAATATTTACGGCGATTAAATAATAAATTTAATTCAAATGATATTGGAAAGCTGAATATCTCAACATTAGAAAAACGCAGAGAATATAGGGACCAAATCTTTTTGTTCAGGATTCTACATAATCTTATTGATTCCAGTTGTTTATTAAGTAATATTCACATTAGATGTCCACCCTTCAGTACCCGCATTAGAGACACCTTTTATGTTCCTGTTCGGAAATCTAATTACGCCAAGAATAGTTTTGTAATACGATCTTGTAGAACTTATAATAAAAATTACAGCGAAATTGATATTTTTCTCAGTAACATTAATCAATTTCGTAAAGGAATTATG
>JAKGSA010000794.1:261493-274707 GCA_033558755.1 Philaethria dido
ATAAAGCAATTATTTTTGCACTTATTAGAATTTACATTGTATTAGTATTAGCCTAATATTTATTATTCATTTATTTTTATTATTCACTCCACGCTTTATGTATAAGTGGAAACTTTACTGGCCTATGTTATGTTAATTATGTGTTAATTTGATGTATTGTATGTGCTGTTTGTTTTCCCAACTATAATAAAATAAAAATAAATAAATAAATATATTATGATGAGATAGTTCTCACATAGGGATGTGTACCAAATATCAGATCTATTAATTTTGACCCCCTTCTAGCTTCACGCTGTATCCCGCACATAGCAGGTTAGGCAGAGGGAACCAGAGAACCTAAAGTTAAGACACTACATTTGACCCCCTTCCTGGGTCAAAATTCATTTACTAATTTTGACCAAATAAGCAAGCTAAATGAAATCGTTTAAAAGCAAATAGTTCCATGTCTCATTACAGTTAAATCAATTCAAGAAACTAGATTGTATAACTTAACCAATTCCACTGAATGGCATTTAGCAACTTTGCGCCAAGTAATTTGCCAAGATTCCATATTGTCTACAACTGGAAGGCATTTCGTTAATTACTATTAGTGTTTATGTAAATATATTACACATATGCTAAATGCTAGACTAGCTGTATCCTGCCAATTCGTTTGCGTGGGCTATTATAAAACCTGAAATCCTGTTTTTACCCATTATAGCAGGAATTTAGAGAAATCCTCCCTTAGTGCATGCATCCTGTAAGGAAGAAGTCCGAGACATACTAAATTTAAGTTTCTATGGCCAGTAGGCCTGTACGTTATATGTCAGTCATTCAAATTTAAGCGTTTAATATAATACATACTGTAAACGCGACAGGTTGTGGGTTGGATTTCCACTCCAGGAAATGGAATTTTTCATTTCCTGGGTTTAGTAACAAGGCAAAGCGCGGCGTTGAGTTCCGCCACTCAGCACGCAATGCTGAATTCGGTGGAAAGTGGGGAACGGAGTTTCTTAACACTAGGTTCCGATGGACTTAAAACCATACTTTTTATTCTTAAGGTGAGTAAATGAGAATAATTCAAATATCATAATTGTTTCCCCAATAGGTCTGCTAGTACTATAGCTTTATACGTTATAATTGCCTCTCATAATACTCAATTTAAGCTTAACACTAATTAAACTAATGAAACTAATAACGAAACTATTGATAGATTACATTTTGATGGATGTCAAAGATTCGCCAACAAATCTTATCTGGCAGGTGCATACAAATTCCTCCAGAGAACAAAGTTAGGTAAGTTCCACCAATTTATCATTCACGGCGACGAGTTGCCGAACTAAACGTAATTTGCTAGTAGTTTTAGCTGCAAGCTGTTTAAATTTACATAGGAAAAATGATTTTGTAACTTATAAAGTTTATACTGTCTTTGTGTTTGGTTGAAATTTTATGGATAATGGCTCTGGTTTTAAATATAATTTTTTGTTCATCATCAATCTACGTATATAGAGATCTACTATACGAGACTACGTTGTCTTTTTGTCCTAAAAAGCGCAAGAAATAGAGATTTTTAAATGAAATCTTTTTTTCTTTGATGTATTTTGTATTTGACAAATTTAACTCTTTCATTTGTTACCCATACTGCGTGGGTTGTACATAAACATGTAAACTGCCATTTTATTATGGCGGCCATTTTAGATTTACATCTTTTCACTTAAAGCTTGTCGTGGCGCAGAGGCACAAGTGTGCTACTGTAAACGCGACAGGTTTTGGGTTCGGTTCCCACTCAAGGAAATGTAAAATTTAGTATTTTCATTTCTTGGGTTTGGTAACAAGGCGCAAAAAGCGCGGCGTTGAGTTCCGCCACTCAACACGCAATGCCTCCATTCGGCGGAAAGTGGGGAACGGAATTATTAAACGAGAATGGAGTGTCTTAACACTAGGCTCTCTGGTTCCCTCTGCCTACCCTGCTATATGCGGGATATAGCGTGAAGTTAAAAAAAAAAATCTTTTCACTTTGATTAAAAATACTGATTATATATAATTACATTGTCATCAGAATTAAAGATACAATTAAAATATCATCGCATGGAATACGAGAAGTGAGTCAAATTTAACTTTTTACTAGAGAATAATTTAAACTTTCACAGTAAGAGAAACCGACTTCAAATAAAATGCACTATAAAGAAGCATTATTACGAATATCTCAAAAACTAATCATCAGGTCTATCATCATATCATTAGACTAAATTTAAATGGATCATCAGAAACACTAGCTATCATATAAAGAATCATAGAATTGAGAACCCCCTTTTTTTGAAATCAGTTAAAACATAGCAACATACAAATAACATAGCTACACGCTGTATCTTTCCGCCGAATTGAGGTATTACGTGCTGATTGGCGGATTTCAACGCGGCGCTTTGCCTTGTTAACAAACCCATAAAATGAAAAATTCCATTTCCTGGAGAAAGAATCGAACCCACAACCTATCGCGTTTACAGTAGCACGTTTGTGCCTCTGCGCCACGACAGGGTTAAAAAATATATCATTTTATATATGAAAAAATATACAAATATTTATATAAACATACGGTACTTTTATAAGGCAGTTCAACACTTATCCCAATTTCAATGATTGAGAGGTAGCACCGGATGTCTTGGAAAAACGTTAATCCACCCCGTTTCCGGCACTTAACGTTTCCGAATTTGAATTACATCTATTTTTACTTTATTCGAACATCAAACGAATAAAATATTTCATGGGGGTTTTTATTTTTCATGTCAAAAAGATGTTTTGTTCTCAATTCTTATTATTTCTTGTGTTTTTTAGCTTCACGCTGTATCCCGCATATAGCAGGGTAGGCAGAGGGAACCTGAGAAACTAGTGTTAAGACACTCCGTTCCCCACTTTCCGCCAAATTGAGGATTTGCGTGCTGAGTGGCGGAACTCAACGCCGCGCTTTGCCTTGTATTTTCTTCTTATTTTTGATATTTAGCGTCGTCTGAATAGATTTTTTTATAATTTCACCTTTTTAGAAGGTCGTTGCGTGTAAAGTGATAGAACTCTACGCCACGCTTTATAGAGAGGCGGAGAAATGAAAATAATTGAAATATAATTACTCAAGAGGCCAGTCGTGGCTTCAATTCTTCGATTGTGGGTTCGATTTCCACCATAGGAAGTGAAAATATTTTTAATAATTAATATTTAGTATTTTCATTTCCTTGCTCTGGTAACAAGGCAAACCGCGGCGTTGACTTCTGTCACTTAGCACGCAATGCCTCAAATCGGAAAGAGTGGAGCGGAAATCTTAGTATAACGGAGTGTCTTAACGCTAGGTTCTCAGGTTCCTTCTGCCTATCTTGCTGTGTGCAAGATACAGCGTGAAGCTAAAAAAAAGTTACTTCACCGGGATTGAACCAGCTACGCTATATTAGCTACAACAAACAAACAAACAAAATGTCTAAAATCACTAAAATGTAAAGTGAAGTGATATACTCGTATAACGCTTGTCGTGTCGTAGATGCACAAGCGAGCGACTGAAATGTGACAGGTTGTGGGTTCGATTCCCACTCCAGAAAATGGATTTATTCATGTCTTGTGTTTGGTAACAAGGCAAAGCGCGGCGTTGAGTTCCGCCACTCAGCACGCAATGCCTCAATTCGGCGGAAAGTGGGGGACGGAGTGTCTTAACACTAGGTTTCGTCTGCCTACCCTGCTATATGCGGGATACAGCGTGAAGCTATGTATGTATGAGTGATATATCACTACATATTCTTTTCGTTCATATAAAATATAATATTTAACATTACATTTTCTTATTATGGTTTGGTTTACGCAATTATTTCACGTTTGTGTACATTTAATTATCGTAGACAACGCGTTGCCGCAGTATGTACGGTATTTCACAAATTAACATATAAAGTCATTTGTTTAGGTGACTTCTTTATAACACTGGAATGGAATCTTTAACATAACCGCGACATTCTTGTGGAATAAATTACATATAATTTTCTTAATAAAATAATATATTAATAATAAAGTTGTTAGAACGCATGGTTTAGCGGTCAGAGTACTTGGACGGTTTCCAAGAGGCATGGGTTCGAGTCCCGCTGCGTTCATATTTTGGTACGTTTTCTTATAATATTTTTCGTTACCTATGGAGTGTGATTAACACTTTAAGCTATCAAAAATATAAATACGGCATGAAAGGTATGAGGAGAATTCGGTTGACCTTTGAGAACACAGTATTAATTATATTGCAGAAAGGTTGTACGTAAAAAGCATGACTCCCAAGACCTCCCGGAGGGCATGCATGAAGAGGTTAATGATTGTGGACGAGACGAAAGACGTATGCAGAGACCGTAGTGTTTGGCGCTCCGTTTTCTCTAACTACCCCACTGGGGATAAAGCGTGAAGCTAAGTAAGTACATAAATGCGAAAATTATCTCAGGCTAACACGGCGCAGGGGTACGGCGTCTAACGGTAAGAACTATTGGTTGTGAGTTCGATTCCTACGAGGTGAAATTATGATATTTAAATTATCTTTATTTCCTCGCTCTGGTAAGCTAAAATGCGTCGTGAACTCTTCTACTCAATACATTATATCTCGAAGTCAGATGAAAATTGCTAAAACGTCTTAACACCAGATTCTCGCTAATAACTCTGATATGCCGGAAAAGCATGAAGCTGCTATGAAATTCAAAATAAAATAACTGCGATAAACACTTGGGTCACAAATCCTAGGCTCTCCTCTGCACTATTCTTTAATAAATTAAACCTTAAGGTTATTTAACCTTAAGGATGCCTGGCAGAGATCGGTTACAGCAATAAGGTCGCCTGCTGTACATTTATTTTTTACTCATGTTTCGTTTTTTTTTCTCTATAATATTGGTGTACAATAAAGCATATTATTATTATTATTAAATTAAAACAGAGAGCGGCTTTGAGTTACGACATACAACACAAAGTATCTCAAAATTAGACATAAAATGGAGAGTGTTTTAACACTTAATTCTCTTTGCTTATCCTCCTCATAGAGTATGAGAGCAGGCTAAAAATAAATTGATTACATTGTACGACATTTAAAATGAAAAGGCTCTTTGGTGACATTAATTATGTATGTTGACATTAATATCGGCATTCACCTTTATCCTATAAAATATAAGTTGATAAATTAAAAATTAAAACTTGTTTCTTGCATAGCAGGATAATAACAGAGTACCTAGTGTCAAGACACTACACTCTCCACTTTTTTTCAGGGTAGGCAGAGGGAACCTGAGAACCTAGTATTGAGACACTCCGCTCTCTTTCAACAATTCCGTTCCCCACTTTCCGCCGAATTTAGGCATTGCGTGCTGATTGGCGGAACTCAACGCCGCACTTTACCTTGTTACCAAACCCAAGAAATGAAAATACTAAATTTTACATTTCCTGGACTGGGAATCGAACCCATAACCTGTCGCGCTTACAGTCGCATGTTTGCCACGACAGGCGTTATAATATATAAGTTGATAATTTCAAAATAAAAACTTGTTTCTTGCATAGCAGGATAATAACAGAGAACCTAGTGTCAAGACCCTACACTCTCCACTTTCTACCCAAATTTAAAACATAACGTCTTAAAAGACCAGAGAAATGACTCAGTAAAAATACAGTTATTACGAATAACTTAATAACTACTCGGGAGATCTTAATGAAATTTAAATGGACCACATTAGAATCACTTACAAATAAAAAAAATACAAAGAATATAAAGAAAATACAGTCGAATTGAGAAACTCTTCCTTTTGGAGTAGCTTAAAAATATAAATAAAAAACTGAACGTTTAAGGTAATTACACGTTCAGCTTTTTCTTTTTCACATAGAAGGTTAATCAGAGAAAACCTAGTATCGAAACACTACAATCTTTACTTTCCGTAATACGATCTTTCCCTCAAGTAGGAATCGAACCCACAACCAATGGTTCAGTCAGACGCTATCCCACTACATTACGACGTCTTCTACTAAATCTATTTATTTGTGCGTGTCTATTGACTTGATTGTTATAGTCTAATATGTCTTGTAATTAATAGAAAGAAAATTATGGAGAAGGCATATTATTTATGCTTTTATTATATTTTCTTAGATTTTAAATAGAATGCGATAGGCCATTATGGCGCAATGGAACAACGTCTGACTGTTTAGATGGTTCTGGGTTCAATTCAGACAAGGGGGAGTGGTTATATTATATTTAAATTATTTTCAATTTTTCGCTTTGAATTCATGGAATGCTATGGAAATTTATTTTTTTTATTGTTTACAACAGACCGCGGGATTGACGTCTGTTACTGAAAATCTAAAGTCTCGAATTTGAGCGCAACCTTTCTCTGACTACCCTGAAAACCAACTTCATATAAAATGCACTAAAAAGTAACATTACGAATAACTCAAAAACTACTCTTTAGGACCCAACTAAATTTAAATGATATCACATTAGAGACACTAGCTATCATATAAAAATAGAATCATCATAATTACTCACCCATAAAAAATACAGTCTATTTTACATTTACGCTGTATCCCGCATATAGCAGGGTAGGCAGAGGGAATCTAGTGTTAAGACACTCTATTCCCCACTTTCCGCCGAATTGAGATATTACGTGCTGAGTGGTGGTACTCAACGCCGCACTTTGCCTTGTTACCAAACCCAAGAAATAAAACACACGTTTTTTAAATATATATATCTCTTTTGACTTTATAACTCGTAGTACACTGATTCTATTAATTTCCAGCTACAAGACGCTTAATTGAACAACGTGCTGATATACACCCGAAATATGACAATTATATTACAATGTTACTTGTGTATTATATCAAGGACTATAATCAAATTAGTACTAAAGTAGGTAATAACATTTTCTATATGTATTTCATACTAGCAATGCCCGCGACTTCGTTCGCTTGGAATTTAACAAAAATAAATCTAAGATAAAAGTAGCTTAAGTTACTTCTTATTACATCAGCTACCTGCCAGTACAAGACCCGTTGAAATCGGTCCTGCCATTTCAGACACTATCTGGAAAAAGCAGACTGACAAAAATTGTAAAAAATGCTATTTTGGTACATATCGTAGATATATTAATATGCATTTAGTAAAAATCGGTTATTTTAATATTTCAAACAGGCATTCCAATTTTATTTATATGTTTCTTTGTTCAGTATGAGACCATCGTGGCGCAGTGGGATAGTGTCTGACTCTAAACGCGATTGGTTGTGGGTTCGATTTCTACTTGGAGGAGAGATCATTTTTAAATTATTATCATTGTTCCGCTCCGGGAAGACAAAGCGCAGCGTTTAGTTCCGATCCCTAACACGCAATGCCGAATTCATATGGAAAGCGGTAAACCGAGAAAAAAAATCTAGTTATCTTGTTGTGCGGGTTGAAGTGTGAAGCAAATTTTTTGTTCTGTAAAAATTTTGAACATCTTAGTGTCAAGGCACTCCGTTCTTCCCTTTTCACGTAAAATGGAAATACCACGTGTTGTTTAGAGGAATTTAACACCGCTCTTTGTCTACCAGGATGAGGAATTAAGAATAATTAAAACACACAGTATGTAACAGTTCCATTTTAATATACGAATGAAGGAATATAATTATTATTTTTCTCTATCGTTATGAATCTTATGTAATATCAGTTATATAAAACACCTAGTAATATTATTTGCTTTGGAAATGAACTTAGGACTTTATCTATAGTAATAATATAGTCAGTTACGTGAGTGACTGAAAGACAACGTACAAGCGAAACTACTGGTCATAGAAAGCAAAAAAAAAATCAAAATTCCTGTAAAAGCGGTAAAAAAAGAGATTTTACTTGCGAATAAAGTCGCGGGATACAAATAGTTATTATTACATAAATATATAAATTGAATTAACAGCATATTTTATGTTCGGCCATCGAAAACCATATAGACATCCAAGCTATTATAAGCTCACTTTCAACTCAATTAACGTATCCGATAATGCACCTGTCATACGTATGAATTGTCATATTTAATTTATTTACTAGCTCTTTTCCCCGGTTTTGTTTCCGTGGTCAAAGTTAACTTATTTTTTAGCGTCACGCTTTTCTTTTTTTTTTTAGCTCCACGCTATATCCCACATATAGCAGGCTAGGCAGAGGGAACCTGAGAACCTAGTGTTAAGACACTCCGTTCCCCACTTTCCGCTGAATTGAGGCATTGCGTGCTGAGTGGCGGAACTCTTGTCACCAAGCCCAGGAAATGAAAATACTAAACTTTTTCATTCGCTGGAGTGGGAATCGAATCCACAACCTGTCGCGTTGACAGTCGCAGCCTTCTGTTTCTACGCCACGACACGCTTAGTCTGGTAATGGAAGTACACCTAGAAATGTCATCTTAACTTCCACTCCGTTTTCCACTTTCTACTTATATTGGAGATTGTGTGCTGAATGGCGAAACTCAACGCCGCGCTTATTAGATACGTTTCAACACGGTAAAGAGTAGCTTTTGTGACACTCAGGTCGTCTAAACTATATACACTCAAATATTCTTTTTTTTTAATGATTGATAGGCTAACGTTTGGCCGCATCAAAGGCTGATAGTAAGCATTAATACGGTCTACGACTACGTCTGCCTAGAAAGAACCTATTGACTCTTGATTTGAATTCAAATTTCAACAAAAAATAAAACAACTGATTTCAATTAAAGTGCACTATAAAGTGAAACTATTACGAATAACTCAAAAACCTAGTCGTTAAATCTTAACTAAGTTTAAATGAGTCCACATCAGAAGTATTAGCTATCATATAAAATAATAACCACCAAAATTGGTTCGTCCAATAAAAAGTTCGTATAATTTCAGTAACACACACAAAATACAGTTGAATTGAGGGTGATGAAGGTTTTATCTTCTTATTTTGAAGTCGGTTAAAACAAGTAAAACAAGTTGACCTATTCCAATAACATTCAAAAGTGACAAAACACTACGTCTCAACACTAACTTTAACCTGCAATCCCATAGATTAAAAAAGTACATTTTTTCTCAAAAAAAAAAACTAGTTTTCATTTTAAAAAATTCGCACATGGCAGGCGTGATATACCAGTAATAGTATACGTGGAACTCAATTAACTCGCAGTGGGTAATCCACTTGAACCCTCTCGCCGTATGTATAAGAGCTTATAGTTAAAAGTAAAATTTTAGCGCTTGTCGTTGCGAACAGGCACAAGCGTGGAACTGTAAACGCGGCAGGTTGTGGGGTCGATTCCCACTCCAGGAAATAAAATTTTTCATTTCCTGGGTTTGGTAACAAGGCAAAGCGCGGCGTTGAGTTCCACCACTCAGCACGCAGTGCCTCAATTCCAATATTTAGTACATTTTGTCGTAGAGGAGCTGAATGTAAATAATTGGTCATAGATTCGATTCTGACTCGGAAAAATGCTTATATTCAGATAAAAAAAACACTGTATCTATGTATGTATGTATGTATGTATGTAAGTATGTATATAATTATGTATTTAGTTTGTATTTTTAATTAACATATATTTAATTTTAATTTTAATTTAATTAATATCCTGATTAGTGCACCGCCTTCCACTACTTTATACAAATCCTATATCCAAAGGTTGCCTGGAAGAGATCGCTTTAAGCGATAAGGCCGCCTTATTGTACGCTATTACTACGAGTACTTCTATGTTATTTGTTTGTTTGTTTGTGCAATAAAGAATATTTGTTTGTTTGTTTGTTTGTTTGTATCTTGTATGTATATAAACTAGAGTCCCCGTTGACGCGTTAACAACGCGTTGCCTAGCAACGTTACCATGGTAGTGTGTGTAAAATTTATTTTATTTATTTAATATATATTTGTAGGAATAATTTAATAAGATATTACCATTATGCACTCCTTCGCTATATAAACTATAAGTGTGCCAAGTTTGGTAACACTAAAGCTAGTATTTTATATAGATAATAGGTATAGATCTTCTAGCATTACGTTGTATAAAGAGAACCTTATAAGACATTCAGTTCACCAAATTTTATATCTCATAGAAATATTATACGGTTGCGGAACCTAACCCCGCAATATATCTAAATAGATCAATAAAATAACTATACTATAAATATTATCCTGAAAGCCTTCATTACCCTACCTAACACCTATCTGCGTCATGATTACGTCAAATCCTATTATAAATAACATGGGGCAATTATTAAGTGGGACATTTGAGGATTGTTAACGCGGTTGTTATTCCATTGTTCCCTCTTGGATATATACATATATATTTAAACTAGCTGATACCCGTGGTTTTGCTCGTGTGGTCAATGGCAGTTCATACTACATACTATAGTATCTAGTGCGTATATGGGATTATTTGAAGGCTTTGATATAGTTAGATTTTCAATATTTTTCGATAACAATCATATATGCTAATATATTTTTAATAATAAATATCCTATGTACTTTGTTTTTATTTATTTTTTTTAACTTCACGCTGTATCCCACATATCAGGGTACGCAGAGGGAACCTGAAACCTAGTGTAAAGACACTCCGTTCTCTTGAGGCAACCACACAACAGATTATGTGGTGGAACATATTCTTCCACATATTATACCATTTTTTTTTTAACTTCACGCTGTATCCCGCGGGTATATATATATAGCAGGGTAGGCAGAGGGAACCAGAGAAACTAGGGTTAAGACACTCCGTTCTCTTTCAACAAATCTGTTCCCCACTCTCCGCCAGATTGAAGCATTGCGCGTTGAGTGGCGGAAATGAAAATACTTCATTTCCTGTAGTGGGAATCGAACCCACAATCTGTCGCTTCACAGTCGCACACTTGTGCCTCTGCGCCACGACAGGCGTCCTTCCACATATTATACCATAATATATTTTAAATTAAAATACTCTTACATTATACAATTTTAATTAAGATAAAATACTTTATCGAAGTTTTAATAGCAACGTTCGTCTAGTTCCAAAGTTACGCCAATTACTCTTTCGTGTAACGTTTTCGGTATGAAGTTTCACCAATTTGCAATTTTCTACATTCTTTATTTGCCATGATGGAACTATATCGTGGTGGAATGGAATCTGGAGGTATAGGAGGTTGTGGAATCGATTCTGCGGAATTCATTCTACGGAATTTTTATATTGAACTAGCTAGTCTAGGTCTAGTTACATTTTTTCGATATTCTTTATATACTATGTATTGAAGCTTCAGTTTCACGCTTTTTCTCACAGGTATCCAGACGAAACTTAGTATCAAGACACTCCGCTACCCTTTTTCCTTCCGATTTAAAAATATATCATGTAATAAAACGCAATTAAAATTTTAACAAAATGCCTTAAAGAATAATATTTTTTCGAATAACTTGAAAATTACTCATATCTTAACTAAATTCAGATTGGAACACATAAGAAGCTCATCATATAAAAAAATAATCATCAAAATTGGTACATTTACTAAAAGGCTTAAAAAATGGTCGAATTAAGAACTTTCTTTCTTTGAAGTTGGTAAATACAAAAGTATAAAAGGTATATTTAAAGAGACGCCCGTATTTACAACCGATCATTACTTCTGTTGTAACTTTTTCTTACACCAATCAATGTTCTCCAATAATTGAAAATTAAACAAAAAAATAACGACGCCTGTCGTGGCGCAAAAGCACAAGCGTGCGACTGTAAGCGCGACAGGTTGTGGGTTCGATTCCCACTCCAGGAAATGTAAAATTTAGTATTTTGATTTCTTGGGTTTGGTAACTAGGCAAAGCGCGGCGTTGAGTTCCAACACTCAACACGCAATGCCTCAATTTGGCGAAAACTGGGGAACGGAAATGTTGAAAGAGAATGGAGTGTCTTAACACTAGGTTCTCTGGTTTCCTCTGCCTACCCTATATGCGGGATACAGCGTGAAGTTAAAAATAAATAAATAAATAACAATTTGAAATAAAATGCACTAATAAGTAACATTATTACGAATAACTCAACAACTACAATTCAGGTCTTAACTAAATTTAGATAATGGTCCATTCAGAAGTTTTAGATATGTTATGCGGTAACGCACAACAAAATCTGTCAAATTGAAAACGCTTCACGCTGTATCCCGCATATATCAGGGTAGGCAGAGGGAACCTGAGAACCTAGTGTTAAGACACTCCGTCCCCCATTTTCCGCCGAATTAAGGCGTTGCGTGCTGAGGGCTGAGACCAATAAAATATATATATTTTTTGAAGTCGGTGAAAAGACAAATATATATATTTAAAAATCCCGTATTTACAACCAATCATTACTTCTGTAGTAACTTTATCGTAGACCAATCTTGAAGTTGTTCTCCCAAAAGAATCTTTACAAAAAGATAAAAATCTCGGCCCGTTTCCAATTCGGCGATGTCCCGAGAGATTCGCAAAACCACTGTACCAAATTGTCTATCCAGTATCTACTCAGTATATTTGAATGATTATAATTTGATATTTAGAATAAGTAGACTTGACCGTATGTTCCGAGGAAAGGAGTAATCCTTACAATAGGCGATAACGCTTATGTAGCTGTATCCCTTGACATTTTTTTGTGTGGATTACATACATACATACATAACTTCACGTTGTATCCCGCATATAGCAGGGTAGGCAGAGGGAACCCAGTGTTAAGACACTTCGTTCCCCACTTTTTGCCGAATTGAGGCATTGCGTGCTTAGTGGCGGAACTCAACGCCGCGCTATGCCTTGTTACCAAACCCAATAAAAGGAAAGTCGCGTTTACAGTCGCACGCTTGTGTTTCTTCCCTCTGCCTACCCTGCTATATGCGGGATATAGCGTGAAGCCAAGTATGTATATATGTTACTTTTTAGTGAATTTTATATGAAGTCGTTTTTATTTATTTTTTTTGTTGAAATTTCATTTCCCACTCCCAGAATAATTTGTCATGTACAGTCTCAAAGGTGCCTACATGCCAAATTTCAGCTTTCTGCGGTCAGTTTAGCGTGTACGTTATCTGTTAGTAACACAAGCATATTATATATATATATAGATATTTTACTTAAATATTTTAATACAAAGGATGTATGGTTTAACTTTTGATTGCTTAAGGTTATATACTCATTAACGGTTCTTCGTTCGTTCTCAATTTTAAAGTTTTAACGTATAAGCTTACATACATCGCTGCTTCACTTCCAAAATACCACTAATCAAAATATATATATATATATATATATATATATATATATATATATATAT
>JAKGSA010000794.1:274811-406537 GCA_033558755.1 Philaethria dido
TATATATATATATATATATATATATATATATATATATATATATATATATATATGTATATTTATTGATATTATATAGATATATATATGTATGTATATATATCTTAATATAATAATAATACTTTATTGCACATACAATTTTACATATACTCATAGTAACAATACATATAAAATGATAAAACCGTTATGTGCAATAGCGGCTTTATTACTAGAAGTGATTTCTTACAGGCCACCACTAAAAATACAAACTTTTGGGTCAGAAACAGCAGTAGAGCGCAAAAAGTATATATTTTACATACATATATATATACATATACATACATCCATACATACACACATACATACATAAAAATAGAGGAGGAATATACAGCTTAAACTCAAAAATGAACCTTGAAAAGCATACACATCCGATTTATCAAGTTATTCACGCTCGATAAGGATTTGATTTCGTACAATTTTCAAGAGATTTTTAGATAATTAAAACGTTTATTTTAAGATCTCATTAATATCCTCCCACATATCTTGTAACCTGATACATTGCTTTATTTCCTGCTAAGTAAAATTTCGTTTGATTTGCTTCTATGAATAAAAACTAATAATCTACTGTAACTGAAAACCTAGTATTACGCCTTTTTTTGTCTATTCATTTATTACCTTTGGTATAAAATATTTTCAAAAATATGATTTTTTGTATATGTTATATTTTTTTTTTTTTTTATGGATAACGGATGGCAAACGAGCAGAAGGACCACCTGATGGTAAGTGGATACCTTCGCCCATGAACATCTACAACACCAGAGATGTTGTAGATGCATTGCCAACCTAGAGGATACAGATGGAAGAAGAGGACATTGTAGTATTCCGTTCTCGGAACCACCACATTTTGGGGAAAGGATGGGTGGGAATGGGAAAACCTGGCTTACATGCCATCGAACCGGAACACATCATAAGATATTTGGCGGTTCGTCTTTGAGATGATAGTGGTCGCGAGCCAGACGGAGGACGAACCTGCTACCACCAAACATGTTATATGTTTATTTCAATCCCCACTTTCTCCTTTTCTTCGTGTCACTCTTGGCAGTGTGGTCGTGGTCAACATGTATACTTTAAGAGGACATGTAGGTACAGCTCTCCGTACGATTTTGCCCCATTTCTCCCTGTTTGACGACATTCTGGTACACTCGTATATTGGTCTGCCCACTAGAGACTTAACTGGGTCAGTCCACCGCATTAGGAACCTTTCGCGTGGTATACCCCACTTAGGGAATTATTATAAACATATTGGGTTGAGTATAGCTCAACGCTGCGTTTTGCCTTACCAAAGTCTGTTCTCAGCAGAACTGCCTTCAGAACCGGTGGTAGCTTCCGTTAGAACTGACACTCCTGAAATCCTTTTGGAAATTGACGATTCAAAAGTGCTTGCAATAGCCTATTTGAATAAAAAATATTTTGTTTTTGATATAAAAACACGATTGTTTTGGTGTTTGTTTTTATCCCACTCAGGGATATATAAATATACATATTACGGTAGACACACGATTGGTTTGAGGCTTGAATCCCACTCAGGGATTTATAAATATACATATGAGGGTAGACAAAGAGAACCTTGTGTCGAAACACTCTGTTACCTTACCTACTATAATAAGAGAAATTGCGAGTGAGTGACGGAACTCAACGCTGCGCTTTCATTTTTTATTTATCAAAGCGGGGTAGTAAAAAAAAAAAAAATATAGGTAATCATTCCCCTAAGTAAGAATCAAATCAACAACCAATCGTGTTTCTCCCACAGAAGAAAAATATTTTTCTTAGCTTCACGCTGTATCCCGCACATAGCAGGGTAGGCAGAGGGAACCAGAGTACCTAGTGTTGAGACACTTCGTTCTCTTTTAACATTTTTCGTTCTCCACTCTCCGCTTTGAGACTGCGTGCTAAGCGGCGGAATTCAACGCCGTGCTTTGCCTTGTTACGAGGAAATAAAAATACTAAATATTATTTAATATTTTCATTTCCTATAATGGGAATCGAACCCAGAACCTGTTAACAGTCGTACGCAGTCACAGGGAAAATATTACTATCTCATGTTATAATTTACCACAAATTCTATTTGTACATTTCATTAATTGTTAAATTCGTTGTGTGAATACCCTCGTCGAGGCCTCCTTACTTATAAATATTTTACACCTTACGCAAGATATTGTAAGTGTTTTCCGATATCACTTTGAAATAATAAAATAATTATTATGAGAAATTTATGCTATATCAGTATGTGAATAATAAAAGAAAATATATATAAACTAAGATTTTAAAGTGGGTTCGATTCCCACTCCAGGAAATGTAAAATTTAGTATTTTCATTTCTTGGGTTTGGTAACAAGGCAAAGCGCGGCGTTGAGTTACGCAATGCCTCAATTCGGCAGAAAGTGGGGAACGGAATTGTTATAAGAGAACGGAGTGTCTTAACACTAGGTTCTCTGGTTTCCTCTGCCTACCCTGCTATATGCGGAATACAGCGTGAAGTTAAAAAAAAAAGATTTTAATAAAAAGAGAAAATCAAGTACAAAAGTGGAATTAATACCTTTTACCAATTAAAACTTCAAAAATATCGTATAATCTTAACTAAATTTAAATGAGACCATATTAGAATTACTAACTATCAATGGCGAAGCGTTCGCATAACACGGTTTCTATCGGCTTACCTTGTGTAAATGGCAATAAATTATTTTGAAAAAATTGAGAGGGATTTTACAAAAAATGAAGGTCAACAAAATCTTGAGATCTAAAAAACGGTCGCTAGCAAAATGTGGAAGTCTCATTTTCAAAAAGACGAATTCAAGAAAGGTGTGAGAGCAAAATAAAAGGTCGTCAGCAAAATTCGATAATGAAATTGCTAAAAAACTTAACATCCTATACGGGCTTCCCTAAGTATACAGGCTTGTTTTCAAAAAATATAGTGGCTTCTCTAAATCTCTGGCTTACTTTTTTTAAATTTTCAGCCTTCATCACTGTTAGCTGTCATATAAAAAAGAATTCACTAAATTGGTCTACTTAGTAAAAAGTAATGCTATAACACATAAAAAAGTCAGTCAAACTAAGAACTTTATTTTTTTGAAGTCAGTCAAAAACGACAACCCCTTATACAGTAGTTATAAGGTAAATTCCTTAAGCAAACAAAAGTAAGAAGGCGGAAAAAGGAGAAAATGACTATGTAATGCATGGAACGAGGCTGAAATCATTTGTAGGTGACATTTGCGTAGTTGTGTGGAAGGAAACAATTTCTTTGCGAGCGTTTCTCGTTTGTAGCACTCGATGGTAACAGTGAGGTGTTTTATACTGTACGATTTTTAAAAATATAATAAGTAATAATAAATTATTGGTATATAAGAAAATTGCACTATAATTTTACTTACAATTTTTTTTAGCTTCACGCTGTCTCCCACATATTGCAGGGTAGGCAGAAGGAACCTGAGAACGTAGTGTTAAAGCACTCCGTTCTCTCTCAACAATACCGTTCCCCACTTTCCGCCGGATTGAGGCATTGCGTGCAGAGTGGCCGAATTCAACCTCGTGCTTTGCTTTGTTACCAGACCTAGGTCTATTTTTATTTAGAGGCTTAGCGTAGATATAACGAGCGACTGTAAACGCGACGGGTTGTAGGTTGGATTCACACTCCAGAAACTGACAAGCAACTAATTAAGATTTTGACAAAAAAAGAAAACTAACTGCGTATAAAATGCAATAAAAAAATTATTTTTTTTTAAATAACTTAAAATTAATCGTCAGATGTTAACTATATTTAAATGGGACCACATCAGAAGCAATAGTTGCCCTATCATATAAAAAAGAATCATCAAAATTGGTGTATCATGTAAAAAGCTATGTGGTAACATACATAAAAATACAGTAAAATTGAGAACCTCCTCTTTTTTGTAGTAGGTTAAAAACAGAAAAGACTGTCAAAAAAATATAATTTTTAATCCGATATGTCGTGATCGTATCGTAAACGTCTAATCTAAATAAACATTGCTTTGCATATTACATAGCACCTTTATTTTCGTACTCAATTGCCGCCCCCGTTTTATTGCCTTGATGTCATTTTTTAATATAAATATGTAATGCCTGTTGTTATATTATTTAAAGATATTCATAATTTTATGTTCTACCGTGGTTTTCACAGGTTCACTTCTCGTGTAAGACATTTTCTTCGTAGCTTCACGCTTTAACCCGTTTTTTTTCTTTTCAGTCTTTGCAAATATATATTTTTTTATTTTATTTACTAATTGTTAATATGTAACAAACTGATCATCAAAACAATTAAGAGGCTATGTTTGACCTCATGGACTTCTTATCTGTGGTATATAGGCTTCTGTTTGTAACGATTGTCAATGTTTTAGATTGCCAAAGGGGTTCTACTACAGACCTATTAAGGAACAAAAAAAAACTAAAAGCCTGGCATATGTGAAGGCCATCGTAGCAAAACAGACAAATCTGACTATAACCGTGATTGGTTATGGGGTCCATTCCACTCGGGGGAATAACACTTTAAATTGTTTTCATTTCCATACTCTGGTACGATATAAGGGTGGCGTTAAATTACGAGTACAACATTCAACACTTTAAGCCTTAACTTTGGGCTAAAAGAGAAAAGTGGAGAACGGAGTATTTTTTCGGAATCTTGACCCTAGGTTCACTCTGATAACCCTATACGATAAAAAACACTAACTAATTTTACATACCCGGGAAATCAAATCTGGTCTCAATATTTTATTACTTTTTTAATTTTAAAATGTCATTTCTACGATCCGATAAAACAAAGCGTGGCGTTGAGTTCCGCCACTTAACATGCAGTCTTGTATTTGGGTAGAAACTGTGAACGGAGTGTCTTGACACTAGACTCTGACTACCTTGCTGTGCGGGAAAAAGCGTAAAGCTAAAAACAAAAATGTGCATTATTTTACCTTACCCGGCAATCAAACCTACAGTACTCCCAATTTTTTTCTTTTTCTAATTTTAAATAAGAACTCTTATTTAATAAATTAGCCACTCAAAGGCTTTGGTTCGAAGTTCAGTATTTTTTCTTCGTAGCTTTTTTTATTTAGTAGAAAGCGATGTGAGATAAGGCACGCCTTACCGAAGATACCTGCCCATCTTATTACGAAAATATATTTATATTAAGGTTTATCTAAAACTATATACTTATCGTTATCGTATATGAAGAGCAAAATACATTAAATCTTTGCTTATGAGCTAATAACTATAACGTTTTGCAAGCAAGCAGCTATATTACTAAAAAGTTTCCTCTAAATTTGTTCAATACGTGGTTGTGAACGCAATGCCTTAATTCAACAGAATGTTGGAAACGAAAATGTTAAGAGAACGGTGTGACTTGACACTAGGTTTTCTGGTTATCTCTGCCTACCCTACTATTTGCGGAATAAAATGAAGCTAAAAAAATTCAAATAAAAATAATATTTTTTTTAAAACATCGTGAGACTAGTGACTGTACACGCTCGCGTACCATTTTTTTTTACCGTCACGGAATGTATCGAATTTAGACGAAAAATAAAGATCAGAGTGTATTGACATTAAGCTCTCTCTGCCCCTGCTATAGAAGTAATTCACTAAATTTCAAGCATGAAAAACTCGTTAGAATAGACTGAAGTACTTTCTATAATTAAAATCTTTTTACGTCATCAAAAAGGTAAATTATTTATTTATTAACTCACTCTGCTAAGAATAGCGGCGTTAAATTTCACCACTCAACACGCAATGTCTCAAATTTAGATGAGAATTGAAGAACGGAGAGTGGTGACACTAGATTCTCTCCGCCTACCTTGGTTTTTTAGCTTCACGTTGTAACACGCACATAGTAAGATAGGCAGAGGGAACCTGAGAACTTAGTGTTAAGACACTCCATCCTCTTTTAACATGTTCGTTCCCCACTTCCCGCTGAATAAAGCAAAAAATAATTAATTTAACAAATTCTAAGCATTCATTAAAATCTTTTTAACTCACCAAAAAGGCAACCTTTTAATCACATGGGATTGAGACATCTAAAATGTAATTAATGTTAGGCAGTTCGTGAATATACTTTTGTGAACCGTATTTGACCCACATTGAGACCCTTTACGAGAATTATTTATGTTCTTTAATTAGGTATTGTTTTCTTAAGGTTTTAATTTAATATTTTTATTTATTTTCAGTATGTCTGTCGTGTCGCAGAGGCACAAACGTGTGACTGTAAACGCAACAGGTTGTGGGTTCAATTCCCACTCCAGGAAATGGAATTTTTCATTTCCTAAGTTTGGTCACCAAGCAAAGCGCGGTGTTGAGCCCCGCCAAACATCACGCAATGCCTCAATTCGGCGGAAAGTGGAACAGAGTGTCTTAACACTAGATTCCCTCTGCCTACCCAGCTATATGCTGGATACAGCGTGAAGCTATTTCTTTCCATCCGAATTGACATTGCGTCTTAAGTGGTAGAACTCAACGCTGCATTTATCTTACCACAGTGAAGAAATGGAAATATTTTAAATGTAGACTATCCCCTAGCGAGAATTAACTCATAACCAATTGCATTTACTAACAGGCACTGTCTCACTGTGTCATGTTAGCCACGAAATTAATTAAATTATAATCACACCCCCGAGTTAAGATCGAATCCACAACCATTGCATTCGCAGACACTTTACCATAATTGCCTTATTTATTAAAGAAAATACAAATAAAAATAAAAAAAATACCTAAGTATTCATAAATACACGGTGAGAACAATATTCCAATTGCTTTCTAAGAACGTAAGAGCTTACAGAAGTTGTTAAGTAGACTTCGGAACTAGGGAACTTAGCAAATAACTTATAAGAATTATTATTAAAAGTTGCTTCTACTCGTATATGCAAAACGTTTATGAAAATCACTGGAACAACACAATGGACCAACTTTGGTGTACTTTTAAAGAGTCTTATAATTTCTTTTTATATTATGATAGCTGTAACCCGCGACTTCACTTGCGTGAACTATATTTTTTTTTCAGCTTCACGCTGTAACCCGCATATAGCAGGATAAGCAGAGAGAACCTGAGAACCTAGTGTTAAGAAACCCCGTTCTCTTTCAATAATTCCGTTCCCCACTTTTCGCCGTGCTAAGTGGCGGAAGTGAACGTCGCGATTTGCCTTGTTACCAGACTCAGGAAATGAAAATACTTAATAATATTAAAAATTTTCATTTCTTGTAGTGGGAATCGAACTCACAACCATTAACCACAACCTACTTAATCATTTAGTTAAGGTCTGTCGCGTTTACAGTCGCACGCTTGTGCCTCTGCGCCACGACAGGCGTTAACTAAATGGCCTGAAATAATTTTAAAAAAATAAAGTAAATAATATAAAAATCGCTATTTACCTTTTTCGTGGTAGAGAAATCCTCTTTTAGTATTTCCCTATACTTTCCAAAATATATAATTGTAATTTGGCATGTAGGTTACATGTCAAATTTCAGCTGTCTACAGCCAGTATTTTCAGTTCTACTGTACATTGTCTGTCAATCACTCGGTAACAAACGAGTTTTATGTTATATATAAATCTTTATCATTTATACCAATACTTTTTTTTTATAAATACTTCTAAAATGAGTATATAGTTTTTTTAGAGACTATCGTGGCGCAGTGGGTGTGCATTTAATTTTACAATGTATTGGATATGGCTTCGACCTCCAATCGGGGGAATATCAAAATTATTTTTATATTCTCTTTAATAAGAAATAGCGCGGCATAAAGAGACCATTCAACAGGCAATATTTGTGTATAGCATATATAAGCGTAGAGTTATAAGAACATACATACATACATAGCTTCACGCTGTATCCCGCATATGGCAGGGTAAGCGGAGGGAACCTAGTGTTAAGACACTCCGTTCCCCCCTTTCCGCCGAATTAAGCGTGCTGAGTGGCGGAACTCAAAGCCGCGCTTTGCCTTGTTACCAAATCTAGGAAATGAAAAATTCCATTTTGTGAAGTTAAGAAAAACAAAATTATCTGCTAAACCAAACGAACCAAACGAAACGAAAAATTCGAATTTGCAAAAGTCGTAATGTTATTTCTCGTAGAGTGGCAACCATCAATCATGTAATCTATGTGACAGACAGCTGACTAACGAAGAAAAAGTGCGTTTAAAAGTGATTATTTTCTATAAAATTCATATAAATTCAACTTAATATCACCATGGCGCAGTGAAAAATTGTCTGAATGACACATTGGTCATGGATTTGAACTCCGTGGTGATTAAATACCACCCCCACTATCAGAATATGTTACATGGCGTTACTGTGCAGTTTTCTAGGAACTTCCTTCCACGTGCCTCATAACTGCAGAATTGCCTACCTGTTGTGTGTGTTTTCAGGTTGATACGATATGGTTACCTTCTAAGGCGCATCTTCCTTCACCTTAAAGGCCGATGACGCACCTATAGTTCCTCCGGTGCTACAAGGAGCCGTAAGTAAGATGATCACTTGCTATCAGGTGACCCGAATGCTCATTTAAATAGCTTTTCTTGTAACAAAAAAAAGTTCAGCAATACTGGAAGAACTCTTAAAGCTACTGCAGCGTTTCCGGATACTTACTAAATTTAATTTCAAGTGGAGAACATAATCTAATAACTAATTTTCTCTTACTACTATTAGAAGGCCAAAGGCATGAAGATATTTGATTTAATCATAGTGATATAATCATAGATTTTGTCAACATGCGTTCAAAAAATATATTTATATTATACTAGCTTTATACCGCGGCTTTGTTTGCGTGGACTATAAAAAAGGTAAAATATTTTATCACTTTATTGGAGGAATTTCCAGAAATATTCTCTTAGTGCTTTCCTACATAGGCTACACTCCAAATTTCTTTTACAGCCAGTACTTTCGTTTGTACATTGTTTGTCAGTCACTTAGTAAGGCCAGTGTTTTATATAAATAAATAGATAAGATAACTCACCACCTTAGTTTACATAAAAAATATTCTATTTTCGAAAATAATATATTAAATTATACCTTATATTCACGTTTTCGCTGAACAATGTTTACTTCATCGATCATGGAGGATTTGTGAGTGAGTGTCGCCTACGCTCGTTTTCCTATTTCATAAATATATGTACGAGAATATATAGGTAACAGGCGTGAATAAGTTAATAAGTCTGAAAATTTTACTGTAAATGAGATTAGTTGTAAGTTCGATTCCCTCTCGGGGTAATGAATATATTTTTAGAAAATATATAAAAATTTGGAATGCAGCGGGAATTTCTACATTTTTCAAAAATAATTTTCCTTTCCTAAGTGTGTGATTAGCACTTTAAAACTATCAGGAATGATTATATTCAATTATTTCTATTTCAGTGCCTTCGTGAGATAAAGGATGTCATTCAGTTTCAGCATTTAATATGCAGTGTCAAAAATTTAGATAGGGCCCAAGGCCCGTGGCCCAAGACAACAGAGTGTCTTGTCAATATACTCTCTATGACTTTAAGGAAAAAGCGTAAATCAGTATAAAAAATAAAATGAATACAACAGATTGTAGATATTTTGCGTAATTTGCGAAGATTCTCTCTAATATAATGCTGTGCCTCTGGCCGGTTCATTAGCGCCGTGGATTGCTTAAATTATTTCTCAAGCAAACGTCATTATACTTGCCCTCTTTGTACTGTGTGGCCAGGAAAAAGAAATATTTTTTTTCTTATATTTTTACAGTGATAATATTGTAAGGCACAGTGGGACAGTGTTTAACCACAAAATGAAACTTCAATGAATTTTATTTTCCTCGTTCGGTATATTAAAAGGCAGCGATGAGCTCTGCCACTCACCATATTTTGTCTTGTTGTTGGGTGGAAAATGGAAAGGGCTTGGCACAAGGTTTTCTTTTATGTTGTGAAAAAAAAAGCGAGCAGTACTCAGTGCCACTCTTTGTCTCACCAGAGCGGCGAAATTAATATAATTTAAATATTTTTCAGAATCGAACCTACAAGCACTTGTTACATACAAGACACAAACAAACTTGTGGTGCAAGTTTGTGACCCGTTATACCACGACAGCCTGTTATATATATTAAAACCAGGTAAACGAGCTAGCGGGGCACCTGACGTTAAATGATTACTGCTGCCCATGAACACCTACCAATGTGGCTGGCTTTTAAGAAATTTGTTGACCTGCCTCTTGAAGAGCCCAGCATCATAACTTTGAAGGAACACGTCAGGTGACAGTTGAGTCCACTATTAAAAATATTTTAAGTGAAAAATATCTATTTTCGTCTATTTTCCTATTATTCTAGTTTCATGGCCCACATAACGCCCCGAAGCGGAGACAAACGATGTTTACGCTCCAGCTCAAATGATGCAAACAAAGATCCAGACATTTTTGCACCTTTTACGTACCAGCTACTGTACTAATAGACTTATTATATTCTACTAGTTACTTATTATATTACGGCCCAATTACATAAAATATTTATAAATTGTAGCTCATATGTTATTCTTTAAGCTGTACCCCGCATATATCAGGGTAGGCAGAGGGAACCTAGTGTTAAGACACTCCGTTCCCCACTTTCCGTCGAATTGAGGCATTGCGTGCTGAGTGGCGGAACTCAACGCCGCTTCATTAAATTAAAGTTAGTTTAAAATGGAATTTACAGAATGACTATTCACTAGTATCTCATAATCTCTTTATCAAAATGTGGAAGTTAACAGAAGTATGTTTTATCCTATTAAAGTAATATATACACATAAGAATAATTCAAAATTTACTAAATTTACTCTTTAGGAAATTTTAATGGAACCACATCAGAAGTACTAGCTATCATATAAAAAAAGAATCATCGAAATTGGTTCATCCAGTATAAAAATATACGTAACTCAAATAAAAAATCTGTCAAATTGCCAACTTTTTTTTAAAAAAGAATACAATCGAATTATAAAATGAAAACAAACATTTCTATAGTATTATTGGAAAACAGCCAAGTGCCCAGCGAAGGTGATAATTTTATTACGAGAAAAATATATGACAGATATCTAACTTCGTTACAGGCTCGGGGAGAAAGGAATTAAATAAACTGGACTAGAAGTTTGTTAGTAAATATAGTAAAAGGAAACAGTTTTTATGTTTGATTTCGATAATACCAACAAGGCGAAATAGTGATGTTTTGACTAGATTTAATGTGTGTGGGTTCGAATTCTGATATGGGTAATAGTGTAGCTTCACATACATAGCTTCACGCTGTATCCCGCATATAGCAGGGTAGGCAGTGGGAACCTAGTACTAAGACACTCTGTTCCCCACTTTCCGCCGAATTTAGGCATTGCGTGCTGAGTGGCGGAACTTAACGCCGCGCTTTGCCTTGTTACCAAACCCAGGAAATGAAAAATTCCATTTTCGATTCCATTTTAGTCGAACCCACAACCTGTCGCGTTTACAGTTGCACGCTTGTGCCTCTGCGCCACGACAGGCGTCAATCTTGTAAATTAGTGTTTATCTGGTTTAATGTTAAACAAAACGACATTAGCTACCGTAATTAGCTAAGTTTCTATTTTGTTGGAAAGCGGAGAAAAGGATCCCGGTCTGAAAATATTTTATTTAAATTACTAACGGACGCTTTAAAGAGCACTTTCAAGCATAAACTTGGATCACAAGTTTCTAATACTACTCTGAGCTTCTCTCTCTGCAACATTATGAGCCCGATTGGCTTCCGATGTGTGACACATCGGACACATCGGACGCCAAATTTAGGTAATGCTAAGAAGTTGACTAAGCACGGCGTCGAGTTTCGCCACATACATAATACAAAGGAAAGCAGTGAGAGACACAAAAGTTTTGAAAAACCTACGATACGGAATAAAACGCTACAAAGAAGTGTATTCCCCATAAAATGTATGAGTACTCGTATATTTATTATTGTCTTACAAGATATAAGCACTTTATAATAATTTGTTTTAATAAGTAGAAATAGTCCCGCATATAGCAGGGTAGGCAGAGGGAACCTAGTGTTAAGACACTCCGTTCCGTAAACATTCACATAATGAAAATAATTTACGCATAATCATTTCTTCTTAATCGAACTCACAACCATCGCAAATAGTCAATCACTGTTTCACTGCACCATAAGTTAAACGAGACGTCACGATAGGAAATGTAGGAAGCGTGATGATTTGGAATTCTTTATACAGCGTATAAAAAGCATAACAGAATTTCAAATCATTTCTGAAGACTGGAAATTGGATTTCGAGTTGGATATAGGGTACATACGTTGCCTTAATAATATTACACTGGCTATATCCCGCGACTTCGCTTGCGTTAAAAGAGCTTATACGCACTGTCGACTAGTCGCCGGCAACTCGGTCACCGGCGACCAAAACATGGGCAACTATGGCCAGAAGACCGAGCCAAGCGACAGAAAATACAAGTAAACTAAAGCATGTTACAGTCGCTGGTAATTCGGTTCGACTGTAACTTACTATAGTTTAAATGGGTGGTTACACATGTGGTCGTCAGTCGCCGTGAGTCGCCCGGGCAACTCGACAACTCGGTCGTCGACGACCAATAGAAACATGGTTTTAAATGGAAGCGTTCACACTGCGAGCAACTGTCGTAACGACCAAACACCACTCATAACAATGACTAAGTCTTTCGACACTCAAAAATGGAAATAGAATCAATAAAGAGAAAATCGAGTGCCGAAAATGCTAGTAGTAATAATAGTATTCTTGTATTTTCTGTCGGTTTTAGTCTTCTGGTCCTAGTGCTAGTTTTTGGTCGCCGGCGACCGAGTTTCCGAGACTCTAAAACTTAAAATCCCGTCATATCCGATTTTTGTAAGAATTTCGAAAGGTCCTCTATTGGTAACAAACGGCGAACGGAGTGTCGTGACATTATGTTCACTCTCACTACTCTGCGGGACAAAGTGTGAAGCTACAATTTCTTTAGAAGTACTCCTTTACACTTCCCAAGGAGCCAACATGTCAAATTTCAGCTTTCTATATGGGCACTAATTTCATGCTCACTGGAGATTTTTTTCTTTTCAGAATAGGAAAAGTAATTTAAATGTAATCGCGAGTGGGAATCGAACCCACAACCAACCGTTTACAGTCGGAAGCTATCCCATTGAACCACGATGGCCTCACTGAAAAAAATCACTTAAATTAGCATTAAACTTTATCCCTAGCGGGGTAGTGAAAGAGAACGCAGCGCCAAACGTTACAGCCTTACTTAGATACTTCTTTCAAGTCGTCCACAGTCATCATTCTTTTCTTACATGCCCGGGGACGGAAATCAGCATAAAGACTCCCCAGGAGGCCTTCGGGGGGTCTTCATGCTGATGACTATCATTTTAATATTTAATTTACTTCTCTATAATTGCAACATTGTTGCAGTTGCAGATAACAATGCAATTACTGTGTGGAAATTTTTAAACAAAAAGTAATCTTATCTTTTTATAATAAAATAATTAATTACGTTATACAGTAGATTATCAGCTTTGATTTAAATATTACTTAAGACAATATTATTAGTCATGTTGACGGGCGATAGTGCGTGACTTATATTGGGATTGGTTGTGGGTTCGATTCTCACTTGGAAGAATAAAAAGAAGAAATATTATCATATTTAAATTATTTTGTCTTACCAGAGTAAGACATAACGCGGCGATAACTTCCGCCACTGAGAAATTCCGACACTGAGAATATTAAATAATATTTACTAATTTCATTTCCTCGCTCTAGTAACAAGAAACGACTCATTATACGAGTACATTCATTTTTTTACAATAAATGTATTGATTAATGTTGCTTAATAGAAGCAACATTCAAGAGAATCATCAGATTATAATATTTACATACCTTTCAAGCATTTTGCTTTGAGGTTTTATGTTGGAACAAATTTTTATATTGAATTTCTTTGACAGCAAGCAATAAATTATTCACTAGCCCAGTTTCTAATTTTATTTACTTTTATATATTGCTAATGCCACCGTGGCGCAAGTAAGAAATGTTTACATTTCGTCAGTTCGACGGTTATGGGTTCGATGCCAAGATAGGGATATATTTATATTTAAATATAAGAATCTTTATTAACACAGAATTTTGATGAAGAAAATGCCATATAGTTTATTTTTATTGCCACCTAAGTAGAGGCGACGTGAAAAACGGAGTGCTGTTACTCTACCATTTTTTCGTAGAGGACCCACTAGATTGGAAACTGGAAGAGTCATGGCCTAAGCTGGCAAATATAAGATGGCTGAGCTCACACCAACTTCCCTGGAATATACGAGTATGACGGCAAAAAAATTGTATGTGCAACTTATTGATGTAAATTATTCACTAGCCCTGTTTCTAATTTTATTTACTTTTATATATTACTAATTCCACCGTGACGCAAGTATGAAATGTTTACTACGACGGTTTTGGGTTCGATGCCAAGATAGGGAAATAGGACCTACCTTTTTTTAGAACATTGTATGATTGACATGCATACAATGTTCATGTTTAGCAAAAGTTGCTAAGCATGATGTATTTTTTTCGTTGTCAAAGATCTGGTTACTCTCTTGTGACAATAACCCAATAGCTAAGTTATGTGAAACAACAAGTACACAACGTCTTAAAATAACACCTTAACAAATATATTTCAGTATATGTAAGGGCATGGCATGATAAAAATAATTTTATTTCGCTTGCTTGTTTGTTTAAAATATAGAAATCAAAGGACATAAAAATTTGATGAGGAAATATAAAAATAGAAAATAGCGGCTTTATTTATTTAACGTGGTGACAATTTATTTCACATTCACTAAAGGGCATTTACACCAAAATTGATAACTGCAGGGGACAGGAGATTGTGAAGATTAAAGTCGGGAAGAGGTGACAAACGATGAAACTTTATCAAATATTTAAAATATTTATTACAATAAATAATAATATGAAACAGAATTATCAAAACAATTAACCAAATATAAGAATTTAGTCAAAACAAAACGAAACACAGTGACAATATCTCCTAGTTTCCATTCTTCCCACTTCAGAGGATATAGATTTGATCACTTCATCCAATTCCTCCTGAGTTTGATCTCTTCGTCTCGACATCAGCCACTTCTCATTGCCTCGCAACGCACAATTATGGTATAACATGTAATCATCGTTGATTTTCACATAAACCTTAGCGTCTACCAAATCTTGTTTATAGAACACCGAACTAGGGTCAAATACGTAAAATTTTGCCTCTTCATTTCCCATCAACATGCCATAGAAAAAGTTATTTTCATTCATCAAAACAGGGTTATCGTTGAAAGAAAATGGGTTGTCCAACCTATAGCTTTCCGAATAACGTTGGATTTCTGATTGGTTGGCCTTGACTATTGTCGTATTAGAACAGTGTGATGATGGCACCAAGTTTAAGAACAGTCCAAATTGGTATACAGTGTACCATGTTCCTACCAAATCATCGTTACTTGCAGCTTTTGAATAATTGTTTATGCAATTTTGTTGTACCTCAGTTAGCACAGATAATGCACCTTTTAAACACAGTATAACAACAAATAAATTGATTAATTTATACATTGTTAGTGGAATTATTAATAAGATATAAACAGTTGAAGTAATATTTATATCAAACGTCTACATTTATCATTTAGATTAAATGAATTGCTCTTTGTTATCTATAATTATTATAGAAATGTTGTTTTCTGTTTGTCTATCATATTGTAATTTTTGTTACTATTTATTTTGTATTATGAGGCAATATTTATTATCAATATACTTATTGTCGTCGACAACCTTACTTGTGTTAATTTTATGATCTACTTCTTTTCTTATTTCTTGTAGTTTCCACAGCAAAACATAAAGCGTCATTTTTTCCGTTTCTGTAGAAATTTCGTGAAATCCTTTCTTAGTACTCTCTCACCAATCTTCAAGGAACCAACATACTATGTTTCAAATCCAGTAGCCTCGGCTGTATATTAGTTACTTAAATAGTAACGAATTGAGTGATTGAGTGCCCTGTCTTGTTAGACGAATGATATTTATGTCCTGTTAGAAAGTCCTGGTTCTCTTAGAACACGTTATGAACAAATATTGGACAGTTGATATAATTTTATCTTTTCAATAGACATTTTTCTTATACGATTTGTATTCATAGTAAGAATCCTCACGTCACCTCAAGCTAATTGGCATGACAATAATCCAATAAGTTTACTTTACCATCTTTAGTAAAGACCTGTTTTTGATTTTTATGCACTGACGTGAATTTTTTAACGCTTACAAGAATTCTATATTCGTTATGAATATAAAACTTCTAAGCATTGCTTAAGAACCAAGTGTAGGATTAAGGGGCCCTTTAAAATGCACATTAGTTGTAAAAGTCCCTTGTCACAAATATACTATAAGGAACTTTAAAATACGTTCTTAACAACATAGCCAAAGCCAAAGATATTACATTATAATAACAAATCAAAGTAATTTCATATAATATTGATACATAAATTGATAACTCGGAATGTTCTTATCTCTATTTGGCATTCTATAATCGTTTCAAAAAAAGATTATAACCTTTAAACTCTCTTTAGTATCAATTAAATATGATATATGGCACGTATGGCCATATAATATACGCTATTGCAGCTAAGTGGAAGTGTCAGGGAATGAAATACTCGCTCCAGTCTGTTTCAAAGATATCATTGCCAATAATAAAGAATTGTAAACCATTGTCGAATATAAAAAAAAAAAAATAGTCCCGCTGAGTTTCTTGCGCCGGTTCTTCTCAGGTCTGAGGCATTAAATTTAGTGAACCGGTGGTAAATTATTTGACGTTCAAAAAATGAAGCTTGTAACTTCTTATTTTGAATAAAATTATTTGACTTTGACTTTGACTGGGGTCAATTCTCATTTGGGGGATTGTATAAATTCTAAATACTTTAATTTCCAATATATGGTAGGACAAATACTGTTTTTTATATGGTTATTCTTTTAACATACTACAGATATATGAATAAGGCTTTTTCTTTCAGTATACATATGTATGTACATAAATGTACGACAAATACAAGGTGGTATGAGTAAAAAATATTAGATTTCTCCTCATATAAACTTTAAATTTGCCAAAATTCATACTCCTTCGACATATTATTTATAAAAAGGTTTTTGTAGGAGATCCTTCTTACAAATCCATTTTACCATATTTTTTTTCCTCTAAGGGACAAAGACTTTCCTTCATATGTTATAAACGTTATCTAAATATATAGCCATGTAACACATTGACATTGCCAACACCAGAATTATCCAGAAATTTGTTATATTTGCTTGATAGAAATATCTTATCTATATATTATTTTTTAAATGTTGATTGTAAAAACCCACATAATAATTAATCATGATAATATTTTTCATGTACATTCCTTGGTTAGGTAGAGAGCTCGAACAGTGCGTATACAGTTCGCGTAGCGTTAATGTATATTTTTAAGACCTTAAGCATACATTTGTTGCGCAGTCATCTCTCTGCACGGTCTGATACCTGTAACAGCACGGCGAATCTATTTTTTTTTACCTTCACGCTTTATCCCGCATATAGCAGGGTAGGCAGAGGGAACCTGAGAACCTAGTGTTAAGACACTCCGTTCTCTTACAACAATTCCGTTCCCCACTTTCCGCCAAATTGTGGTCAATTGTAAAAGCGCGGCGTTGAGTTCCGCCACTCAACACGCAATGCCTCAATTTGGGGAATCAATAGATTGCTAATAATTTTTTTCTCTATTATTTACATTTATTAACTTGATATAATATTATATTTGAAAAGGGTAACTGTTGAATTTCTCGCCAGCTCTTTTCAGCAGAACTGTTAAAGCTGCTAGTAGCTTGTTGTAAACATTTAGACATGTAGACATTTTTATGTAAATTAGTGAAAAATGTTTGTAGTAAATGATTTATATGGATAGAGAGTATTTGGATTCATTTAAAAGGATAGACTAATAAAATAATAATAAAGCCCTCCATTTACTTTCCATTTACAGTCAGCGATTATAAATCATACATACATACATAGCTTCACGCTGTATTCCGCATATAGCAGGATAAGCAGAGGGAACCTAGTGTTAAGACACTCCGTTACCCACTTTCTGCCGAATTGAGGCATTTATAATTAAAGTGAATATACTATTAACAATAATTATCATCGATTTATAGTAAGATAAAGCGCATGGTTGAGTTCCGCCAATCCACATATACGAGGTGTGTTCAAAAAGTAAGGTGACTTTTCAAATTTGGCGGGCAACGTACTTTCGATTATCGATTTTTTTATTTTGTTATGTTGGTACACTCTTCCCGAACATCTGTACCAAGTTTCAAGTGTATAGCATTTTTTGTTTGGTTGGGAGAGGCGTAAAGGTTATAAGTGTTTTGCGTGCTCGGCGATTTCTTGCTATCGAAAAATATGGATCAAAGGATTTGCATCAAATTTTGTGTAAAAAATAAAATAAAGTGCTCCGAAACACTTAAAATGTTGACAGTGGCATACGGTGAAACTGTTCTGAGTAAAAAAAATGTTTACAAGTGGTACTAACTCTTCCAAGATGGCCGGGAAGATGCCAATGACGAGCCTCGCTCTGGACGCCCAAGCACGTCAACAACTGATGAAAACGTTCAAGCAGTGAAGAAAATTGTTCTGGAAAATCGTCGAATCACTATCAGAGAAGTTGCTGAGGATGTTGGTATATCGCTTGGCTCGTGCCATGAAATTTTTTCTAACGTTTTGGGCATGAGACGTGTGTCAGCGAAGTTTGTTCCGAAATTGCTCATCATTCATCTTTGCTGGTGAGAGATTTTTTGGCCAAAAACAACACCACAATCATGCCTCAGCCACCATATTCACCGGATTTGGCCCCATGTGACTTTTTCTTGTTCCCAAAACTAAAGAGACCTATGAAAGGACGGAGATTTGCAACGATTGAAGAGATAAAGACTGCATCGCTGGAAGAGCTCAAGGCTATACCGAAAAGTGCTTATGAGAAGTGCTTTGACGATTGGAAAAACCGTTGGCATAAGTGTATTGTATCTGAGGGGGATTACTTTGAAGGGGACAACATAAATATTGATAAATAAATAAATATTTTTTCTTAAAAATACAAAGTCACCTTACTTTTTGAACACACCTAATAAATAAATATTTTTTCTTAAAAATACAAAGTCACCTTACTTTTTGAACACACCTTGTATGTCTCGAAATTAGACAGGAAGTGGAGAACGGATTGCCTTCACACTAGACTCAAGAAGAATCAATGTTTATGTAATATAAACAAAAGTAAACATAAAAATGGCCATTGTAAGTAGAACGTGCAAAAAGTTTTATTTCGGGTTAAGGGATTTGTTGTTTTGTTAAAAATCTGTACGAGAGGGTTAAGCCGTCTATTGAGATAACATGAGTATATTTTACGGTTTACAAAACACAAGGGATTGACATACATACTAGAATATCGATTATATTACAAAGTTTACGATTCATAAAGATTTTTTTATATTTAGCTTTTCATTTTATATCATTTAACGCCTGTCGTGGCGCAGAGGCACAAGCGTGCAACTGTAAACGAGACAGGTTGTAGGTTCGACAATTCCGTTCTAAAATACTAACATTTCCTGGAGTGGGAATCGAACCTACAACCTGTCGCGTTTACAGTCGCACGCTTGTGCCTCTGCGCTACGACAGGCATGTTAAAAGTAAATATAGTGTAAAAAGTAAGGCTGACAAAAAATTGCGAACAATAGTTTCACGTTAAATATATTTAGAAAACGTATAAAAATTTAAACGCAGCGGGACTCGAACCCGTGGCTCTTGGAAAGCATCTAAGCACTCGGACCACTAAGCTAAAAAAAAATTATACGTTTTTTAAACATGTTTTTCTTTTCCTAAGTGTGTGATTAACACTTTAAAACTCAAAAATAGTTTCACGCTTTAATACATATAACAGGGTTGTCAGTGAGAACTTAATGTCAAGACACTCTGTTTGCCGCTTTTCACTGGCAAGATAAAGCGCGGCGTTGAGTTCTGCTACTTATATATATATATATATATAATTAAATTGATATTGGAAATTGATTCTGGTGGAAAGCGGTGAATGGGGTGAAAAAAAAGGATTATCGTAAAAGCTCAGTACATCCCTATCATACGATAAATGTGTCGGTTAACCTAACAATTTGAATTGTTTCGTTCTTTAACAAATATTTAATACGGTTTCATTGAATATGCTATTCTTCATACTGTACTTTGTTTTAATTCCAAAAAAATCTTGTTTATATTCAAATGAGAGAGAGAGAAATGTCTCTATATTTTAGCTGTTTGTGTATATTTATTTACTTTTTTTTAGCTTCACGCTGTATCCCGCATATAGCAGGGTAGGCAGAGGGAACCTGCGAACCTAGTGTTAAGACACTCCGTTTTCTTACAACAATTCCGTTCCCCACTTTCCACCGAATTGAGTCATTGCGTGTTGAGTGGCGGAACTCAACGCCGCGCTTTGCCTTGTTACCAAACCCAGGAAATAAAAATACAAACATTTCCTGGAGTGGGAATCGAACCCACGACCTGTCGCGTTTACAGTCGCTCGCTTGTGCCTCAGCGCCACGACAGGCGTTATATATTTATACGTATTATAAATCTATTTATATCCCTAAAAGTATAAAATAAAGAGGTCATCATAGCACAGTAGGACAAACAATGCAAAGCTTTGTGTTCAATCCACATTTGGGGATTCCTTCCCCGCTCTGATCTCGATCAGTTGCAGAAATCTGATTTAGGATGACAAATGAGGAACGGAGAATCTTAAACACTTTCTCTCTAGCTACCCTGCTAAAGCGTGAAGCAAAAATTGAAAAAATTATATAACACAATTTAGTCAATATTTGTTTATTATAATTAAAAATTTATGCAAAAAAAGAAAAACTTCAAATAAAATGCACTAAATAGTATAATCATTACGTATAACTCAAAAACTATCTACAAATCATAACTAAATTAACATTTCGGTGGTAGGAGGTTCGTCCTCCGTCTCGCTCGCGACCACTATAATGTTCAAGACGAACCGCCAAATATCGTATGATGTGTTCCGGTTCGATGGCATGTAAGCCAGGTTTTCCCCTTACCCACCCATCCTTTCCCCAAAATGTGGTGGTTCCGATAGCGGACTATTACATTGTCCTCCCCTTCCATCTGTATCCTCTAGGTTGGCAACGCATTTACAACATCTCTGGTATTGTAGATGTTCATGGGCGAAGGTAACCACTTACCATCAGGTGGTCCTTCTGCTCGATTGCCATCCGTTATCCATTAAAAAAAAATGAAACCACATCAAAAGCATGACCTATCATATAAAAAATTGAATCATTAAAATTGGTTTACCCGGTACAAAAATACACAGTAACACACACAAAAAATACAATCGAACCTCCTTCATTTGAAATCGGTTAAAAATCCTATTCACAAACGTCTATTCATTTAAACCACCCTTTGTACAGTAATCTGGCATTACGAAAACAAAAAGGGCAAATACCTTGTTACGTTTCCCCAAATCTCGCAGTTTTATCCCTAAAACGACACGCGGCTAAATAATCTCATAATGATAATGATGGACACATAATGGATGTCAATCATTATGCAATTACGTGAATTAAAGTTTTTTTATGCTTTTGTTATAATTTTTTGGTTTATTTTGTAATAATATGGTTTATGGTATTATAAATACTTATTTACTTACTTAGCTTCACGTTGTATCCCGCATATAGCACGGTAGGCAGAATGAACCTGAGAATCTACTGCTAAGACACTCGGTTCCCCACTTTCCGCCGAATTGAGGCATTGCGTGCTGAGTGGCGGGACTCAACGCCGCGCTTTGCCTTGTTAACAAAAAATGAAAAATTCCATTCCCTGGAGTAGGAATCGAACCCACGACCTGTCGCATTTCCAGTCGCACGCTTGTGCCTCTGCGCCACGACAGGAGTTTATAAGCAATGGTAGTTTTTTCGCATAACAGTGAAATCAGTGAGAGTCAGAGACATTGCGTTTTAAGTGACGGAACTCAACGCCGCATTCTGTTTTATTCAGAGCGTAGAAATGAAAATAATTTAAATATATAATGAAGCTTCTAGGACTTCGCTTACAGTCAAATGCTGTCCCCCTGTGCCGCAGTGTTTTATATGGTACAGAATTTATTTATATAAAAATCCCTTTTTTCCTAATTTAGAAATAATATGTGTATTGCGGAACTTAACGCCGTTGTATCTAATAGGCTGCTAAAGTTTTGTTGTAAATGTAGCTATTGCTTCGGCTGGTATTACGTCAATTTTCTTTATTGTATAATGTATTGTATCCAAACATTATATATGGTATACGTACTAATTTTAATATTTCTTTTTACTTCAATATGGCTAACAACTTTCAATATTTATATTTAGTCATTTAGTCATCAAATAATCCTTATATTTATTAATGTAAAAAAAGTATATACAAATCTACTCATCAACTAACGCCTGTCGTGGCGCAGAGGCACAAGCGTGCGACTGTGAACGCGACCGGTTGTGGGTTTGATTCCCACTCCAGGAAATGGATTTTTTTTTCGTGGATTTGGTATGGGGAACGGAGTGTTTTAACACTAGGTTCCCTCTGCCTACCCTGCTATGTGCGGGATACAGCGTGAAGCTATGTATGGATGTAAGCATATAAGTTATTCACGCCTGCTATAAATATAATATCAATGATTTACATTCAAATGATATACATTTTATTCTCAGAACTAAGACAGACTGTTTCAAAGAAGTAATGGTCGTCTCGGGACGTATAGAAACTTACAGAATAACTTTTTGAGACAGTGTAAAGATCAGATATATTATTGCCAGGTAACTTATATTTTAATTTTAAAATCTATGTACGTATTTATTTATACTTGTGTCCCGTAAATGCGTTAATAACGCATTGCGCAGTGACGTATATGTCTCTTTATATAAACATGCATGTCAAATCATGGTAGTGTGTGTTACATATATTTTATGAATATTTTATTAATATATTTTTTATCCATTATTTGAAAAATTATCTATATAATATATAAAACGCTTGCGTTACTGAGGGGAAACGCTTGCGTTGACAGAAAACGTACAGGTGAAACTACTAGGCATAAAAAGATGAAATTTGCCTTGTGGAATATACTGTACTGAGCAAGAATTACCCGAAATTCCTATGAAAATGGGAAAAGACGGGATTTTATATTTTTTTAAGCTTCACGCTGCATCCCGCACATAACAGGTTAAAGGGAATACCTAGTGAGTACCTTCTGGTAAGACACTCCGTTCTCTTAAGATTTCCGTTCCCCACATTCCGTTGAACTGTTGAGTTCTGCCACTAGACACAACATAATGGCGGAACTCAACGCTCCGGTTTGCCTTGTTACCGGAACGAGGAAATAAAAACACTAAACATTATTTATTATAAATATTTAATAATATAATTCCCCCGAACGGGAATCGAACCCACAACTACCCGCATTTACAGACTTACTCTATTCCACTGCGCCACAGTGACCTCTAATTTATTTATAATCCCATACCATTTTACTTACAATTTAGCCCCATAAATTCAAAACGTTTTTTATGTATATATAATATTTTATATCCGTATATTTGTTTAGTAATATTTCATTATTAGTTTTATGAAGTAATAATTTGAGGGATGTTAGCACAAAACCAAACAATCCATTGAAAAGTTTCCCTTGAAATATGACGTTAATAAAATAGGTTGGGGTCATTTATGTAGCGGTTTTTAGAAAAAAAAGCGTACCATAAAAAAATGTAATTAAGTAAAATATATAGTATTTATTATAAAAATATAGTATAATATTTTGTTTTAATATTTTTTTATACATTGTTTATTTTTATTTTGTTTTAAGGCAGTGGCAAGGCGTTCATACAACTCGATTCTCACCGGCTTGCCTTACTTATAAAAGTACAAGTATGAGACCTAAAAAAATAGCTCGCCAGTTAAAAATTTCTGGCTTCCCTAAATATATATACGGGCTTCCCTAAATATACATCGGCTTCCCTAAATATATATACGGGCTTCCCTAAATATACATCGGCTTCCCTAAATACGATTTTTATACAGACGTATATTTTAAACTGACGATTTATTTTATAGTTCATAATATTTATTTTATAACAAAATTATTAAATGAGATTATTATTTTAACAATTACAATGTAATTCTTGATCATGCAAGTAATTGTTCTAAAAAAAATGAAATAAAATACTGGATAGATAAACACGGCGTGCGGTATCATAAGGTATGTTGTAATTCGATTATTCAGGGCTTTTGGTTATCCGTAAGCCCATCTTTTACCCGGATAGTGAGGGTTCTGCTGTACTGTGTTTTCTTATGACTTTTTATAATATGTAAAAATTGCAAAACCAAAAATCTTATTATTTTTTAATTCCGCTCCGCGTAAGCCATCGCTTGTTCTCTCGCCCCAACACCTTGCATTACTTAGAACCCAATCTGTGAGAACATTAAACAAAATTATAACTTTCATAATACCCTACATAATGGGTAATAGATACATAAAAATAAGCGGATGTTTGTCTGTCTGTTTGCAATTTATCTAAAGTGAATCGCAAAAGCCTAAGGCGTTTTTGCAAATCCACCTTTAAGTTCAACTCTTTTATAAAAATTTATTTTTATTGTTAAAAACCTATCTATATTTATAAATACAATGGTTTTTAAGGATGTTTGTAACTTTTTTACGCAAATACTACTGAACGGATATAGATGTTACTTTGTAGCAATATAGCTTATACGTTAAAAAACATACATATTATACGTTAAAAACATTTATTGAGTTTTTGTCTGATTTGGCCATAATATATGTGATAATGATCGAGTTTTTTTTACAGCATGAAGTTTTACCGCCTGTCGTGGTGCAGAGGCACAACCGTGCGTCTGTAAACGCGACAGATTGTGGGTTCGATTCCCACTCCAGGAAATGGAACTCTTCATTTTTTCATTTGGGTTTAGTAACAAGGTAAAGCGTGGCGTTAAGTTCCGCCACTCAGCACGCATGCCTCAATTCGGCGGAAAGTGAGGAACGGAGAGAAGCTTTGTATGTATTTATGTAACTTTATCCCATATAGCAGGATAGTCAAGAGAAACTAGAGTCAAAACACTCCGTTCTCCACTTTCAGATCAAAAAAATGAAAGAAATTGTATAAAAATACATATATCTAAACATATTTAACACCATCGTGGCTCAGTGGGACAGCGTTTGACTGCAAGTGCAATGTTTATGGGTTCGTTCTCCTCTCAGGGTAATGATTACATTAAAATTATTATCTTTTCTCGCTCTGGTAAGACTCCAAGATTACCTATCTTGTAGCTATCTACAATAAAATCTATATTTTATTTACTAACATATACGCGATTAATCCGGTTGAAATAGTTTCATTTAAAACGTTTTAAGATTCGCGGAAATCAAAACGTAATGGACAACCTAAAATGTATAAGCTGCCCGCTGAGTCCCGCTGAGTTTCTAGCGCCGGTTCCTCTCAGGTCTGAGGCATTAAATTTAGTGAACTGGGGTGGATTATTTGACGTTCAAAAAATGATGCATGTAACTTCTTATTTTGAATAAAATTATTTGACTTTGACTTGACTTTATGCGTTTAGTTCTTTCACTCAAAAATGCAACTCGCAATGTATCGAATTCGAACGGAATCTGTAGAATAGAGTATCTTAATACTAAGTTATCTGTGACTACCCTGTTGATAATGAAATCCTTTTTTTTTCTTTATATCAAATCATATCCACAGGCTCACACTTGCCCGTGCCTTTTTATTTTTTTTTATTACATTTGCAGCATACTTAAATAGAACTACTAGAAGTTAAAAAACATTCATATGTTTCAAATATGTTAAAAATGATCCATGTTTTAAAATTAGGTTTAATTAAATATTTTTAAAGCCAACGACCTAACATACTCGTATATAGTTAATGTGTCCTCATCGCGTCGTTACAAAGATTAATATTGCTTGTAATTATGTTAACAACCTGTACTTCATCAGCGTGATAAGGAGTTAGGGGGTGTTCAGACGACGTAATGTCAAATTACTTGGAACAATAAACGCTATTAATTTTAATTTAGCTTACTAAGCCGCTATGGTTGTGGGTTCGATGCTTACGTGGTGTAGTTATCATATTTAAATTATTTTCATTTCTCTGCATGGCGTTGAGTTTCATCACTTAACGCAATTTCTTGAATATGGCTAGAAAGCCCTGAACGCAGTATTTTTATAACTAGGTTCTTATTGACTTCCCTGCTATGCAAGAAAAAAGTTGAAACTAAAAAAATATTTCAGCTTCACGCTTTCTCCCGCATATATATGGAACAATAAACGCCATGAATTATTATTTGATTCAGTATAATCATGATGGTTCTGGGTTCGATTTTAAAACGGGAAGATGGTTATTTTTATATTCATTTTCCCGTCTAGAAAAACAAAGTGCGGAGTGTCTTTAATTCAGTAGAGAAGTGGAGAACAAAGTGACTTGATACTGGATTATCTCTATTTATTCCACTTTTATCTCCCGCTTTAATAAGGTGTTAAGTTTCATTGCTTAACACACATATTTAAAAATCAGCAAACATTATAGACCGGAGAGTTTTATCACTAGGATATTTCTGAATGCTCTGCTGTATGCAACAAAAATATAGAATTTTAACCAACTTAAAAAAAGGTGAAGATTGTCAATTTGACTTTATTTTGTGTTTATTTTTTATGTGTGTTATAATATAATTTTTTAAATCGTGGACCGATTTTGATGGTTCTTTTAATGGACTATTGATAAAGCTTCTGATACATACATACTTAGCTTCACGCTGTATCCCGCATATAGCAAGGTAGGCAGAGGGAACCTAGTGTTAAGACACGCCGTTCCCTACTTTCCCATTTATTTATTTACTTAGTTACGATCTAACGACTAGTTTATGAGTTATTCGTAATAATTACTGGTAAAATTATTTGTTTTCTAATTAGTAAACCATTGTCATGTGAAATAGGTTTTAATATAGCGGTTGACCGCAACTAATTCACGCCATACTGAGTATACGAATAGATATTTATTTAATTAGTGATTGAAGATATGCAGCTTTAGACTGTATACCACATAGCAGGGTACTTAGAGAAACGCAAGTGTTAAGACACTCCGTTTCCTAATTCTGAAAACCAATAGTTCCTTTAACAATGTATCAGATATGTATAATGCCTGTCGTGGCGCAAATGCAAAAGCAAAAAATGCAAGCGTGCTGTAAACGCGACAGGTTGTGGGTTTGATTCCCACTCCAGGAAATGGAATTTATCATTTTCCAGGCTTGATAACAAGGCAAGGCGCGGCCTTGAGCTCCGCTACTCAGCACGAAATGCCTCAATCCGCGAAAAGTGGGGAACGGAGTGTTTTTACACTAGGTTCTCAGGTTCTCTCTGGCTACCCTGCTATATGAGGGATACAGCGTGAAGCTAAAAGAAATAGTCTATTTTGGAACCTTCTTTTTTCAAGTCGGTTTATAATAAAGTGTAAAATGGTAACTTCTGAGATACGAAAATTTATAGTCGAGACATCTTGAGACCGTAAATAATGAGCTACTTAAACAAAGTCTTATTAAACATTTAATTAAGTGTCTTACTTCATAGAAATTTTGGGAGTATTTATAGTTTGAACCAACTTCAAAAAGGGAGGAAATCATCAATTCGACAGTCTTTATATGTCAAGATAAGTCTTGAAACGATAAGTCGTTTTGTGAGCGGCGGAACTCAACGCCGCGCCGAAATGAAACGGGAATCAAACTCAAATCATGCTTATAGCTTGATAACGTCTAGTCCACTGTACCACGATGGCATCTACACGTATATATTATTTTTTGGATTTACGCTATATCCCGCACAGTGCAAGATAGGCAAAGGAAAAAGATAACCCAGTGTACGCATTTAAGACACTCCGTTCTCTTAAGATTTGACTTTCCACCGAATTGAGGCTGAGTGGCAGAACTTAACGCCGTGCCTAACTTGTTACCAGAGCGAGAAAAAAACAATTTTTAATTATTATAAATATTTAATATTTTCATTTCCTGGAATGCGAATCGAACCCAAAACCTGTCGCGTCTAAAGTCGCACGTTTGTGCCTCTACGCTACTAAAGTCTAAACCTCTAAAGTTAAGTATATATAAAGTACCATGGTTTTCTTATAGGAAATAGCTTCTATTAAAAGGTTGGCCCTTGTTCAGGAGCCATTGAACCGCGTTATTGTTAGAAACGAAATCAATTCCACGATGTAATTTAATTTATACGTCACTTTCTAAGTACGAAGCCTTTTTTAGCGTATTTTGGTTTATTTACAGAACTTGTGACGTCATTACGTCTGTTTTTTTTTTAATTTGCAACGATAACGATTTTCGTAAAAATAGCACAAGATTTGAGGCCTGTCGTGGCGCAGAGGCACAAGCGTGCGACTGTAAAGATAGGTTGAGAGTTCAATTCCCACTCCAGGAAATGAAAATATTAAATAACATTTAGTATTTTCTTTTACTCGCTCTGGTAAGGCAAAGCGTAGGATTGCGTTCCGCCAATCATCACGCAATACCTCAAATTGCTTAAATTATCATTTGATCACATCACAGCGTTAAGTTCCTTCATTCAAAACGCAATGTATCCATTTCTTACGGAGTGTCTTGACACTAGATTCTGTATGCTCTGTTGTATATGATAAGCTTAAAAACTCTACTTCTCAATTTGCCGAATAAAAGAAAAATTACCATATTTTTATAAAATCTCAAACGTAGCGACTTTTATACATTTTTTGAAAATAGTTTTCTTTTGTGACAAACTTAGTTGAGAATAATGAACGTATGGCGTAGTGATCAGAGCTTGGGCTGTTACCCAGAGGTGCGGGTTCGAGTCCCTTGACAAATCTTATGTTATCCTTAGTGTGTGCCTAATACTTAAACTTTTAAAAGAAAAATACAGTAAATGTTTCTTAAAAACTAACTTTCACTTCTTTCTTTTTTTTAACTTCACGCTGTATCCCGCATACAGCAGGGTAGGCAGAGGGAACCAGAGAATCTAGTGTTAAGACACTCCGTTCTCTTACAACAATTCCGTTCCCCACTTTCCGCCGAATTGAGTCATTGCGTGTTGAGTGGCGGAACTCAACGCCTTTGCCTTGCAAACGCAGGAAATGAAAAGACTAACATTTCCTGGGGTGGGAATCGAACCCACAACCTTTCGCGTTTACAGTCGCACGCAATTATTATGTTTAGCATATACTTATCCCATTAAGTCCTTCTAGAGTCTGCAAAAATAAAGTCCTTACTTATATAATTAAAACCATTCGCGTAATTGAAAAGCTAATTCCACTCGTATGACGGACTGAAATCAGGAGGATTTCAGTCCGCAGGAAAACTTGTTATCTTAAAATAGAATACTTATATCTAAATCTTTATATATAAAAATTAATGTTTGTCTGTGTGTCTTTTATAGAATCGTAAACCATGCATTTGATCATGTTGATGATCTTTAACAAAGTTGTTATGCATGAACCCACGCAGGTTTCTGAGTGGGTACGATCAATTTTCGACAGATACGAGGCGCCACACAATTTTTCAGTTTGGTAACAGGCCAAAGCGCGGCGTTGAGTTCCGTCACTCAGCACGCTACGCCTCAATTCGGCGGAAAGTTGGGAACGGATTGTCTTAACACTAGGTTCCCTCTGTCTACCTTGCTATACACGGGATACAGCGTGAAGCTATGGCGATGGGAACCGTGTTGTATGGACACCTCGCCACTGGTTCTCTCTAATTACTCTATTATGCGGGAAAATTAAGGTGATTTTAGTACTAATATAAATAGGTACCTAATATTATATAAATTAATATTTCATCAAAAGCATACTGTAGTGTATGACAAAGGAATTTTAATGGTTTGCTAGTTGTAAATCATATTTGCTACGCGAGTTGAGTGAAATATGAATATGTAAGCTACATTACTATGGATCTAGTTGAAAAATGAAATGATGAAGTAACTGGCAACTTGAATTAACTACTACTAGCGTAGTAGAAATGTAGTTTAATTATTTTTAAGATTAACACATATTTTTCATTGGATAGTCAGAGAGGTCTACTTACTAAAGAAACTAGTGTCAAAAGATTCTTTTTTTCCAGTTTCCGTCCCAAGGCGAGACGTCGTTGAGTTGCGGAACTCAACGCTGTGGTTTGTCTTAACAGAACGGAAAAACGAAAATAATTTAAGTGATTTTATTTAAGTGAGTTTTCGATCTGTTCAATACCCACTCGAGGAAAAATTTCCGAGTGGGAATCGAACCCACAATTAATTCTATTTACAGTCCGACGGTATTCCACTGCTGAAGCTACTTTTATTTCTATTATAATATTTTTTAAGACGCTGTCGTGGAGCCGAGGTACAAGCGTGCGACTGTAAACATGACAGGTTGTGGATTCCATTCCCATTGCAGGAAATAGAAAAGACTTTAGTATTTTCATTTCCTGGGTTTGATAACAAGGCAAAGCGCAGCGTTGAGTTCCGTCACTTTGCACGCTTCGTTTTAATTCGGCGGAAAGTGGGGATCGAAGTGTCTTAACACTAGCTTCTCAGATTCCTTCTGCCCTGCTATATGCGGGATACAGCGTGAAGCTATATATTTTTTTAAATCTTCTATGAATTCGAACCCGCTATACGGTACACAGACAACAAAACATTCACATAATGATTAGTCAATATTTTCATTACTTCACCATCATTGGTTTCACACATCGCGTGCACTCTTCATATTTAACAGCTGACTGATTTTAGGTAATTTATCAAATATTTCTATGCAATTGATGTTTTTGAGTTTTGCAAGTGATTTATAGAGATTTTCTCATGATTCATTTAAAACATAACGGCTTGTTTTTTCCCGAAATAGCGTAAGCAGAGAGAACATAGTGTCAAGACACTCCGTCGTCCATCTTCCTCCTGTGTAATATGAAGTCATTTTTTAGTAATGTTAAGTAATACTTACTTATTTAGCTTCACGCTGTATCCCGCATATAGCACGGTAGGCAGAGGGAACCTAGTGTTAAGACACTCCGTACCCAACTTTCCGCCGAATTGAGGCATTGCGTGCTGAGTGGCGGAACTCAATGCCGCTTTTTGCCTTGTTTGGTAAACCCAGGAAACGAAATATTCCAGTTCCTGCAGTGGGAATCGACCCCACAGCCTGTGACATTAATCGTCGCACGCTTGTGCCTCTGCGCTACGACAGGCGTTAATTTATTAACTATTTTAAATTAAACACATAAACTTTGTACTCTGTATAACTAGAAAAAAAAACATTCCCGCGAATAGGATATGAACCCACAATACTTTTAATACTCCTTCTCTAAATAAAATATAGGTATGCCAAATCAATCATACTCCTCTGTCCGTGAATTAATTTTCATAAAAAGGTGTACAAAGTTTTGGCTTCACGTATATTTATTATATTAGATAAGAATATTTAAGTCGTTTTAATCTAGTCCCTTCATAACCTGACCTACCAGTTTCCATGCAATATTTACCGCTGAATATCCAAAAGCGTAGACTACACCGTGGTTAGATCGGCCATCACAATTGTATAGGCTTCCAGTTACTAACAACTGTTGTTGACGTTAGATAGACAGACGAGATCGAGTTCATGTTGTGCAATTCATATCGCGAAAGTGTACACCCATCGATTTATGATGGAAGTAAGTGTTACTTAACCAGACCCATTTCTAGGATAATTGCGGATTTTTATTATCACTAGTGACCCTGTTGACACGTTAATAACGCGTTGTCTTTAGGAATGAGTATGTCACTTTATATACATGGGTGTCAAGCCTTGGTAGTATGTGTAACATTTATTTTGTTAATTTAATATACTTTTTATGCATTATTTAAAAACAAATATTAGCATTCTGCACTCCTACTCTATATAAACTATAAGTGTGTCAAATTTCATGCTTCGACGTCCGCGTAATTTTCATAAAAAGGGGAAGAAAAAAGGAAGGAAGTCGCCAGGAAAATATTGGGCATTACATTGCAGAAAATCAAGGTCTGACATCTAAAAGACTTAAAAAAAGGTCATCGCCAAAATTCTATAGTGATATTACTAAATACCTTCACATCCTATACTGGCTTATCTAAATATATGTTCCGGCTTCCCTAAATATACATCGGCTTCTCTAACTTTACCGGCTTGGTTAACTAAAATTTTCATTCCACTGGCACACAGTGAAATGCTAAGAGCACAAACTCTCTTTCCATTCACTACCAACATACACAACACACCAAATACATTATAAATTGACAAATGACCTTATAATAAATAATGTTTATCTCATTTCGAACTAACCATTCAGTTACAAAGCGAACTAAAAGTAAACGTGCCGATGCAAAAAATACTTTCATATCGGCAAAACGTCGCCAGAACGTCTAAGGCATTTCATTCATCGTTTTCACATTATTCTCCATATGTTCATTCATAAAAATTCTTCCTTTGTTACCTCATAGGGAGTAGTGGAATCGATTTTTGAAATTTATTACACTTAACGGCAGGTAGTTTTAAAGTACTTGTTTTTTGACCGTATAGTACAAATGTTGTTTCATTCATAGGACGTTATGGATGCGAGACCAACGCCTACAAATTTGTTGCAGGTATTTAAAGATCGATATGTTTTATTAGAATTCAAAAGGAATGAATGGCACAGTGGGGTATGGTTTGCAAATTATGTGATGGTTATTGATTCGAAATCTGTAGCTTTCTGCCATAATTCGATATGTTGGGTGTTATGTGGTGGAACTCAACGCCGCGCTTTGTCTTATCTATATATATATAGTGGGGATATGAAAATAAATGAAGTATAACAATTTTCTGAGTGGGAATCACAAAATTGTGAAACATTTTATTAAGAACTTAATTTCATAGTGTAGAATTTTACAACTTTAATCAAAAAAGTTTTTGATACACGTATTGGGTAGTTTATAAAAATATATCAAATCGGCCACTTTGTTAGAAACAATACTAGTAAAAATTCATTATATTACTGTAACATAACATACTCGTATCTTGATGGATGGTGATAGACAAACTCAAAAAATCATTAAAAATATATTTAATATACTTAGAAGTAAAAAAATGAATGAATTGATGTTGAATTTCGCTATAAACATAATAGTCAAAGTCAAAATAAAATAATTTTATTCAAAATAAGAAGTTACAAGCTTCATTTTTTGAACGTCAAATAATTTACCACCAGTTCACTAAATTTAATGCCTCAGACCTGAGAAAAATCGGCGCAAGAAACTCGGCGGGGCTTTTTTTGAATATAACCACAATCCTGAATAGGATTTGAACAGACACCCATTGTCTCTACAATAAGATAGTCTCTCTGAGTATCGATGGTTAAAATAATGGAACAACATTTTTAACCTTTTTTTTTATTTAAAGTAAAGCAAAAACATCAAAATAACAACTTAAGTAGATCTAAATAATTTTCCATCACATTCAACAGCCAACTAATCCTGCATACATAACGTGTCCGGGATTAGAATTACTGTTACCGTAATCCCGGGAAATCCCATTAAGCATAGGCTTAATGGGATTTCCCGGGATTACGGTAACAGTTCCCGTTGTCATTCTCAGTTCCCGTTGTCATTCAAGCAATTCCATAGGGAATTGCTTGAATGACAACGGGAACTGAGTGGAATTAGGACGGAAGGAGGAGAACGGAGTGTCTTAACACCAGGTTCTCTCTGTTAGGTAGCTAAGTTACTTTTATATCTTTGTTTAAGCACTAAAGTAAGTTAAGATCTTTATTTAACGCCTGTCGTGGCGCAGAGGCACTAGCGTGCGACTGTAAGCGCGACAGATTGTAGGTTCGATTCCCACTCCAGGAAATAGAATATTTCATTTTCTGAGTTTGGTAACAAGGCAAAGCGCGGCGTTGAATTTCGTAGCTCCGTTCCCCACTTTCCGCAAAAATGAGATATTGCGTGCCGAGTGGCAGAACTCAACGCGCAGTTTGCCTTGATACCAAGCCCAAGAAATGAAAATACTAAATTTTAATATTTCCTGGAGTGGAATCGAACCGAGAACCTGTCGCGTTCACTCCCCACTTTTCATGCATTCAAAAACGAGTAGCCACGTTTACGCGTAAAACACATGTTACCTTAGCAACGTGTATGTCACTTTATAAAAAAGTGTATGTCAAGCATAAGTATTATCGTAATCCCGGGAAACCCCATTAATCCCGTGAAATTGCTTGAATGTCAACACACACTGAGTGGGCACTCTTTTTATATGGTCCTAACATGGAGTGTATTAAATGGCTTGTTTTATAAATGTCGACGTATGTCATGTTGCGTGATAATATGTTTTAAACTGATTTTGACATTATTATTTATAGTTAAATGGAATGAAATACATTTAAATTATTATTTCAATTTTCGTCACACTTTATCCTGTATAACAGAAAAAGTAGAAAGAACCTAGTGTCAACACACTCTATTTAATACAAAATTTTAGACATTGCGTGTCATGTGGTGAACCTCAACGCCGCGATATGTCTTACCAGAGTGTCCCGCTTTAGAAAGATTTAAAATAATTGAAATATCCCATTCTCTCGAGTGAGAATCGAACCCATAACCCATCGCGTTATAGCTACAATCAGACACTGTTCCACTGCGCCAAGTTGGCCACTATTGTGGCTAATTGTGGTGTGGTTGTGTTATATCACTCGGTTTTTCACTATTACTCCATTTATAAACAATGCTTGTTAGCGTTGATTGACAGATTACGAACACCTTCTAATTATTTTAATGACGTTACACGCTAACTATATTTTTTTTTATTTCAAATCGGTAGCTACAAAGGCTTTTTTCAAATAAAAAATTCGCTTTCATAAAAAATGTTTGCAATACATGACATTCAAGTGTGTATCGTACTTAACCCTTCAATTGTCGGCGTTCTTTTAAGCGCTCATCGATTTATCGGCAACCTTTTGTACCTATTTATATATAAAACGAGGTGAAACCAGCGAATTTAAGACACGTCCAAGAGATATGGTACCTTCTGAATGGGATGTCGAGATATAATCGATTTTGATCGATTGAGATAATATCTTTAGTTAGGTAACTACTGGTATTGTGCGAACTGTTGCGGCAAATCCACAGACGTTTATTTGACAAATAATAAATATTTTTACAATAAAGAAAACCAAGCAGAGTAAGAAATCATAACGAATAATTCAAAAACGACTCGTTAAATGTTAACTGAAATTAAATGGGACTAAATCAGAAGCACTAGCTTTCCTATAAATAAAGAATCATCAAAATTTGTTCATCCAGAGCAAAAGTTATGCGGTAATAAAAATATAAACAAATACGATGCGAAAATATAAACAAATACAGTTGAATTGATAATCTTCTCTTTTTTTTTGAAGTCGGTAAAAAAATAATAATAGCAACTTGCCCTTTGAAACGCCTGTCGTGGCGCAGAGGCACAAGCATGCGACTATAAACGCGACAGGTTGTGGGTTCGATTCCCACTCTAGGACAGTGAATTTTTCATTTCCTGGGTTTGGTAACAAGGCAAAGTGCGGCGTTGAGTTCCGTTACTCAGCATGTAATGCCTCAATTCGGCGGAAAGTGGGAAATGGAGTGTCTTAACACTAGGTTCCCTCTGCCTACCCTGCTATATGCGGGATACAGCGTGAAGCTATGTAAGTATATATGTTAAACTAAGATAAATCACCCTTTATTTGTACACATAGATAATTAATTAACAATATTCTTTCTACTCAAAGTTATTTCTCATCATTCCCATTTTTCCTCTGAAATGCAATTTTCTTATTCTAATTCTTTTTTCTAATTCCGTTCCGCCGGCACTCGGGCATAATTTTAATTTGCAGTTTTATTTAAATGCCGTGAACAGGATTTCATCTCGTGTTTTGTATTCGTTATGGAATTTTATTTATTACTAAATGTCTTCTAAAATTTTATCTTGATTTCTTAGTAAAAGCTTATTTTAATGGAATCGTTTTTCTTCTATTTCGTGATAATATAACAAAGTAATGAAAATCTGTTATACTTAATGTTATAGACAGGTATTTTTTAAGGGTAACGGAAAACTTAAAAGTAAGGTGTCTTAACAGTAGGTTTTCAGGTTCCCTCTGCCTACCCTGCTATGTGCAGGTTGCAACTTGAAGCTTAAAAAAAAGAAAAAGACGTAAATTACGCCTAGAAATTAAAAAAAAAACTTGTACGCTGTATAGGTTTTTTTTACGGGTAACGGAAGACTTAAAAGTAAGGAATCTTAGCACTAGGTTCTCAGGTTCCCTCTGCCTACCCTGCTATGTGCGGGATACAGCATGAAGCTAAAGAAATATGATGAAGACATAAATTACGCCCAGAAATAAAAAAAAATCTTGAACACTATGCTTTTTGCATCCTTCTTACTACCAATTGAAAAAGGTATCCATCCATCCGTTTTGATGACATGATGTCATGATGACACTCTTTATATTTGAATGATGTGATGAATATGTCATGATTTAAATGTCAACATTTTAGTGTAATCCTTATTGAACTATATCTCTTCATGATGATTGGCTATTAAAATTAAAAAAAAAGAAATGATTGTTGCTTAACTAAAAAACCAGTTTTACATAATACCAACAAGAACCCGCGACTTCGTTTAGGTGGACCATAAAAATTAAAATCCCGTTTATCCTAATTTGTTAGTGATATAAAAGTTACTTAAAAGTTCAGAAGTTACATAGGTATATCAAAAACAAGATCAAAATATTATTTATTCAAATAGGCTATTACAAGGACTTTAGAATCTTTAGTTAACATAAAGATGTAATTATTATCGGACCTACAAGAAGCTGAGGAAGGCAGTTATGCTGAGAAGAGATGGGAAGAAACTGAACAGTTTCTTCTTTAACTACCATGATGAGCGTCCTGAGTGAGCATCAATAGTAATTCCAAATATGAGCATTAGTATTGTATAGATAAATTTATCTTAATTCTAAGGTCAGTTAAGTCACATAAGAAAATAATTACAATAATACAAAAATAATATTGAATATCCTAGCCCTACTGACATAGTAGCGACCACGACAACCAGCATCGTGGTCGCTACTATGTCAGTAGGGTTCAGAGACAACATAGAATAAGAAAAGTGTACCTATAAAGTTATTTTCCATAAATTCTAAAGAATAATAACATGAACATAATTCTATAATAAATATAATTAATTATAACTAAGTATTAGATTATATAAAGTTAAAAATATTTCCCAAACTGAATATTTTTACATATACCTGCAAACAAAGATCTAATGTATCTCTCTTATCCTAATATACCTCTATATATCTTCGAAACAAACTATCCATGAAATTCAAAAAAAATAATAACATGAACATAATCCCATTATAATTATAGCTAATAACACAATACTCTGCACTCGACGTTGCCCGAGGTACGAGATTATAACAAACAAACAAAGCAATATTTATGTTTGTGTACAGCTTCATGCGACACGTGCCGCATCTGATATCTTAATTATAGAGCGTAATGGGGGCCAAATATATTTTATATTTCTATATATTTTGATGAAATATTAATATTTTATTGAAAATATTATAATAATTATTATTAGCCTCATGCTTATTTCCGTAAGCAATTAAAACTTAATGTTGAGACCCTCCGTTTTGTTAATATCTCAATTTCATGCGGGAAGTGCAGAACGGAGTGTTTTGACACTAGGTTTTTTTAATATCTATGAAGGAGAATTAAATTTGCCACGACTCACTTTAATGGTGACCTATTTCATTAAACGCGATGGTCAAGGGTTCAAATTTTAATATTTATAATACAATGAAGATGTTTCATGGGAAAACTTAGGAGTCAGTGTCTAAAATAGTGTAAATAATGGCATATTCATATGATAAAGTTAAAACAGAATTTTCTAGCCGATACTATTAGTGGAACAAAGGCAAAGCAAAGCCCACAAGAGTTGTATAAAATTAAATATATTTTGTTTTTTTCTAAATTATATAAAATAACTAAATATTAAGTATTTGTTGTTTCTAAACATACATTAAATAAAAATGTTCTATTAATAGCATGGTATAAAATGACAACCCATCATCAAAAAAACCAATATCACTATCGCTTAACTGTAATAACGCGTCCGTTACCCCGTGACTTTCAATTCGATAGACTTTAAACACCCTCTTCATTAACTATAGATATAATATGGAAGCAGGTGAGTCCATTCGGCCATGTAAATTGCATTTTTTACTAACAATTTATTTTTTAATGAAAAAAAAAACGATTTTTTGATACAATTGTTTGAAAATGACCCTAGATGACCACTAGAGGGTTGAATGTTTTAATTTCAAGAGTAGTACAACCAATATTAGAATAAAACGTAAATACAATGTGTTTTTATTAATAATAATTTTGTGTTTAAAAAGAAAACAATAATTTTGCAATATGTGTCCATATGATTGACTAAAACTTTTAAAACTGGCCAAAAGAGTACAGGTTCACATCCCGTTCAATCTTATTATAAAATTCAAATTTCTAGTTTCGAATATATAAATAAAAGATTCAAATTTCAAAAAAGTGACGCCTGTCGTGGCGCAGAGGCACAAGCGTGCAACTGTAAACTTGACAGGTTGTGGGTTCGATTCCCACTCCAGGAAATGTAAAAGTTTAGTACTGTCATTTCCTGGGTTTGGTAACAAGGCAAAGCACGACGTTCAGTTTCGCCACTCATCACGAAATGATTCAATTTGGCGGAAAATGGGGAACGGAGTGTCTTAACACTATGTTCTCAGGTTCCTACCCTGCTATATGCGGGATACACCGTGAAGTTAAAAAACAAAAAAAATACATATAAACAAATTTAGTTTGCCCATTGTACATATATGAAGAAGAACAAATTGTTTCACCAGAACATGATACAGAAACACCGAACTGTTATAGTAAAAATGAAAAAAAAATCTCTATTAGCTTGGACACATCGGCAGAATTGAAGAAAGAATGATAAGAAATATATATTATTGTTATGTCACAGGCAAGTGTCAAGAGAGGTAGCGAGAGGCTTCGGTTAACCATCAAGTCTTAATAACTGGAGGAAAGTTATGTACAAAACATAAGGACCCTGCGAAGTGCATGTATGAAGAGGTTAATGAATGTGGATGAGACGAAAATATGCAGGGACCATAACGTTTGGCGCTGCGTTATCACTGATTACTCCGCTAGCAATGAAGTGAAATGAATTAATCAATAAAAAACTTTACCAAGCTTATTATTTTTCTAAATTTCAAAAAGCAGACGATTAGAGTAATAGAATTAATAAGACATTATGCGGTGTCCAGTTTCGCCATTTAACACACAATATCTAAAATTCAGACAGGCAGAGGCGAATAGTGAGTTTTGATTTCAATCTAAATAGAATGGATTCCTCAATTCTCTTTGACTGCGTTACATTTTTAATGTTATAATAAAAAACAAATACTCATTTCAAACTTATAAATTATGTACAAAAACATTACACACATAAAAAATAAACATTAGAAATAAACGAAATGTATCAAGAAATGGCGTCTCACGCTCCTCACGTAACAAACGTAAATAATTGAACATTTTGACCAACATCAAATTTAATTTGCAAAGGTCGAAACCTCCAAAGCCTTTTGGGAAAGAGTAAATGTCATATAAAAGGTAAAAAATTGGATATATGTATGTATGTACATTATGTAGTTAGAGACAAAGGCGTCATGGTGAAATGGGTCTGATTGTATTTGCAATGGTACTGAGTTCAATTTCTATTTAGGAAAGTTATTGTTTTTTTTTTAACTTCTAAATTCTTTTGTAAATAAGTAATGTAAGTAAGTTATTGTTTTTAAGTAATTTTCGTATCTTCACTTTCATAAGACAAAGCGCGGCGTCGAGTTCCGCCATTTAACACTCCATTTTTTAAAATTGAACTAAAATGTATCAAAATGTCTCAATATAGTAGTCTGAGCGCATGTCGTGGCGTAGAGACGTGCGACAGTAAACGCGACATGTTTTGAGTTCGATTCCCACTCCAGGAAATTAAAAACTATACTATCTATACTACAACTATAGTACTTTCATTTCCTGAGTTTGGTAACAAGGTAAAGCGCGGCGTTGAGTTCCGCCACTTAGCACGCAATGCCTAGATTCGGCGGAAAGTGGGGAACAGAGTATCTTAACACTAGGTTCTCAGGTTTCCTCTGCCTACCAATGTATTATGTGCGGAATACAGCGTGAAGCTAAAAAAAAATGTAGTCTTAAAAGATATTTCTATATGTACGAAGATTGTAGATTCAAATTAAAATTGACATAACAGCCGAAATTTGGAAAGAGAAGGGGAGTATAGAGGATTTCTAGAAATTCCTAAGAAAATGAACATAACCGGGGTTTTAGATTTTATAGTCTACGCAAACATAATCGTACAACGGATTTATTTTTTATTGATGAAGGATTGCAAACGAGCGGAAGAAAACCACCTGATGGTAAGTGGTTCTTCGCTCATTGACATTCACAACACCAGAGGAGTTGTAAATGCGTTGCCGACCTACTACTCAAATGGGAGAGGGAGGAAATAACGCAGTGACCGCGGTAGTTCGCCATCAGAACCACCACATTCTGAGGAAAGAATGGGTGGGTATAGGGAAAACCTGGCTTACATGCCATCGAACCGGAAAACATCATTAGATATTTGACGTTTCGTCTTTGACATAAATTATAACATGTTTTCGTTTTCTCTGACTTATTATATATTAGGTTTCTTTCAAAAGAACGGAGTGTCTTGACACTTTATTCTCTTTCTCTATAGTACTATAAATAAAAATTAAACCAGGAAAAAAGTTATTTCTGCCACTTCTTAACGGTAAAAATCTCAAACACTCATTTTCAATTGTTTTGATTGATTGAGTACTACAACCTTAATGATCCATAACGTGACAAAGAGCGAAGTGATTAATTACTTCTTTTGTTCTAAATTTGTAACCAAAAATTCATAAAAAAAAAAGTAAAGAAATTTGAAAATAATTGATAAATAATATACTACAAATTACTATTCTTCCAGTTATTTTTTTTTATTTTAAAATAGTATCTAATTATAATATATTTTAAATTTCTTTTTGCCATCGCAGCACAGTGGGATATCTTGTGACTGCAAACGCGATTATAATGAGTTCGATTTCCACTCAGGGACATGATTCAATTTGTTTTTACTCAACAACTGTCTTGATTTGACATTAAATTCTTTCTGACTACTATGGTATGCGGGAAAAGTGCAAAACTGAAGCTTCATTTAAAAGGCCACGCCAATTTTTTCCCCGAAACTTCCATATCAATTTGAGCAACCAACTAACAACCATACTAATTACCAACACTGGACTCTCTTTAGAAATACAGAGAGATAATAAACTCTGTGTGCCTTGACAAAACTATATTTAAGTAAAAAAAGTAAAAAAATGTCAAAATAAATTTAAATACCCTATCTCTGTAGTATTGTTAATAACAATAATAAAAATCTTTACTATTTTCCCCACATAAAAGGATAGAATCTAATATCCAGATACTCCGTTCACCTCTTTCCGCGCAACTAGAGACATTGCCGGTGTGGCGGAACTCAACGCCGCGTTTTGCCTTACCAATAATTCTAGCCAATAGCTATTAAGTTCAACTCGATATCACTAGTCATATATTATCACTATATGAATACTACATTTGACTAAGGGCTAGCTTAGTTTGAATATCACTCAATGCCCTAAAGGTCTATTCGATGATATCTCATAAATATGTATATGGGTTCATTTATTGCTCCCAAGATTCAAAACGTGACCCGATAACGTGTAATGTAATATTTTATTATTGATATATATGAATAAGTTTCATTATTGAAGTCAATGTGAGTGATAGAAGTTTAAAACAATTATTATTTGTAAAAAAAATCATCATTTTGGCAACAAAAAACAAAACTAAGCTATAATAACTATTTCTACGTAACTGGATAGAATACGAGTATGTGGCTCAGTGGTCAGTGTTTGTTGGATGGTTTCCAAGAGACGCGTGTTCGAGTCCCGCTGCATTGCATCCTAATTCAAAGCGAGTTCCGCCACTCTGCACGCATTGCCTCAATTTGGCGGAATGTTGGGAACGGAGTGTCTTAACACTAGGTTCCCTCTGCCTTCCCTGCTATATGCGGGATACTGCGTGAAGCTATGTATGTATGTATGTGTGTTTATTATACAATATATTATCATTTTCTCGCTCGGATAACAAGGCAAAGCGCGACGTTGAGTTCCACCACTCAGCACGCAATGCCTCAATTCATAGAACGGAGTATCTAAGCGCTAAGGTTTCAGGTTCCCTCTATCTACCCTGCCACGAGCGGGATACAGAAATCTATTTAAAATAAATCGATATTTCATCAGAAATAGCAAAATTATTTGAAGCTCGCAACTTTGGTGCAAAGTAAATAAAAAGCCAATTACTGGACTGAGCTCTCGCTTCCACACTCGTACGCTAATAAATAAACACAAGTTTGATTTCAGTTTGTTTTCTGTCCGTTAGTTTATATTTTTTTGAATTTTTAAAATATTCCTATATATTTTTTAGTAATTACTTATAAATTAAACATTCCTTCAGAGCGCAGTGGGATAGTGTATGTAAATGTTATTGAGAGCAGATTCGTTCCCGACCCAACAAGAGTATAAGGATTTACGAGATCTCGTAGATGCAGCCGGATGTAGAAAGCATGGCTTAGAGGCCAGAGCGCTTGGACGGTTTCTATATATATGTTTTTCGTTTCCTAAGTGTGTGAGTAACACTTTAAAACTTCATAAATCTCCTTTTTTTCAATTGGTTAAAAGAACAGACAAAGTCACAGGACATAAACTAGTCTAGTCTAATCAACATTTAAAATAATCGCCCACCAAATCGTTCCCGTTCCGTTCACACATAGTAAACTTTATTATTATTCGATAACCATAAAATTTCTTTACATCAAATAGGCAGGTGGCAGAATTGATCGGAGTCAACATCGCGTTAAATGATGTAGCTATTACGTACAGCCATTATTGGTTGTTTTTAAATTGGATTTTTTACCGCAGTCAGTATTAAGGCTTTACTTGTTTTCTTTTTTTTTTTAACTTCACGCTGTAACCCGCATATAGCAGTGTAGGCAGAGGGAACCTGAGAACCTAATGTTACGACACTCCGTCCTCTTACAACAATTCCGTTCCTTACTTTCCGCCAAATTGAGGCATTGCGTGTTGAGTGGCGGAACTTAGCGCCACGCTTTGCCTTGTTACCAAACCCAGGAAATGAAAATTCAAACATTTCCTGGACTGGGAAACGAACCCACAACCTGTCGTGCTTACAGGCGTTAGTTTTACTTGTTGTTTTTTTTAATTAAAGGAGAGTAGAGAGAGTGGAGGGAAGTGGAAATTGATAGATTATTTATGAAAATATTTTTAGAATATGTATGATGTACAATTTTGTAGTTTCCCGTATACTAACAGTATAAAGTAAAAACGTAGTGTTAAGACACTCCGTATCTATCTATTTATTTGGTAGTATAAAATCTCAGAAAGTAGAATTACTGTATATATCAGGAGTAGGCTACAATTTACAAATATTTTGTGAAATTTGATAATAATATAAAGAGCTACTGGTATCAAAATAAAAATTAGCTAAGTTAGAGGCCATCATGGCGCAGTGGGACAGCGTATGACAGTAAAAGCAGATTGTAGGTTCGATTCCCACTCGAAAATAATTATTTATAAATTATTTTTATTTATCTGCTATAAAAAAACAAAGCACACGAATTGGAATTCAGGCGGAAAATCACTTGGTTCACTTTAACTACCGTGGTATGTGGTATAAACCCTGCTATAAAGCGTGAAGCCGATTGGCTACATTAGAAAACATTTTTTTTTTAACTTGACGCTGTAACCCACATATAGCAGAGTAGGCAGAGGGAACCAGAGAACCTAGTGTTAAGACACTCCATTCTCTTTCAACAATTCCGTTCCCCACTTTCCGCCGAATTGAGGCATTGCGTGTTGAGTGGCGGAACTCAACGCCGCGTTTTGCCTTGTTACCAAACCCAAGAAATGAAAATACTAAATTTTACATTTCCTGGAGTGGGAATCGAACCCACAATCTGTCACGTTTACAATCACCACGCTTATGCCTCTGCGCCACGAAATGATACATACATATATTATAAAACTTTAACGGCTAGTTAATATTATATATAATTTACGGGAAACGACGGAAAATTCACAATTATAAATTAATTTAAACAGGAATATATTAACATAAAGGAAAACTAAAATTGAAATTGAAAATAGCAACGGAAACTAAACAAAACTTTTGTCATAATATTATTTTAAAATAATTTACCTTACATTGAATCCCTTTTAAAATTATTCTAATGTTCATTTAAATTGTTTGCATATTAAGTACTTTAGTATTTATTAACGCCTGTCGTGGCGCAGAGGCACAAGCGTGCGACTGTAAGCGCGACAGGTTGTGGGTTCGATTGCCACTCCAGGAAATGTTAGTATTTTCATTTCCTGGTTTGGTAACAAGGTAAAGCGCGGCGTTGAGTTCCGCCAATCAGCACGCAATGTCTCAATTCGGCGGAATGTGGGGAACGGAATTGTTGTAAGATCACGGAGTGTCTTAACACTAGCTTCTCAGGTTCCCTCTGCCTACCCTGCTATATGCGGGATACAGCGTGAAGTTAAAAAAATATTTTTAAAATGATAAGTATCTAGTCACATATCTAACCGATGACATCACTAAAAATAATTGAATGATTCGTTATTTCCCAAAAAAAAAAAAATATATTAACATAAAATTTAAATTCCTGATTTCGCATTCATCACAACAGCTTGTATCAAATGTGCTGAACGACTGTCCGAAACGAATCCCATTGCAAACTTTTCAAATGCACTTTTCAAACAAATTTAAATTACCATTTATCATAGATCAAACCTGAATCATTCGTTCCACTAGCAAATGATATTGCATTGTGCTACTAAGCTATTGGGTATAAGGGCGTATGTGTTTATACTATAGTCATATAAAAATAAACTTTAATATATTAAAAATAGAGCTAAAATCCAAAAAAAAAAATTACATACCCAATATAAAGTTTTTCGAAATTGAAATCAGCAAAATAACTACTGTACAACTCATTGCTTAAGAACGAATTTCCTATATACAATTGACTAATAAAAACGACTGACAATCATACTGACTTAACTGACAAATTTGTAAGTACGTAAAAAAGTGTTTTAAATACATATCATTACAGCTTAATATTAAATGGCAGGTATATTTGAACTGGTGACATACGCCTTGATAGCCGTGACCTATTAGCAGTGACAAAACATACGGTTGTCAGCATGATATTGGATTTATTATGGGGTAGTGGATCAACCCCTATTAATATCAAAGCAGGGTTGAATTTCATATAAATTTTTCACCCTAAAATTTAATTGTTTGCTATCATTGTGTTGCAAATAATTAGAAGAAGCGTAACAAGGGTTGGTTTCATTTGTTGGTACAATGAAATTATGCTCTTGTATTAGTTAAATCAACAGCTTTGGGTACTTATTTTAATAACAGATTAAATAATATACGCATTTTGGTAGTTTATGTTATTGTGATTGGTTGTGGGTTCGATTCTCACTTGGTGGTTATCTTATTTAAGTTATTTTCATTGTACCGCTCTCGGAAGGCAACTTAGCACGCTTTACCTAGAATTTGACAAGAAATGGGGAACGCAGTGTCTTACATACATACATACATACATAGCTTCACGCTGTATCCCGCATATAGCAGGGTAGGCAGAGGGAAACTAGTGTTAAGATACTCCGTTCCCCACAGTGTCTTCAGAAAAGGTTCTCTATGGTTTGTTACCGCTCGCCCCCACTGTCAAAACTCCTCAGTCTACCTCTATTGCATTTATATTTGGACCAAGGAAAATAAAACTTATTGAGCGAATAACAAATAGCGATAAGACAAACATGTGAAATAGATAGACGGTAAATAAACTAAAATATGTATATGTTTGGAATAGCATAATATTATATCTATTAATATTCACTATTTAAACTACAAGTTGGTATAAAGTTATATTAGGGGAAACGTACAGAACGTATGCAGAGTGTCAAGACATTTTTTTTTTTTAGCTTCACGCTGTATCCCGCATATAGCGGGGTAGCTGCGAACCTAGTGCTAAGACACTCAGTTTTCTTTCAACAATTCCGTTCCCCACTTTCTGTTCACAGAGTTTTGCCCAATTTCCGGATATGTATTGAACAGAGGATCTCAACTTTCCGTTTTGTCTACTAGACCGGGAAAGTAAAAATAATTAAAATAACTTAATTTCTTTCAGCGGAGATCAAAACCCAACAATGGGTTTACAATCAGTCACATTGAGCCACAGAACTCAAGGCTGCATTTTGTTTACAGGACAGGGAAAGTGAAAATAATTTAAATAGATTATTTTCCTCCAGAGTAGAGCGGAACACAACAATGGATTTTTATTCATACACTGTCCCGATTAACCAAGTCGTCGTCTTCTATATTAGATTTGTGTATCATGCATCTTAAGCATAGAGAACTTAGCGCTAAAACACTTCATTTACTACTTTCTGGTCAATTTCATATTCGTGCCTACCAATTTCAGTTATCTGTGGACCTAATGTTTTAAAAACTTGGGTCCACAGATCTATCTAGGAAATGAAAACAAATTCAATATATTTTGTCTCTCGAACAAAAATCCACAATCATCGGTTTTTTCTTTGAAAAAGAAATAAGCAATCCTCCAATTTTTTTTCAACGTATTTAAGCATCATATTTTTTATAATGATCATTACCAAATGAAATGGTCCAAATTATAAACAAATAATCATTTCCCACCCTACTCGGCTACCAACAGAGAACAAATACAAATAAATCAGATCAACAATCGAACACACTTAATGACAGCTCAGACGTAAAGAAGAAATGAAAAACAAATTCTAAATGGTTTCATAGTTCAAATAGATACCGTTGTAGTGCCGCGTGGCGGACAACAACTCTATCAAGAAGCTCTACAAATAAAAAATAATCAACAATCGCCTTTTTCACCAAGCAATATGGACAAATTCAATATAACCAACCGTAAATAGATCCACTATAGATTAGTGAGAGAGTAAAGTTCGTATATAAAACAAATTTATGTTTACTTATAAATTAAATGATTTTAATTCTTATGTTTATATAGATAGAGTTTTAAATAATTTTATGGGGTGTATGTGTAAATTTGGCCTTGTTCAGATGCACGCGTCCTCCCATAGATAATAAATGGTTTCGGCAAATAATTACATTATTTGATTTTAGACGGATGATGGTAGCCAGCAAATAGTCCCTCGTGGGAGCTTGTGGGGCTTAGCTTACGTTTTGATTTTATAATTAAATGACACAGTAATATTCAAATTTGAAGCTTCTATGTTATTTTGTGAGTGCTTTGATGTTGGATGCAAATTTTTAGCCAGATGGGAAATATCTGTATGGGAAATATGTCATAATTGCGTGGTTTAATTTAAAAAATATGCTCAATTTCTGGTGTTATTAGAAAAAACGTAAGGTAGAGTTCGCTACACAACAATGTCTCTAATGATATGACATGAGATGGCCAAAAATCATAGGAAAATGATAAAAGGAGTGGCTTTATATTAGATTCCCTCCGGTTACTTCATTATGTTAATTCATTTTATTTATAATTGCAGAGAGATATGATAAAAATATCAGAGAATCAGACAGAAGCTAGAGTTAAGACACTCCGTTCGACACTTCCTGGTTCAAATTTTAAACATTGCGTATTCTTTTAGTGAAAATAGTTGTATTCTCAATATAATAAATTAATTTCAACTAAAAATATAGTATATTTTTCAAATTAAACGAAATAAATTATTATTCCTGTACAATTTCTGCGGGATATAAAATTATCTCTGTTTGCCCAAATTTAATGTTTCATTAATAAAGTCCCAGCGGTACACCTGATGTTACAATATGAAAATTGAGTTAATTTTTAACGGCATGAATATAAGGAGGGTTACAATGAAAAAAAAATATATACAAATATATATACGTCCAGTTATTTTGAAAATTTATATAAATAAAATATGTTTAAATAACCAACCAATTTTGAACATTATAGAATCATTAGCCACATTTCAAAGCAACAGATTTTAACGTGGATCGAAAGATTGTAAATAAAGACACTGTCATAGATATAAAAAAAAAATAGATTTTCTGATTTTAATGTATGTCTATAATTACTTTATTATTAAAACCATAAATTAATTATATTTTATCGACAAAACCTAGATGTGATACAAATTCCAGCGTAAAGTTTTGCCACCCAACATGCAATGTTTCAGTAATAGATATAAATTGGAGAAATGTACGAAAAGATGCTTGATGATAAAAAAATAAACAAATTTAACCTTTAAGCAGAGAACAGAGTCCTAAAACTAGATTATCTAAAGACTTTTCATCATAATACGAATAAATTAATAAAAATCAATAAAGTATAATATATCTGAATGAGTCTATGATGAACATAAATCCACAATATATTGCATGTTTAATAATATTATTTTTATATGTTAATAGTAAATTATAAGATGATAATGTATAACTTGTAAGCCAGGTTTTCCCCTTTCCCACCCATTCTTTCCCAAAAATGTGGTGGTTCCGATAGCGGACTACTACATTATCCTCCCCTTCCGTCTCTATCCTCTAGGTTGGCAACGCATCTACAACATCTCTGGTGGTGTAGATGTTCATGGGCGAAGGTAACCACTTACCATCAGGTGGTCCTTCTGCTCGTTTGCCATCCGTTATCCATAAAAAAAATAAAAAATAAAAAAAACTTAAAATAAACTGTACTATTAAGATATATAGACACATACACTGAGATTTATAAGTCTTGTAGAACTAGTTTTAAGTAATGCAAATGTAAAAAAATATACGTATAAAATATTTTATCAAAAATGCGGACAAAGAAATCAATCCATGGGGTAATAATGAAAAATTTAAAAAAAAATACTTTTTTTAACTCTATTAACTAAGCTAAATTAAGGTTATCTTATTTTTTTTTTTCATTATTAATTATTAAAATCGCCAACAATACTCAAAATATTTTTTTAATAATCAAATTAATCGAATTTTTAAAGAGACTTCATAAAGGGTGTATTGTCGCTAGATATGTCAATGAGATCTCGGAATTCCAAATCCCCTAATAAAATTCGTAATGACATTCTATTTGGGACCCTTCAAAAATTCGCCACCACTCGACATTCCATAGAGAAATCAAACAAGATATTATAAATCGTAAAATTTATTTATTGCTAACAAGCGATTATTATGAAAATATATTTTTGTCATCATTCATTCCGCATACATTTTATATTTTATAAATTATCTCTATTTACATTTCTTGCCAAAATTACATACATATCTTCTCCTATACAAATTATTTTTTATAAACTCTACCAAAACACGATTTTGTTATAATTTAAGAAAATAAGATCTCAAGAGTATCGCGATAGATTTTGTACCTCATAACTATTATCATTGTCACTAACTACGTCTATCTGTTCTTGGTCGTTTTCACAAGATGCCGAGTTATTTTTTGAGCATGAAGCTTTCGAGCAACAGCATTTCTTAGTTCTTCCATCGCTAGACATGGGGCTCTCCTCCTTCTTCAACTTAACGCGACGGTTTTGAAACCAAATTTTCACTTGCTTCTCGGATAATTTTAGTCTTGAAGCAATTTCAATTCTTCTCAGTCTAGATAAATACATATTTGTAGAAAATTCTCTTTCGAGCTCCAGCAGTTGGTTGCCTGTAAAGGCAGTACGAATACGTTTGCTGGAGTCTTCTTTTAATGGCATACGTTTCAAATCCTTTGAGTATCCGGGAAGTAATTCTTCTTGATGGGCGAGAGGCGGGCTTGGAGTGCCATTTCTACTTTCACTTGACAATGAAGGTGACCTCTGACCTTGGCTCTTAGAAGGCGACGTAGCCGCTGATTTGTAGGGATGGTGCAAATAAGGAGACACTGATTTCTTCCTTCGTCTTACAAAAGCTTCTTGTTCTTCAGATTTTACATAACTTTCGAATTGATGACTGTCGCTTTGTATTGGCTCGTACACTGGTTGACGAGGCAGTTGATGAATGAGTGGATAGCGAAAATTTAGATGCTCCAAAAACGGTCTGAACAAATCTGGAGCACGTTGTTGATGCTGAAGTCCCAGACTCAGTAAATTATTTAGGCTTCCTGGATAAGGATAAGGCAGAAACTTTGGCCTAACATCCATATGGTGGTTCATAAGGTTTGTATAAGTTTGTATCGGATCACTTGACATTTCAGCATTTTTGCAATCTTTCGTTTCACTAATTAACGCGTCTACTAAAAATGATCGAGACATTTTGAGAACTTGTCTGCGTGGCGTTTGCCTTGTGACTGATTAAGCAGGGTGAGATCTCCTAAAGTAACAATTATAAAAACTACCCCCACTTAGAGCACCCTATTGTAAATAAACACAATGGCCTCACTCGAAGCGTTTTGGCAATTATTTGGCCCGTCCCACCCTTTTGTCGGCGAGCCGTCAGCCCCAGTATTACTGAAGAAAAAAAAACTGTATTTTTATGAATGGAACATTTTAGTAGCTATGAATAATTTTGTATGGGTTCCTAACATCCCTCATATCTGTCTCATTAAACTCAATTTGGTATCTGTTTAGGTCGACTGATGTATCAAACGTTGAAGCAATGTTCTTGTAACGATATATTTATAAAATATATACTAGTATAGACTACAAATTTTCAATTTTAAATGAATTATTTGTAATATTTTTAAATTACTATTATACCCTTTCCAATTATTTAAGCTAAAAATTAAATTCTATTAAATTCTAACATAAGAAGTGCTCAAACACAATCTAAAAAAATTAAAATCATTTGGAGTAACAATAATTATTGCAACTCAGTATCAAAACGCCTGAATCCATCAATCCAGAACATTAATTAGGTATGAATACCCTATAATATGAGCCGTATGCTGCACACGTGATTTTGATACTCGTCAAAGACATAGTAGGGTGGGAACACTGGCCCCGCCCTTAGCTACCCTTAGCTACCCTTATTAGAGAACTAGTTTATGAAATATTAAAAGGGTGAATAATATTGTTATAACAGTAATTGTGAATCAATTCGTGTTATTATCATGTCAAGAATAATTTAAGTGCAAGTTGGAAGTAGCTCGCTTTGAACGTTAAGTGATATGGGATGGGATGCTGTGCTCTACCATGTTTAAATCTTTGTATGTAACTGGTTTTTTTATTTAATAATGAATTTGAATGATTTTGTTGTGTGATGTCTTTATTTAATAATAAAGAAGTGGAAAGTAACCAGATATTTATATGGTACATTGAGTATTTGTCCACTGTAGAGTCTGTAGATATACAGTTGTAGATATAATTATTGTATTAGTACGTAAACGATACATATAACTTCACACCGTATCCCGCATGTAGCAGGGTAGGCAGAGGGAACCTGGAACCTGGGAAGAATCTAGTGTTAATATCTTTCAACAATTCCGTTCCCCACTTTCCGCTGAATTGAGGCAATGCGTGTTGAGTGGCGGAACTCAACGCCCCGCTTTGCCTTGTTGCCAAACCCAAGAAATGAAAATACTAAATTTTACATTTCTTGGAGTGGGAATCGAATCCACAACCTTTCGCGTTCACAATCGCACGTTTATGCCTCTGCGCCACGACAGGTGTTATATATAAAATATAAAAGTATAGAAAATCAATATATTGAAATACACTTTTGTATAAAGTGACATAAGGCAACGTGTATTTTAACGTCAATTGAAAACCGCCTAAATGTAAATATTATGATATTATGTTCGATTTTCACTCCTGCAAGTGTTTATGTGATATATTAGTCAACCCTATCTAATTAGGTGTAGTTGCGTTTTGCGGCCAAACATCTAGATAGGCGGAATGACTAACCAGTAGATACTCTACATATACGACCACAAAGTAGAATAGATACGACCACAAAGTGGAAGACATTTAAAGTTGTGGTTCATTAGTTTTTTTTTTTTAACTTCACGCTCTATATCCCGCATATAGCAGGGCAGGCAGAGGGAACCAGAGAACCTAGTGTTAAGACACTCCATTCTCTTTCAACGATTCCGTTCCCCACTTTCCGCCGAATTGAGGCATTGCGTGCTGAGTGGCGGAACTTCATCGAGTAAGTAACTGATAAGTAAAAAATAGTGAATTCTCAATATTTAAAAGGGAAAAAGTTCAAACTAAACAATACATTGATGAACATTTTATTCTTAATAATCTAGATAATCACTTCTACAATTATATCTTTTATATATTTACATATGCCTTCTATTTTGTACTATGAAATTTCTTAATATTTCACATGTTGATACTTTGACAATTGATTAATTATTTGAAATATGTTCTTTATATGAAAAAAAATTATAAAAATTGATAAAGGGATTGTGGGTTCGATTCCCACTCCAGAAAATGGAATTTTTCATTTCCTGGGTTTGATAACAAGGTAAAGCGCGTCGTTGAGTTCCGCCATGTAGCACGCAATGCCTCAATTCGGCGGAAAATGGGGAACGGAATGCCTTAACGCTAGGTTCTCTCCACCTACCCTGCTATATGCGGGATAACGCGTGAAGTTACGTATGTGATAAAAGAATTAAAAAAATATAAATTAATAAAATTAAATATTTTTTTTAAATTAAAGTAGAATCTCTTGATCCATAGAGGTTAATCAATCAGCATTTTACCACTATGTTCTATCTCCAAATAGAGATAATTACAACTGCCAATTAGTGTCATTTAAAATAATCCTTTTTAATGTATAAACAGGCTTTCATTTAACCACAACAAGCCTAATTTTAAGCGCTGGTACGGTCGATATCGCACGCTTGCCTAGAAGATATTCGATTTACATGTGTATATGATTTATAATAATTTTTGCTTATTCTACTAGAAACTATATCTCCTTAATTTACTTTGAAAACATAATTTCAAACAAAAAACGCATTTTATTTTATAAACATCTCAAAAATTATCCATTTATTTATTAAGTTATTATAGCTGATTGAACTTTAACGTTAACAGATCCATTCTCTTATAATCATGGGATGTATCAACACAACACACCTGGGTATTCAATACTCCCCCAATGCAACCCTTTATCCGATATCTCTATCGGAAATAAATCTTTGAAAAATAACTCAAATTACCTCTATGTAGAGTCGAAATTTAAGAAAAAACTGTATAAAATAGATAATATTTGCCTTATATTGTTACTTGCCTATCTATTGTATGGTCTGATAGTTAGTGATCATTTTTGGCTTCGCTATATTTTTTTAACAATAAATTTTTGAGATAGGATAGTCGATTTGCAATTTTTTTGTGTTTTTTGTTTTTTTTTTTGTATTAAAACGCGTAACTAAATTTATTATTAAAATATTATGTACGTTTTTAGCTTTAAATTTGAAGAATGAATAGGCAAAAGAAATTTAAGTCACTCCGTTCTCTACAAATATTTTAATAATAAAATAAAGTAATTTCTTTTTCTTGCATGGAGGTGTATTCAAAAAGAAACTAGTATATAGGCCATCTGCTTTCCTCTTTCCTCCCAAAATCGAGACATTGTGTGTTTAGCGGCGGAACTAAACGCCGCGTTTTATCTAACCAGGGTGAAAATAAATTAATTTAATTCCCCGAATAGCTATCGAAACTACAAACCATTGTATGTTTGTTTAGCTTCACGCTGTATGCCGCATATAGTAGAGAAGGCAGAGGGAACCTGAGAAACTAGTGTTAAAACACTCCATTCCCCCCTTTTCGCCGAACTTCGCATTACGTGCTGAGTGGCGGAACTCAACGCCGCTTCATTAAATTAAAGTTAAGTAAAATTAAGACACTCCGGGCACCATCGTATCTATAGTTAAGTTAGCAGAAAAAGAATTAAATTTAAAAATATTTAACTCTATGCGTTACTTATAACCACATCCGTTCAACCATTCACCAAAAACCAATCTTTAAAATCCAATTTACATTAATTTTAAATCTTAAAACACATTCTAACACAATTACTTCGAGTGGCGAACTAAAACTGACAAAAGGCGAAACGGAAATGCCCTTTAGAGGTGTAATGACCACCTGCAACTCATTGACAAACAGAAAATTCTTCGACGCCTCACTGTCTGGTACCACCTCATTCATACTAAATCAATGAATGAATTTTTGTATGAGGTTTTGTATTCAATACATTGTATTCTATTCTATTCTGTAGTATTATTGTATTGTATTTTATTGTATTGTAAAAGATTAGAAATTGATAGTGTAGTATTTTAAAAATGTAGAGTTTGTCATTGTTCTGAACACCTCTTAGTTGTTGATTTATGGGATTTTTTATTTTGTGCTAATTTTTTTGTTGTAACGTAACAAGTGGGATGTACTCGTATATAGGATTTTGATTTGGAGAGAGAGAGAAAGCTCTATTATCTTTCAATTCACTTTAAATTAATAATAATTGACAACTTTCACGCTGGAAAATATTTAAAACATATAACCGCTTCACGTTTTATCTTGCACTAAGTGTTACCCGCGGCTTCGTTCGCGTGGTAAATGACAGTGGTAATATTTCAAATTTTCTTACAAACAGTCATCTGCTATTTTTATATGCTATTTTTTACCTTTTTTAAAATAAAAGTGTCCTTTGTCCTTTGACCTACAAGAATGTATGTAAAAAGTTTCATGATAAACGGTTGAGTAGTTTTGGCGTCAAGCGTCAAAACACTTCGCTGCCCACTATTCGTCCAAAATTGGGTCATTATGCGTGGAGTGGCGGATGTCAACGCTGCGCTTTGTCTTCCCCAGCGGAAAATTGAAAATAATTGATATATAATCATTGCTTCAAGTGGGAAATGTATGTTTTTTTTTTTTTTTTGGACACAAAACGTCAAACAGTGCAGTTCATCTTTGTTTTGTTCCGTATTCATAAATTGCTTTTAGTAGTTAAAAGTGATCAAAATTAAGCAAAAATTTGTAAAAATAGTATTTATGAACAATTACAGTGGTTGCAGTAAAAGATTTTATGGATTAATAGTGGAAAAAGTGTTCAAATTCGATTTCAAAGTTCTAAAGTGCAGATAGTTGAAATGAAAGTACCCGCATAACTTATTTATAATATCAATAACTAATACGAAATATTGGATATCATATAATATACTTCTAATATTCACACTGTCACATAAGAAAGTTGATAGCTCAGTGTAACAAACTTTAGCTTTAAACAACTTTAGCTTTAAACTGAAGACGGAATCTGATCGTGGTTCGAGCCTTCGAACTGGAGTTGATTTTAACTTTTTTAAAAAGTATATTATTTCTATAAAATGTCTAGTAATGGATGTAACATTTGTAATTTAAACGTTCTAGTGACACAAAAAAGAATTAATTGTTCAAAGTGTCAAACTATTGTACGAGGGCAGTGGGTTTGCGCATCTTGAAAAAACAAATCCTCTCCTACGTTAGTGGAAAGTAGCATTCCAACTTCGAATAAAACAATCGAAGAAATAGTTGTTCCTGACGGTAATTGGCTTACGGCAATAAGAAGCGAAGTACAGAAAGTCATATCTCAATCTGTGTGTGTGGAATTGATAAAAATTCGCGAAGAATTAAGCGGCTTACAAAATATACAATCATCTATAGAATATTTATCGAGTGTTTTTGACACTGTGAAACAAGAGTTGGAAGAAGCGAAACAGGAAATTTTATCTCTAAAGAAGGACAATAGTGAACTTAGAAACATAGTAAAGAGTCACGCACATGCAATAAATTTTATTGATAAGGAAGCTAGAGCAAACAATATTGAAGTGCATTGTATTCCAGAGCACAAAAGCGAAAATTTACTTAAGACTGTGGAACAAATTGGCAGAGTTATAAATATTCCTGTAACTGAAGGAAGTGTAGTTAAGTGCACTCGTGTAGCGAAACTAGATAAGTCTTCCTCACGTCCAAGATCTGTTATTATTAAATTTAGCTCTTCCATATTAAGGGATAGATTTTTGGCAGGTGTGATTCAATTTAATAAATCTAACAAAGACGATAAATTAAACACGGCGCACATCGGTTTATCGGGAGAGAAGAAGCCGGTGTACATTTCAGAGCACTTGACTTCTACAGCTAAGGATATCTACGCTGCAGCTCGAATTTTCGCCAAAGAAAAAAATTATCGTTTCGTCTGGTCGCGTAACGGTAATATATTTTTACGTAGAACAATTTCAAGTGATGTGATATTGGTGAAGTCCAAGGACCATTTGGGTACTTTATATTAAAAACAACTTTTAAATATTTTATAAAAAAATTAATTCCAAACAGTATTAGTGTAATATTGTGAAAACTAATTACGAATCTATGGTTAATTACTTAAATATATTCTATCAAAATATTAGGGGAATGAGGACAAAAGCTCATGATATGTACCTTGCTATTCTAAATTCCAATTTTGATGTAATAGTTCTTACAGAGACATGGCTTAATGGCGGGATGTCAAATAATGAATTCATTGACGATAGATATCATGTATTTCGTCGAGATCGCGATTCTAGTGAATCTAATAAATGCGACGGTGGAGGAGTTTTAGTTGCAGTGTTAAAAGAATTCAAATGTTACAGGGTTAATTCATGGGAAACAAGTTGTGAGGATATATGGGTTAATGTTATTTTGAACTCAAAAACTTTTTCTATTTGTGCAGTGTATATACCATCACCACTTAATTATAACACTCTTATAAAGTTTACGCAAAATGTTGAACATATAATAATTAATGAGCAATCACCTACTGTGCTTGTTGGTGACTTTAATATTTCATCTTTAAAATGGGCTTTAGATGATCAAAAAATTTGCAATGTGATTCCATGTAGTAAGTGCAGCGGTACGGCAGTATCAATTATTAATGATTTTATTGCATTAACAAATTTATATCAATTTAATCACGTAAATAATGTTTATGGTAAGATATTGGATCTCGTTTTCAGCACGTCTAGAAATGTTAAAGTAAAGCTAAGTGATTTTTCCGTGTGCTCTGTGGATAGTTTTCATCCACCGTTAGAAATTGACCTTATATTAGAAAATAAAGAATCCTTATTAGTTACGAATACAATAGTAAAATATAACTTTAGAAACGCTGATTACGAATCAATAAACAAATTTCTTGCTGATTTAAAATGGGAGACGATATTTAGTGATTGTAAAACCGTTAATGATATGACCGCTACATTTTACACACAATTACGACATATAATAGATAAATATATTTCAAAAAAAGAATTTAAGCAAAATACATCCTATCCGGTATGGTATTCAAAAAACTTAAAAAAAAGACTGGCAGAAAAAAATAAATATAGAACACTGCTTAAAAAATATCACAACCCACTAGATGAGCTTGAATTCAAATTATTAAGAGACAGGTGTGAAATTCTCATTAAAACTGAATTTAAAAATTACTTAGACAGAGTAGAAAATAATATTAAAATAAATCCAAAATTTTTTTACTCTTATTTAAAAAAAAAACGTTCCAATAAAAGTGAATTTCCTGCCTTAATGACTCTAAACGGCGTTCCATCTACTGGTGGATCTGATATCTGCGATCAATTTGCTACGCATTTTTCAAATATATACACTTCACCAACAACACATCAAATGTTTAATACTACAGTGCTACCTAACAATTCTGAATTGACCGCTATAAAAGTTTCGGAGGAGGATATTATTGATAAGTTAAAAAGTCTTGATATAAACAAAGGATCTGGACCAGATCATATACCTCCTATATTTGTTAAGCGATGTGCTCTGTATTTAGTGAAGCCTTTATACTTAATATTTAATAAATCTCTGTTTGTCGGTGAATTCCCAAGTTTATGGAAAAAGGCAAAAGTAGTTCCTATATTTAAAGCCGGCGACAGAAAAGACATAACGAAATATAGACCTATCTGTATTTTGTCAGTATTTTCTAAAATATTTGAATCATTAATCTGTCCATTGCTTACATGGCCCTTGAAATCGACAATAATCGAGAATCAGCATGGCTTAGTCAAAAATAGATCAACAACGTCAAACTTAGCAATAGTTATTGATGATCTATCAATAGCATTAGACAATTCAGAACAAATAGATTGTATTTATACAGATTTCGCTAAAGCGTTTGACGTTGTTGATCACAATATATTATTGAGTAAACTCATGAGCTATGGAATCAATAATAATCTTATTAGATGGCTAAAAACTTATTTGATAGATCGGGAAATGAATGTAGTTATTGGGGGCTATCAATCACGTCCGTTTACAGCGACTTCAGGTGTTCCACAGGGCTCCATTCTTGGTCCGATATTATTTGGGATCTTTATAAACGATATACATGAGTGTTTCAAATATTGCCCATTTCAATTATATGCCGATGATCTTAAAATTTATAAAAAAGTAGAAAATATCAACGACCCGGTAAACATACAAAAAGATTTAGATAAACTTTCGGAATGGGGTGATCATAATAATTTGAAATTAAACCATTTAAAATGTTATGTTATAACATTTAGCAGGAAACTAAGTAATATAAACTTTGATTACAGTATTAATGGGAATGTTTTACAAAAAGTGAATCAAATTCGCGATCTTGGTGTTATACTAGATAACAAATTAAGTTTTATACCGCATTTAGATGATATAATTAGTAAAGCATTAAAATTATTAGGTTTTATCATGAGAACTACAAAAGAATTTAAAAAATCATCAACAAAAATAGTGCTGTTTAATTCAATTATACGTAGCAGACTGGAGTATTGTACTGTTGCATGGAATCCTCAATATCAAACACATAGAGATAGGATAGAAAGAACACAAAAGAAATTTTTACGGCAATTAGCTTACAGAGACAATGTGCTACAAAAAAACAAAAACTATAATGATCGCCTAAAATACTATAAATGTCTGTCTCTATCTAATCGTAGAAATTTGTTAGATCTTTGTTTTTTACATAAAATTATAAATGCACAAATCAATAGCTCAAATTTGATAAGTAGAGTAGGATTGACGGTACCAAGATGTAATATTAGACATCACCGTAAAAAGAAACTAATTTTTAAACAGCGATTTGCTAGGACTAACCTAGGCAAGAACGCCCCAATAAATAGAATAATTATTAGTTATAACACTATATGTAATAAAGGAGACATAGATATTTTCCGACAGTCTGCCTTGTCTTTCAAAAATGAAGTAAAGAAAACTTTTACTGTTTAATTTTAATTATACTTTAATTTTCAATTATATATATTTTTTGTGTGTGCTTAATGTTAAGGTAATTTTTTTTGTCATTATCACTGTATTTTATTTTATTTTTTTTCAGTTTTGTTCTTTATTTTTTCTTTTTATTTTTATATTTTTGGTTTTGTTGTTTTAATTATTGTATGTGAGTTTCGAATTAGAACTGTACTGTTTTGTTTCTTTTTTTAATAGTTTTATATAACTGTATTAAGCATGTCATGTTAGCCTGTAAGTGAGGTATACAATAATTGTAATATTGTATACAGCGTTGGCTTCCTAAATAAATAAATAAATAAAAATAAATAAATAAATAATGTAAGAGAAATTTGACTTACATAGAGCTTTAGTTGCAAAAGGAGTTGCAAAACTGATACGTAAAAAATAAACTTTTGACCTTTCTTACCTATCTCTCTAATATTATGCTGAGGAAAAAGTATGAAATTTGTCATAGTTAGGGTTCATATGAATAAAAAGTGCTGAAAGTCAATATTTTGCATACTAATGTATTAACGCCTGTCGTGGCGCAGAGGCACAAGCGTGCGACTGTAAACGCGACAGGATGTGAGTTTGGTTCCCACTCCAGGAAATGTAAAATTTAGTATTTTCATTTCTTGAGTTTAGTAACAAGGCAAAGCGCGGCGTTGAGTTCCGCCACTCACCACGCAATGCCTCAATTCGGCGGAAAGTGGGGAGCGGAATTGTTGAACGAGAATGGAGTGTCTTAACACTAGGTTCTCAGGTTCCCTCTGCCTACCCTGCTATATGCGGGATACAGCGTGAAGTTAAAAAAAAAAGAAAAAAAATCATATTGTAACTGCAAGTCATCTCAAAAATATATACCTAAAACATAAAAAAATAAAAAGACACTAGAGGTCTCCCAGTTTTCCACTTTTTGCTAAAACTATAAGAAAAATTTGACAACTGTCCGCTAAGAATATCAAAAATAACAACACAAAATGTCTATAATACTAAATAATTTTAACACTGTACAACGTATTTCAAATCTGAATCTAATAAAGCAGGCTTTCATCAGGAATCGAACTCCACCCCTACATACGTGTCATGCATACATAAACTACAGACAAGAGCTATGATTACTAATTAATGCCCATCACTAATACTGCCATTGTAGGTTTTAGATCAATACGTAATGAATGCAGGTTTGATTCCCGTTTGAGAAAATGCTAATTTTAAATTATATTCTAGAGGCCTTCATGATTCCTGATTGTATACACGATAGGTTTTCAGTTCAATTCTCATTCGTAAGATGATTATATTTAAATTATGACAAAGCGCAGCGTTGAGTTCCGTAATGTATTGATATACACGCAATGTCTTGATATCGGACAAAAAACGTAAAACAGAGTGTCTTAATTTTCTGTCCAATATAGCAATTTGAATAACAACATTTTTTAGCAAGTCACATATTTATTTACGTATATATATATGAATTTATGTATGCTATTTTATATGTATTTATGTATGTTTATGTGTATTTATATGGCAGGGTAGGCAGAGGGAACCTGAGAGCCTACTATTAAGACACTCCGTTCTTTTTCAACAATTCCGTTCCCCACTTTCCGCCAGATTGAGGCTTTGCGTGCTGAGTGGCGGAACTCAACGCCGTACGCTACGTCGTAATAGATTACTTATAGATTTATAATTTATATATAGATATCATTCGGTACATTTAGTAAAATAACTATGTACATTTCATTCAAATACCTCACCTTTTATTATTCCATACATTTTCTAAAAGATAAACATAATTTCTCATTCATATTATAAAACGGAGTGATTCTATTAATTCTTACGAAATGGCTAAAATTATTGCCAGTTAATTTATTTGCTCGAAGAAACCCAATCGTCTAACTTTAGCTTTGTTTTCATTAAAATTTAATTGTTATCGTGAACCGTCTATTTGCAATTTCAAATTGGACATTGTAGATTCATTTGTTGACTTGTTAATTGTGGGTTCGATTCCCATATGGGGAATTTTTTTGTCAGACTAGATACTTCTCGTTATTCTGATGTATAATCTATATTAGGTACTGAAAAGTTTCATTTATAATGCTTCAGTATTTATTGCGTGCAAGAGTTATAAACATTTTACCTTTGTGAGGTTTCACATTAAGTTCGCATTTCGCGTTTGTAATATTTTTTTTGTTTGTTTGTAATTATTATGGCGTAACACATAATATCAGTATTATCTCTACGATATACAATATAACGCCTATCGTAGCGCAAAGACACAACGACGACGTAAACGCGTCAAGTTGTGGGTTCAACTTCCACTCCAGGAAATGGAATTATTCATTTCCTGGGTTTGGTAACAAGGCAAAGCGCGGCAATGAGTTCTGCCACTCAGCACGCAATGCCTCAATTCGGTCTAAATATGGGGAACGGAGTGTCTTAACACTAGGTTCCGTCTGCCTACCCTGCTTTTTTCGAGATACAGTAAGTAAAAGTAAGTATTAAGTGATTGGCGGGCAAAAGAGATGTTTGGGCACATTTTTTTCGAAATCAAAATGAAAACTTCTTTGGCCGCCTTGTGCACTTGACCTGATCAAAATTTATAAGACAAAATATTCATGTTTGCGTAAGATTGCGCAATAATTAAAGCACTTAGTGCAAAATTATTTCCTAATCAACGTTTTTTTTTCACTCTTCGGGCGGAAAGTGAAGAACAGAGTGTCTTGGCACTATGGTCTCTTTAACTACCCTTGCTATATAAAATACAGCGTGAAGCTGAATATATACTACATACCTTTATCATAATAAACTGCACTATAAAACTCTTATAATAAAACTAATATTATCCCATAAAATATATCTTCAATCAATTGACCGTGAAACCATACGTTATTGATCCAAAGAAACCTAAAATTCCCATGCTTTCAGCCTCTTGACGCCCTAATTGCTTGTCCAATTGATTGTCAAACCAAGTGGTCTTGGTGATTTTGACAAACTAGAAGTGTGTGGTACAAGGAACAGACTTATATTTAAAAAAGCTTCTCGTTTTATTTCACATAGTAAGGTAGGTAGGGAGAACCTAGTGTTAAGACACTCCGTTTTTCAATTTTCGCCTGACTTTAAGACTTTATATGTTAAGTGTCGAATCTCCACACCGTGTTTCTTCTTACCAGATAGACGAAAAAGAATAAATCAAATATAATAGTTTCCCCAAGTGGGAATCGAATTTACAACCACTCACGTTTACAGTCAAACCATGTGGCACTACGCCACAATGGCTTCAATTTTCACATACTCTATATTTTATGTCAATCACATAAGTAGAACAGTGTTATAGTATTCCGTTTTAAATCTGTTTGCCTTACGTTAAATGTAATAGTAAATCAGTTATTAATTAGCGGATTGTCATTGTCTGTAAACACGAAGGTTATGGGTTCGTTTCCATTCCGAGTAATCACGACTAAATTCTCTCTGAACTAACCTGCAATACGAAAAAACACTAAGAAAAAAGAACATAAAAATAAGCCATCTATTTGTCACATTTCACATTCATAGGGTTTCATATATAACACCTGTCGTAGCGGTTGTGGGTTCAATTTTCACTCCAAGAAATGGAATTTTTCATTTCCTGGGTTTGGTAACAAGGCAAAGTGCGGCGTTGAGTTTCGCCACTCAGCACGCAATGCCTCAATTCGGCGGAAAGTGGGGAACGGAGTGTCTTAACACTAGGTTCCCTCTGCCTACCCTGCTGTACGCGGGATACAGCGTGAAGCTATGTATGTATGTTAATATTTATAATATTAATAGAATAAAAACCGCTTATCGCTTACATCTTAAGCGCTTTTCTTACCCAATTTCCCCTTACTTTAAACAACCACAATCTCATTGTGCCACTAACATAACGTTAACAGTGAAACTTACTGTCAATGTCACATTTACGCTTTGTCATTTCTTACTTGAGGTGAACCCTTAGCTTTGAGCTTTCTTGAGCTTTTTTGAGCTTTTTGAGCTTTTATTTCTTTGTTTATTTTAATAATAACCACTTAACTTAAGTTTAATTGGGCATTGTAATTAAAATGTTAAGAAATCAATATTGATTTGTTTGACATTTTTTAAACAAACAATACGTTCAAAGGTAATTCTTTCTTGTAATTTAATTCAATTAGCTTCTGCTTGTATATATATTGGGTTTTCTTTAGGATACGTATAAAAAGCTTCATATTAATAGTACTTATGGAATAGAGTACTGATTATTTATTTATATTACAATATTGTCATGTTGAGTGGTGGAACTCAACGCCGTGCTTGGTCTTCTCAGTAGTGTCTAAATAATTTACATACGCATTTTTAGCAGTTCTACGCAATTTTCTGGATATCAGGGTTAGCAGAAAGAATCTAAAGAGTGTTGAGACACTCCGATTTCAGCTTGTATTCAATTCATAAGCATCCATCCTCACAAACATTCGCGACCATTATATTAGTAGAATAACGCCTGTCGCCTACGCCTGTCGTGGCGCAGAGGCACAAGCGTGCGACTGTAAACGCGACAGGTTGTGGGTTCGAATCCCAGTCCAGGAAATGTAAAATTTAGTATTTTCATTTATTGGGTTTGGTAACAAGGCAAAGCGCGCCGTTGAGTTCCGCCACTTAACACGCAATGCCTCAATTCGGCGGAAAGTGGGGAACGGAATTGTTGAAAGAGAATGGAGTGTCTTAACACTAGGTTCTCTGATTCCCTCTGCCTACCCTGCTATATGCGGTTTACAGCGTGAAGTTAAAACAAAAAAAAAAGTATTTTTACCTTCATAGCTATGCTCCTAGTAAGTATATATGTTACTCTGATGTATAAACTATATTTCTATAAAGTTTTATCAAAATCTATTCAGTAGTTTGACGTAAAACAGTAGCAAGCATCCATACTCACAAACTTTTGCATTTATAATATTAGTTCTAATATATATCTGCCTCCAGCTATGCTAAGTGGCATACCTTTGAAAAACAAACGTTTTTTTAAATTAATAAATTCTTTTAACAAGAAATAAGAATTTTTCAAGTTGTACGCGAGTATGTAAATGTGCGGTGTACAATTTTCATTGCGGTAACGTTATTTGTATTCTTTTGCATACTTTGTCTGTATAGTAATAAAAGGTAAGGAATTTCTCATTAAGTACGAGTATACTTGTACGCCTCCTTTTGGTTTGTATGGACTGTGATATTTATGTTATGGTTGTTGATGTGGTTTCTTTATGTTTATCTAGCTGTATCCTGCGGCTTTGTTTGCCTTATTTTTTCTGTCATATTGGTAGGATTTCAAGAAATCTTCTATGTAGTACTCTCCTACAACTGTTGGAGAGTCCCAAGGTGTCCCCGTATGCCAAATTTCATCTTTCTATGGCTAGCAGTTTCGTCTTTACGATGTCTGTCAGTAACTTCGTAATACAAACTTTTAAATATATATAGATTTTTTATTGATAAAGGATGGCATACGAGCAGAAGGACCACCTGATTGTAAGTGGTTACCTTCGCCTATGGACATCTACAAAAGCAGAGGAGTTGTAAATGCGTTGCCGAACTAGTGTTCATATGGGAAGGGGAGGACATAATAGAGTGGCCGTGGTAGTTCGCCATAGGAACTATCACATTTTGGGAAAAAGATGGATGGGAAAAGGGAGAACCTGGCTTACATGCCATCGAACCGGACACATTATTAGAAATTTGGCGGTTCGTCTTTGACATGATAGTGGTCGCGAGCCAGTTAGAGGACGAACCTTCTACCACCTAACTACTGAGATACCCGCCTCTTACGAAACGCTACCCAGCGGTAGAGGGGAATAGAGTTAAAATACAATTTTTATGTCGTTTTTCTCCAACTTCCATCTGGATTCGAGACATTGTGCCAAAACTCAACATTGTGCTTTTTCTTACCAGAGCAAAGATATAAAATTTTACCGCTCTGGTAAGCCAAGCGAGGATTGAGAATCGAACCCTGAATCAATTATGTTTATAGTCAATCGCTATCCCACTGTATCATGATGACTATTATATACACAAAAAGACGCCTGTCGTGACGCAGAGGCACAAGCGAGCGATTGTAAACACGACAGGTTGTGGATTCGATTCCCACTCCAGGAAACGTTTGTATTTTCATTTCCTGGGTTTGGTAACAAGGCAAAGCGCGGCGTTGAGTTCCGCCACTCAACACGCAATGCCTCAATTTGGCGGAAAGTGGGGAACAAAATAACAATAAAAAAAGTACCATCATGCTTTATCCCGCAGGTATTCAGAGTGAACCTAGTGTCAAAACACTGCACACTCCACTTCTTCACTTTCGAACCGAATTCAGGAGTTGAGTAACAGATTTCAACGATTCACTTTGTTTTACCAAAGCTTAAAAATGAATAAAATAAAAAAAAATAAATAGCCCTTTATTCAGATCAACTTAACCTAATAACAGTATTCCAAAGTACACTTAAATAAGAGTAATAAATATTTTCAATATAGTATTTGATATTTCTTAATGATCTGTAGATCTGTTTGCCAATCGGCAAAGGCCTCCTCCAACCTCTTCCATTCTGATTTTTCTAGAGCCACTCTGTTCCACGGTATTCCTGCCACTTCTCTGATATCATCATACCACCTTTTCTGAGGTCTGCCACTTTTCCTTTTACCCTCTCGCGGATACCATTGTATCACTCTCTTACTCCATTTGTCTTGACCTCTTATAGTGTGCCCTGCCCATCTCCATTTTAGCCTTTTTTGCCCAACCCTCCAACAACAAGCTTAAAAATGAAAGAATTTAAATATAATCACTCCCCGAGTGGGAATTGAATCCACAACCAAAGTTGTCCCATTACGCCACAATGGCTATTATATAATATATATTATATTTTTTTAGGTTCACGATGTGTTCTACACTTGGCAGGGTAGGCAGAGGGAATCTGAGAACCTAGTGTTAAGACACTCCGTTCTCTTAATATTTCTGTTCCCCACTATATATATATTTAATTTAAAATTTCAAAAACCTATTTATATATCATTCTACATCATTAACCCATAACATTATTTCACCCTTTGACATCAAATAAAGCACGTGTACTCATGGTGTTTTCACGGTGTTTCAAATTAAAACGCTACGAAACTAATTTATTTTTGCGCGGGAGTTGATATAGGGAGGACGTTAGTGACACGTCACTTAACGGATTGATATTAGATGGACTTTCGTTTTTTATTTGTCACGCTGTTAAAATTATATTATTTTTTTTTAGCTTCACGCTGTATCCCGCATATAGTAGGGTAGGCAGAGGGAACATGAGAACGTAATGTTAAAACACTCCGTTCCCCACTTTCCACCGAATTGAGGTATTGCGTGCAGTGTGGCGGAACTCAACGCCGTGTTTTGCCTTTTTACCAAAACCAGGAAATGAAAATACTAAACTTTTGCATTTCCTGGAATAGGAATCGAACCCATAACCGCACACTTGTGCCTTGATACCAAACCCAGGAGGTTTGGTAACAAAGCGCGGCGTTGGCTTCCGCCACACAGCACTCAATATCTCAGTTTGGCGGAAAGTGGGGAGCAGAGTGTCTTAACACTAGGTTCTCAGGTTCCCTCTGCCTACCCTGCTGTATGCGGGATACAGCGTGAAGCTAAAAAAATATTCTTGTAATGATAACATTTAATAATTTGCTATGTTGCAATAATCCATAAAAACACAATAAGAGGATTCTCATTTATTATATCTACTAACTACTGCGAAAAGTACATATAATATAATATTAAATTCCAAATGTGTCACGCTTGTATACAATTTGTTTCGCGCACTCGTACCGTTACTGCGAGTACAGTTTTACGCTATGATTAATAACAGGGACGTTATATGAGCGAAAACATTTTTGTAGTTTCATTTTGATCTTAGTAATAAGCATTTGTTGGAAAAATATGTGAATTTGTATAAGAAATGTATAAAAATTAAGAATCTTACACGATTTTTGCCGGAAAGTAGAATATTTCTTATTATTTACAATAAGGAGCTGTTATAATCTATATATTAATAACTGAAGCAAAAACTTTGTATCCGTTTCTAAGAAAAGTACGCGGTCGGAGGAGCATGGAACTTGGCACACTTATAACGAAGGAGTGCATAATGGTAATATCTTTTTAAAACAATGCAAAAAATATATATTAAATAAATAAAATAAATAATACACAAACCACCGTGGTTTGACATCCATCTTTATACAAAATTACATATACATTACTAAAGATAACGTGTTGTTAACGCTCAACGTGGACACTTAGCTTATATAAAGAGAGATATACGTTGCTAAGCAACGCGTTGTTAACGCGTCAACGGCGACACTAGTTTTTATTATAAGCCTTTAGCTAAAAATGAACAAAATAAAGCTATTTTTTACTTTTATCGAGATATTTTATGGTATTTTCTATTTATAGCAGCATATCCGTCGCCTTAGGCACTACATACTTGCAAAATCAGAGTATTGTTAAAATGTTTGCAAGGTTCAACCGGATGTGTATTTTGTATGGGATTTTGTGACAGTTGATCATTCATTCTATTGTATGTTTGACCTGGGTTCAAAGCCTTTGGTGGTTGAAAGAATTGGCAGTATTGGCTTATTTAAAGCAAATATTTATATTAGTATGGAAGAATTAAACGTGACCTCTTAAAGGTTTTAAAAAAATTATAAGTAAAAATGCAAAAATATAATGTTAGTAAGCATAGTGTAATTGTAATTATAAGTACATACATATAGCAGGGTAGACAGAGGGAACCTAGAGTTAAGACACTCCATTCCCCACTTTCCGCCGAATTGAGGCATTGCGTGCTGAGTGGCGGAACTTAACGCCGCGCTTTGCCTTTTTATATTAAATACAATGCTGTGGGTTTAATTCTCATTCGGAAGAATTATTATGTTTAATTTATTTCCATTAACCGATCTGGTAAAACAAGCATTACGTTATGTTCCGCCATTCCACACTGTCTCGATTTTACGCGGCAAAGCGGCAAAGTGGAGAACGAACTGTCATAACTCTCTGTTCTCTTTAACTACTCTCTAAGATAAAAAACACTCTTACTTACTCTTTTTTTTTATGGATAACTGATGGCAAACGAGCAGAAGGACCACCTGATGGTAAGTGGTTACCTTCGCCCATGAACATCTACAACACCAGAGGCGTTGTAGATGCGTTGCCAACCTAGAGGATACAGATGGAAGGGGAGGACAATGTAGTAGTCCGCTATCGGAACCACTACATTTTGGGGAAAGGATGGGTGGGATAGGGGAAAACCTGGCTTACATGCCATCGAACCGGAACACATCATAAGATATTTGGCGGTTCGTCTTTGACATGATAGTGGTCGCGAGCCAGACGGAGGACGAACCTCCTACCACCAAAGACTTACTTACTCTTTAAGATAAAAAACATATACCTGTAAAAAGTACTATGTAAATTTAGTTACGCATCAACGCTATCAACCGCAAGCTCGTTCCGCTATGAACCACGCTAAGACGTTAATGTAGCAATAATGGAACTAATTTTAAAATAAACGAAAAAACAAATTAAGCTTTTAGCGTCATAATAGAAAATTTAAAGGTGCAATTTGATGTCAACATCCGGTGGTTCGACACTTCCGGTGCGGGGAATTGTGGCACATCACTTATTTAATAGCGCTCTATTTTGTGGGTTAATATTTGAAAATATAGTGTTCATTGGTCTATGATAGTACATAAATACATAGTTTCACGCTGTATCCCGGATATAGTTGGGTAGGCACAGGGAACCTAAACTAAACCTTAAGACACTCCGTTCCCCACTTTCTGCCGAATTGATATATATTTTTTACTTATTTATTAACTTGGCTGACTGAATCTTCAACGAAGAAACACACAAAAAGACAGGAGAAAATGTTATAGTAAGAATGAAGAAGAACACGCTCAGGTGGTTTGGTCACGTCGAGAGGATGAGTGATGAAAGAATGGTAAGAAAGATATATGAAGCAAAGGTGAGCGGCAAGAGAGGTAAGGGGAGACCTTTAACCTTAGTCTTAGAGAACACAGTATCAATGATACTGGAGGAACATATGTATCTAGAGGTTAATGTTTTACGTCTCGTCCACAGGGACGAGACGTAAAACGTATGCAGGGAGCATAGCATTTGGCGCTCCCTTCTCTGTGACTACCTTGCTAGGAATAAAGCGTGAAGCTTAGTAAGTAGTTATCTGTCAAATATATATTGTTCTTTTAATTAAAAAACGCCTGTCGTGGCGCAGCGGCACAAGCTTACAACTGTAAACACGACAGGTTGTGGGTTCGATTCCCACTCCAGAAAATGTTAGTATTTTCATTTCCGGGATTTGGTAACGAGGCAAAGTGCAGCCTTGAGTTCCCACTCAACACGCAATGCCTCAATTTTGGCGGGAAGTGGGGAACGGAATTGTTGGAAGAGAACGAAATTTCTTAACACTAGGTTCTCAGGTTCCCTCTGCCTACCCTGCTATATGTGGGATACAGCGTGAAGTTAAAAAAAAAGAAGGTTAATAAATGGGGCATTTGTGTAAGTAGGATAACATCTGACTGTAAACGCGATTGGTTGTGGATTGCTAATTCCCATGAGGGGTTAAAAGTATATTTAAATTGTTTTATTTTCCCGCTCTAATGAGACAAACCACGAGTTCCGCTAATCAACATGAAATATTTTGATTGCGGGTGGAAAACTGAGAACAGAGTATCTTGAGTGGAGAACGGAGTGTCTTAACACTAAGTTCCCTGGTCCTCTCTGCCTGAACTGTTATATGCGGGATACAGCGGGAAGCTAAAAAAAAGAGTATCTTGACACTAGGTTTTTCTATCTACCCTACTACAAGTGAAGGATAAGAACATATTAAGAAAACTATAGTAAGAACATATTGAAAAATAGTATATAACAATGGCTAATAATTACAAATCAACCTAAATTTTACAACTTTTTCTTTGCCTTTTTGAATAACAGACGGAGGAGCATGAAATTTGGCACACTTATAGTTTATGTAGAGAAGCAGTGCAGAATGAAAATATTTTTTTAAAGTAATGCATACAAAGTATATCAAATGTGTAACACTTTTTTTTATTTTAAAATAGAAAAAAGTGTTACACATAAAGTGATATATACATACATTGCTAAAGACAACGCGTTGTTAACGCGTCAACCTCGTTGAGTGCTTCACTATTAATTATAAAATCAACCTAAATTTTACGACATTTACTTTTTTTTTGAATACTATATATGGTAACTTTAAATATATGAATATAACTTTACAATAACAACAAAAGCTCTAAACAGTTGATTATTTACTACGTAACATGAATGGTTTCAAAACCATTTAATATTATGCTCACTTAAAATTTCATTCAATATTCTGAAGTAGCGAGAAATTCTAGTAAAATCAGAAATATAATCTCTTTTTATGGCACGAAAGCTTAAGGTCACCTTTATTTCGGTATATGTAGGCGATAGGTGCATCGTAAGAGGATGAATGCTATAGGGAAGCTTTGGAGCGTGAAATGTCATCATGTTTAGTTAGCGGCCTTTTTGACTACCGTCTCGGGTGTGGCCATTAGGAGTGCAAGTTTAGAAGAGATTTTGCTCCAATTTTTGTTGGCTGTTAAAATAATGATAATCGTGATTATCAAAGCTGTTTTAATTTATTATTTTATCTCTTTTAACGCCTGTCGTGGCGCAGAGGCACAAGCGTGCGACTGTAAATACGACAGGTTGTGGGTTCGATTCCCATTCCAGGAGATGTTAGTATTTTCATTTCTTGGGTTTGGTAACAAGGCAAAGCGCGGCGTTCAGTTCCGCCACTCAACACGCAATGCCTCAATTTGGCGGGAAGTGAGGAACGGAATTGTTGTAAGAGAACGGAGTGTCACACTAGGTTCTCGGTTCCCTCTGCCTACCCTGCTATATGCGGAATACAGCGAGAAGTTAAAAAAAGAAAGAATTTTATCTCCTTTAGAAACCAGAAAGCGAATTAAATTACTTGCAAAATATGATTTATAACTGACACTTGGCCAGGTGAAACTAAAATATTCTGAGCATTAATGTCTACTGGGACATTACCCCCTACTGCACTTTCAATACTTTAATTTAAGTTTTAGAAGGATATGAATAAGAGATTGATCTTGTAGGACCTAGTGTCAAAACACTCTTTTCTCCACTTTCCACCCGAACGAAAAACTGGACCTCATATAATGCTTACATTTAGAGTAATATAAAAAGAGAATTATAATTTAGTTTAGTTTTCTTTTTTTTTTAACTTCACGCTGTATCCCACATATAGCAGGGTAGGCAGAGGGAACCTGAAAACCTAGTGTTAAGACACTCCGTTCTTACGTTTCGTTAACTTACTTAATAAACACTAAACGCTAATTCCATAGCCACAACACCTTACACTTTGTGATACCAACTCCGCCCTCTAATTGATTGCATAACCGTCACATCCATTGATATTCGTTCATTCATAAGAACATTCGAGATGCGGTGAGAAGCCAAAAAGATGCACAACAGATAGACAAAATAACCTAATACAAACCTTATTTTATATATACATAGATGTAACTTTGCAAATATGATAGGTTAGCTTTGAGAAACCTTTGTAAAATAGATACGGTGTTATATTTTTACAATAAAAGAATATAGTAAGGAATTTTATGCATGCCTCCATTTTTTTTCTTGAAGTCAAACTTTGGCACTCTGCCAATGAATAGAATGACACGGTAAATGATTTTTAAAGGCAGTGCGTTTGTATTTTGTATCGTTTAGTCGCTAATATGATGTTTTTGGTGGCAGATGTACGAATTGAAGAGGGTATTGTTATAATTTGTCTATTTTATTTGATAGAAAATAGATTTTAAAGGTTTATATAATAACATGTTATTAATGTTAAAAAAATTATCGAATAAAATATTAAAAATAAGTCGTTTTTATTGGAAGAGAACGTCTCACTGTACTGGAACCACAATTATTTATACCTAGTGTTAAGACACTCCGTTCCCTAGTTTTCCCCGAATTGAGGCATTGCTTGCTGAGTGGCGGAATTTAACGCCGCACTTTGCCTTGTTATCAAACCCAGGAACTGAAAATTTAACATTTCCTGGAGTGGGAATCGCACCCACAACCTATCGCGTTTACAGTAGCACGCTTGTGCCTCTGCGCCACGACAGGGTTATAAATATTTTTTGTTAAATTCATACACATATTAGATAGATTGTACAATTATATCTAATCCGCCATTTTGTTGCGGCGGCCATTTTGAGTTAACAATAATACCGATTGTCATCAGAACTAACAGTATTTCTAAATTTTAGCTCAATCGGACACTAATATATTTAGTTTGCAAACTTCACCTTTTTTAATTTTTTTTTCTAAACGCGAGGAAGATCCACACTAAAACGGCAAGTTAAATAAAAACTTTCCAAAAGAACGTTGTCGTTGAAAAGTTGGCGCGTGTCTCTTAAGAGACTATGAGCTGTAGGAATACTTCGAACTCGCGATATATTTTTTTTGTACGTACACTACGTAAAATATTTCTTCGTTCTCCTCTCCTTACAAAACTGCTGAAGATATATAAATATTTTAAACATAAAATTTGAATGAAATTATCGTGGCACCTGGACAGTGTCTAATTGTAACCACGATTGGTAGTGGGGTCGATTCCCCACCATGAGGAATTATTTTATTTAAATTAATTTAAAAGCACAATGTTGAGTTCCATTCTAGCCTTGATGACATACAGAGAATTGAGTGACTTGATAGCACCTCTAGGTTATCTCAGAAAGCGTGAACCTATACAAAAATATTCGCAAGCAGAAATCAAACCTATAACCTTCACCATATTAACATCTAAGCATCCAAAGATACAAATTTCAATTGGATTTTCATACTATAACAACTATAATTCGCCTCTTATCAATATCGGGACCCCCTAATAAAACCCTCTTTCATACAAAAATGTACTGCAAAAAAAGACATCTGTTCAACATTACGCATTCTTCGATTCCTCGCGTCATTAAACTACGCAGCGACACGCTTACTACGTATTATAACCATTTTCTATAATAAATTTTATGCCAAATAAACTCTACGCTCCTCCCACCAATAAATAACACTGTATTATGCATTTTTGGTAGAAAAAATATGTTTTTTTGTCAAAGAAAGTCCTTCCCGTGAAATTGTTTTTGTATTCAGTTGTTAAACTTGCGGCAAATCTAATCTATGGTCTATGGTCTATGGTATTGTTATACTATGGGGTGGTTTGAAGCACCATAATGTGTGACATCGAGTGCTTATGTGATTTTAGTTGGTACTTCAAATATTTGATAAATTGTAAAGCTTGGAAGAGTTAGCTAAATTAAAATTATTTTTAATGTAACTGCTTCTTTTGTGTTATGTTTTGAAGGATAAAGAGCAGAAGTGTCTGGTTATGATTACAGCGTCACGGTTTTTCGGGAATATCAAGGCAGAGAGAGAAAATCTAGTGTCCAGACCATCTGTTACCTACTTTCTGCCCCGATTCAAGGCATTTGCATTGAACCGTGGAATTCAACGCCACGCTTTGCACTTCGCACGCCAAAGCAAAATGAATATAATTTAAATATTTTTATTCCCTGAGCGGAATCGAACTCAAAACATCCGTTCCTACAATCAGACACTATCTAACTACGCCACGATGGTCTGTCTCAATATAATATTTAGTACATTTTATGTTATACAATATTTTTTTTACTGTTAAGGCACTCTATTTCTATATTTTTTTAAATAATGCATTAAAAAAATTAAAAATTACGTTAACTTATACTGACATTACATATACCATTAACGTACACTATAGGACAAATTAACATACGAGTACACGTTACTAATGCTTTACATTTTTTTTGCTTCAAAAGGCTTTTAGCTGATTGTTCTTAACAAATCGTTTCCTAAGCCAATTATTAGAACTGACAAAACTGACAAGTAATGATTAAAAGTTACTTATGAAACTTACAAATGCTATTACATAAATGTACAAAATATTATAATATTAAACATAATATACTACATATCGTCCAGCCAATTGTAAATCACGCAAAGCCGCAGGCTACCTCAGATGAAAATATTCATGCACTAACTAACACTGATTAGGGTAATCGATTTAGTTCACCGAATGTCAGTTCCATCAGTTGAGATTTGCAAATATGAATTTCTGATAATAAGACTAGTTCCAAGTTTAGTGTTTATTGGATTTTGTTGATTGCTCTTGTAGATTGTAATTTCATTTTCTTTTGTTATCGTCTTTCACCAGAAAGAACGAATATAATTTCAATACACATACATACATAGATTCACGCTGTATCCCGCATATAGCAGGGTAGGCATAGGGAACCTAATGTTAAAACACTCAGTTCCTCACTTTCCGCCGAATTGCGGCATTGCGTGCGGAGTTCATTTATTATTAATTTATGGTTCATTTATGTTGTAAGAGAATGGAGTGTCTTAAAACTAGGTTCTCTGGTTCCCTCTACCTACCCCGCTATATGCGGGATACAGCGTGAAAAAAAAAAAAAGAAAAAAAATTGTATTCTACTCCACTACCCCGAGGAATTACATGCCAAAAACCAGACCAGTTATCAGTAATTAGGGCTGTACGTTGTCAGTCAGTTATTCACCAACGTAAGCGTTTTACATATATTCATTTAAAATACACTAGAAACACAAGTACATTTCAAGCTCACTTACAATAATATTAACAATATGCTTAAAAAGCAACAAAAGCAAGGCTCAAAGGGCTATATTGTCAACTCAACATTTAGCCAATTACACTGTACGGTGACATATCACAAAACGAATATACCACAATAACAATTAATTATTGCATTCACATATTATTCTACAAGATTCTTTCATTGTATTTTAAGTATACATATGTTTTTTTGATTTTGTGACAAATTTTAGAGCAAAATATGACCTAAAATAAGAGGCTAAAGTCGTTTTTGGCTTAAATTTTTAGTTCACTTAAGCTTTTTTTTTAATAAAATTCATATGCACCCTATAATTCTTTCAATTATTGTAATTTCTACTCTATTTTTCACAAGATAAAGTTTAAAATAAAACGCATGTGCTTAATATTTGTGCAGTAACTACCCTTGAACTTGTACAAAGTTTTTTTTGCTGTTACTATAAAAAAATAGAAACAACTTTGAGCTTTAAGTCTTAGGAAATAAGATCGAAGCTTTCATATTACTATAGAAAATGATAATTTGAAAAGTTAATGTGACGAATCCAGCCAGTTGGTATGTTTTGAATGGAACATTTAATTTGTTTCTTTCATTTCACTTCGTTGTGTCGTGATTCGATATGCAAAGTCATCGAATTAATTAAAAAATACTAGCTTTGGATTATTTTATTTCAAACTAGAGGCACAGTGTAACACTGACTGTTGACGTTATGGTTAAGGTTATGTGTTCGATTTTCATTTGGCGAAATGATTATATTTAAATGGTTCTCATTTCCTCATCTGGTCCTCATCATCCTTTCCATTCAACAGGCAATGTCTCGAATTCTGGTTGAAGGTAATTTTAGTATATTCACATATGATTTTCTCTAACTGGGGGTAGTTACTCTGCAGGATAAAGCATGGAACTGAACAAGAAACTTTAATATATTAGGTATTATTGTTTTCAATTTTGCATTTTTCGTATTATATAACGCCTGTCGTGGCGCAGAGGCACAAGCGTGTGATTGTAAACGCGACAGATTGTGGGTTCGATTCCCACTCCAGGAAATGGAATTTTTCATTTCCTGGGTTTGGTAACAAGGCAAAACGCGGCGTTGAGTTTCGCCACTCAGCACGCAATGCCTCAATTCGGCGGAAAGTGGGGAGCGGAGTGTCTTGACACTAGGTTCCCTCTGCCTACTTTGTATGTATGTATGTATTGTATTTTCATTTTTCCCACTCTAATGGGAGAAAGCGTGGAATCCCGCAACTGAACATGTAATGTCTTAAAAGGAGTATCTCTCTAACTTTACTGACTGGAGACGCAGACGAAGCATGAAGCTAAGAAGAAAAATCAGTTTATAGTAGTTGAAAATTTGTTATAACAAACATATAATAATTTCGACGTAACTTGGTAAATATACGTCTAAATTAGCTAATTAGGCGAGACGGTTTTTAGACATGAATAATATTTTAATAGTTTCAAAAAAAGGAGGACGTTTGCAATTTGATTGTAATTTTTTATGTGTTAATAACTTTTAACTTTACGATAACATATAAAAAAAAAGCAGTCGAAAAGTGTTATTGAGTAAAAAACTATTTATATTAATAATTTCTCTATTTTTAATTTTCAATTAAATAAATAAATAAATTCTTTATTGACCATAAAAAATATTACATTTAAGGGCTTACCAACTCCTAAAATAATTATAAACTGTGTTATAGGAGCTAGTGACTTCCCAGTTTAGTATACAAGAATTAATAAACAAAAAAAGTCAATAGAAATATATGTAACATGAAACAAAAAAAATATTGAAAAAAAAGAATAACTATATTTATTAGTAATATTTGCCGTGTGTGTGTGTGTTGAGTATGTGTGTGTGTGTGTATGTGTGTGTGTGTGTGTTTTACCATTTATTTATATATTTCATTTTTGTATCATCAATAGATCTTCAGTACTGCTATACTCTAGGGTTAGAAGCCATTCTAAATTTCTCTTTTTGACTGTCTTTTGTCTCTTGTTGAGATTTTAGTAACAGAAGTGTAGTGATACCTATAAATGCATTTATTTACAAATAATTGTCTAATACTAAGTACTTTAGCAGTTTTGTATACAGAGTTAGTTGGAAGAATTACAAGCAAATTGCACAGCAAATCAAATTTGCCATTATAACGAAGTGTAATCAGGTCACCAATAGTCTAGGCATTCGGCCTATATACCCGTACTACGGGGACAAAGGACGATCGATCGTACCTAGTACCTACATATCCGTACAGGCGTGAATAAGTGTATAAATCGAAAATGCATGGTTTTTAGGGTAGGCATTTAAAAATATATCATTTTTAGAAAATGTATAAAAATGAAAAATGAATAACGCCTATCGTGGCGCAGAGGCACAAGCGTGCGACTGTAAACGTGACAGGCTGTGGGTTCGATTCCAACTCCAGGAAATGGAATTTTTCATTTCCCTGGTTTGGTAACAAGGCAAAGGGGCGGCGTTGAGTTTCTTTGCCACCTCAGCACGCAATGTCTTTATTTGGCGGAAAGTGGGAACGGAGTGTCCTTAACATCAGGTTCCCTTGCCTACCCTGCTATATACAGCTGCGGGATACACCGTGGAGCTATGTATGTATGTATGTATGTTGAATATTGCCTAGTCCAAATTTGTTATGAGGCCTTCGTAATTTCATACAATTTATTTAACAGACAGACGTTGTCACGTAAAAAATAAGATATAATAAATAATAAAAACCAAGAATTGCAGGAAAGTTAGGGTTCTTAATTCCACCCGCATTCCACACGTAAACGTGGCCAAAGGCGCGTAAGTTCTATAGTACTTTCAAGTGTGTCTTTACAGTGATCTAAGGGGCTGAGGGTACGTGTCTAACGAAATGGGTCACGCCTACTACCGCTTCTTTATGTGGGGACTGCACGCTTTAAAATTGATGGAATTGATGTAGCCAGTTCCCTTGTAATGGAAAAGAAGCTAATGTTTGTATCTTGGATTTCGGAAAAAGATTTTGTTTTATTTGGTAATTATATATTTTTTAGCTTCATCCTGTATCCCGTATATAAAGTGGGGCAGGCAGAGGGAACCTGAGAATTGTTTCTTAAGACACTGTTCCAAAGCCTTATACGAAACCCAGGAAAAGAAAAATACTAGTTTTACATTTCCTGGGAGTGGAATGGAACCCCACAACCTGGAAAGTCGCGTTTACAGTTTAATGCTTGTGCCTCTGCGTCACGACAGGGCTTTAATTAATTTTTAACTCACGCTGTAACGCGCATATAGCAGGGTAGGGTACAGAGGGAACCAGATGTAAATCTTAGTGTTAAGACACACCTTACTCCGCTTCAACAATTCCGTTCCCCACTTTCCGCCGAATTGAAGTATATTGCGTGCTGAGTGGCGGAACTCAACGCCGCGCTTGCCTTTGTTACCAAACCCAAGAAATGAAAATATTCAAATTATATATTTCCTGGAGTGGGAATCGAACCACAACCTGTCGCGCTTATAGTCGCACGCTTCGTGCTCTTGCTACGACACAGGCCTTTAAATATCAATTTAATTATTATTTCCCACTGAACATGAGTGAAACTGGGTGAAAGTAACAGCTTAGGTGAAATATAATACAAGAAAGAGTAAAAGGGTCGTGAAATGACGTGTAAGACAACTCATTATAGGGCAATGAATAATGAAATTTGCGAGTAAATTAACAACACCTTTCCAGATGTTTTCGTCTTTTGCAGCATCCGCAGACGTGAGATAAATGAAAATCTTGGACGACATTTTAAGGAGAAAAGTGTTATAATATATGGGCTTCTTTTATTCGAACACGAGCTCTGTTAAGTGTTAGTCACTACTTGAGTTAGCTTTTCATGGTTAGTTGGGCAAGAGTTATTTAGTAATTTTAGGTAATATTTGAGGTTATTCTTTATTTTAGTTACTTCTTAAAGCACTGAAGTGAATTTTTTTTTTGGTGGTAGAGGTTCTGTCCCCTCCTCCGTCTCAGGCCTCGCAGTGACCACTATCATGTCAAAGACGAACCGCCAAATATCTTGGCGGATGTTCCGGTTCGATGGCATGCCAGATTTTCCTTTCCCACCCATCCTTTCCCAAAATGTGGTGGTTCTTGATAGTGACTACTACATTGTCCCCCCCTTCCATCAGTGACATCCTCTAGGTGCAACGCATCTACAACATCTCTGGTGTTGCAGATCATGGGCGAAGGCAACCACTCAACATCAGGTGGTCCTTCTGCCTCGTTTGCCGTCCGTTATCAATAAAAATACTAATTTATAAATATACATTCGTTTAAATATATCAGTAACTCATTAAGATATACACGAAATTACTATTCACTATAGTTTCTCTCTTTCTCTCTCTCGTTCATATTCATAAGCATTATGTCGACGTGACACGATACAAAATTACAAACGAATATCTTTTAATTGATCAGAATTCCTTTTCCTTATCGCCTTTCTATATTTTTTAAGGTATCCAAGCTAATACTCATGATATTTTTTTTAAGTTTTACGCTTTTTAGGTAGGCAGAGAGAACCTAGTGTCATGTCACTACTCTTCTCCGCTTCCGTGATCGAGAGGCATTGCATATCGAGTAGTGGCCCCAACGTCGTGCTTTTTGTGTTACAGAGCGGGTAAATGAAAAACAGAATATATACCCCGAATCATTCTCGGATATGAATCGAACTCATAAGCAATCGCACTTTACTGTCAACAAACACTTCCATTACACCAATGATGGTGTTGACAAGTATAGGTATAATAAATAATGGCCTTTTAGCAACGTCTATATCATTCTGTAATGAAAGTGGATGTCATAGGAAATTTACCATAATTTATACCAAAGCCTTATACGGAAACCCAGGAAAAGAAAATACTAGTTTTACATTTCCTGGAGTGGGAATGGAACCTCACAACCTGTCGTGCTTTACAGTCGCACGCTTGTGCCTCTTTTTCTGCGCCACGACAGGGGTTTTGTAATTATTTTTTTTAACTTCACGCTGTGTAACCTCGGCATATAATAGGGTAGGCAGAGGGAACCAGGAGAACCTAGGGTGTTAAGACACCCATTCTCTTTCAACAATTCCGTTCCCCACTTCCGCCGAAACAGGAATTGAAGCATTGCGTGTTGAGTGTTGGAGTTTTAAAGTTAGCCAGGGTCGAGCAGTTTTTATTGGTTGGTTCAACATAAAAATCAAATGATGTCCACCAATACGCCACGATGGGCTCATATAAAAATTGTATTTATAACTGATATTTCTTGTAATTAACAACTTCGTTTTGGTTTTTATAATTTTAAGACTATTTTTTAGAAAAAATTGGTAATAAATATTGGCATTTTGTAAATTCTTTAAATGTACACCATATTTATGTCAATTTCTTTCTCGTTCTCGCATAATTTTCATAAAAACTAATCCAAAGTTTTCCTTCCCGTATTAACAGTAATAAATAATTGATATTTCCTTGAAGTCTGCACTGCCAAATTCTCACAGGTATTCAAAGATACCGTGAATGATTTCTTGTTCGTCTATCCTTGTTAATTACAAGGAAATATCAGTTATATATACTTTATAGGCCATCGTGGCGTAGTGGGACACGTCTCGATTTTTTAACATGATTGGTTGTGGATTCGATTCCAACTCGAGGGAATTATTGTAATAAAAATTATTTTCTTTCGTTTTGGTAACAAGCAGCTCAGCGTTCAGTTTCCCTCACTAATCGCATATTCGCATTATAATCGCATAAGATACTTTTGACTCCCTACTATGCAGAAAAAGCTAACGAAAAATCTTCAAATTTTAGCAAATGACAGATCTAGTCAATATTTATTAAAGCAATTACAAAACAAATATTGTAATGTATTTCTTTTATTTAAATTATGTTTAGCAAAAGAACACTACACTGCTACATTATTACTTTTTCTCTCTCTGCCTACTTTTTTACCTTTTTAATGGGATAACTGGATGGCAAACGAGCAAAAAGTGACCACCTTGATGGTAAGTGGCTACCTTTGCCCATGACCATCTACAACACTGTAGATGTTCTAGGTGCGTTGCCAACCCTTAGAGTGATACAGATAGAAGGGGGAGGATAATCTGGGCAGTCCACCATCGGAAACTACTCAGATTTTTGGGAAAGGATAGGTGGAAAGAAAGCTCCGGCTTAAATGCCATCGGAACCGGAACACATCATAAGATATTTGGCTTGTTCACTCTTAACTACTATAAAAGGTGCAAAAGTTCCCACATTTTAGTAAACTTTAAACAGGTTCGTCTATTTTTAGACTACAGCATATATTTACTTTCAGACCCCCATACGTTGATTGCACTTCGATCCGCGGTCGGTGGCATCGAGCAATGTCGTGTAAGCTGCCTAGTCTTGTGCTATCAGCTAAATATCAATCATGAGCTTAATAAGCCTTTAGTTAATTTACTTTTTTTTCTGTTGTATTTTTATATTTTACTTGTATTTTTAGTTAAAATAATAAATATATATAGATATTTTGTATATACGACGATAATAAGTTCACTTTTGAAACGGTGCGAGTACCGCCGACACAGTTACAATAAAGTTTTATGAAATACCTTACTACGTACTACGCGGCTACGCCATTGGCTTCACGCTGTATCCCGCATATAGCAGGGTAGGCAGAGGGAACCTAGTGTTAAGACACCTGCTTCCCACTTTCCGCTAATTGGAGCATTGCGCTGAGTGGAGGAACTCAAAGCAGAATAACACATAGGTGCCAGGGTCAAATATATATATATATATATATATATATATATATATATATTATTCAATTTTGGGTATACTATAACGGATAAGATAAATATCTAGTTCTCTATAAAACCCGTAACGTCTTCTCCTGGCTCACCATTTTTACATTCAAAAGGAGATGTAGGAATGATCAAGCTTACTATTTATTACCTCGAGTAGTGTTTTCGCTAGCGTAAACAGTTTAAGCTCCTTCGCGTAAAAGCTTAAAGCACTCCTTTCCAATATAAGTGCTCTTGAATTAAACTCTCGAAAAAGACGCCCCGCCTTATATCTAAAATGGTACTTGGTAGATAGTTTGTTAATACGAAGTTATAGTATTTCAGATCTTTTAAAATTGATTTTATGATTGAATATATGACTTCATCTATAAACGCCTGTCGTGGCACAAGCGTGCGAATGTAAATACAACAGGTTGTGGGTTCGTTTCCCACTCCAGGAAATATAAAAGTTTAGTATTTTCATTTCCTGTGTTTGGTAAGGAGGCAAAGCGCGGCGTTGAGTTCCGCCACTCAGCACGCAATGCCTCAATTCGGCGGAAAGTGGGAACGGAGTTTCTTAACGCTAGGTTCTCTGGTTCTCTCTGCCTACCCAGCTATATGGATACAGAGTGAAGCTAAAAAAAAACGTCATCTATCTGTAGAGATAGTAGTAAATTCAAATCTTACTTGGGGATAATCTATATATTAATATAATATTTATATGAATGAAATACTTTGTACCCCTTTTTATAGAAATTGTGCAGACGAAGGAGTATGAAATTTGGCATACTTAAAATTTATATAAATAAGATATGAAGTGAATATTATTTATAATAATTTAGTAGAAACAGATTAAATTAACAATTATCATAACAAATGCTTCATTACCCATAACCGTGCATTTGGCGGTACGGTGAGTGCAGAAACAACGTAAGTCACAAAAAAATGCAAAATTTCGTAATCCAATTAAACTAGCTTAGAAAGGTATTTTATACACTTCTTTCTCCCTCCTGCAAAATTTGAAAAACTGGACTTACGTCGTTTCTGCACTCACCGATTCAATTACTATTATATAATAACTAATAATTAGTGTAATAGTTCTTCTTTTATGTTGGTTTAGAATTGTTAATTAATGTTGTGGAGGAGGGCGTTAATGACTACAATACAGTTCTACACTATAGTGTAGAACTATAGTACTCATTATCGAACTTTATTTATGTGATTTTTTTTCTAAGTCCCATTAAATTCGAACAGTTCGATTTCAAAGGAACTTTCTTCCGCGGACTCTCCAATTGTGGAATGATCTCCCTGCCGAGGTTTTCCCAGAGGGCTACAATATGGGGTTCTTCAAAAGGGGAATAAATAGGTTTTTGAAGGGTCGGCAACGCGTAAGTGATGCCCCTGATATTGCAAGCGTCCATAGGCCACGGTAACCACTTACCATCAGGTGGGCCGTGTGCCTTGTTGCCACCGTCGTGGTATAAAAAAAAAAAAAAAATAAAAAAAAAAAAAAAATTAAAAAAAAAACATTTTTTTTTCATATAAAATGACAAACACGTTGCTAAGGTCTATTGTCTACGCGTCAGGGTGGACTCTAGCGTTATAAAAAAAATAATAATTTTTGTACATACAACTAGACATTCAAATTCTGACTTTTGCAATCACTTTTCAATCGTCGAATGGATATAGAGCTACTGGCTGAGAAGGCAGTCCTGCTAAAAGAAGCATACGTGTATATATATTTCCTACTTTCATTTAAATAATAGAAGTAGGGTGTCTTGATATTCTTTTGGCAAGGATATTGTAGGCGGAGTCGATTAACGAGATCTTTTAATACCGTCCAGGTGCGTGTCACGAGTCAACGCAAAAAAAAAACCCAAAAATCTCTAATAATTTTTGATAAAAACGGTTGGCTATTTATGGTTTTTTTTTAATGTCAAACAGCTTCTTCACGCGTGTGTAGAGATGATTTAGTGATGAAACACTATGCTTTTCTCTCTTTCTCTGTATATTAATATAAGTCACTTAACAGGTTGTGAGTTCGATTCCCATTCCAGAAAATGGAATTTTGCGCGGCGTTGAGTTCCGCCACTTAGGACGCAATGCCTCAATTCGGCATGAAGCCGTGTATGTATGAAAAGTCGTTATAGTATGTCACCCTCGAACTGCCTAACTCCACTCAACAAATTATAACACCACATCAGTGCGACTAGTATAAATAAATTTTCGATTAGTATAAATAATTTTTTTCAATTAATTTCTAATTAAGAAGTATCCCGTTCCTTTTAATACCTCTTTTTTTTTTTTTTATTGATAACGGACGGCAAAACGAGCAGAAGGACCACCTGATTGATGGTGCGGTTACCTGCTCATAGACATCTACAACACCAGAGATGTTGTAGATGCGTTGCCAAACCCAGAGGATACTGATGGAAGGGGGACAATGTAGGTCCTACTCATCAGAAACCACCACATTTTGGGTGCTGATGGGTGGGAAAGGGGAAAATCTGGCTTACATGCTACATCGAACCGGAACACATCATTAGATATTTGGCGGTTCGTCTTTGACATGATAGTGGTCGCGAGCCAGTCGGAGGACGAACCTCCTCTAAGAATATGTGTACAAAGTTTCATCATAATCGGTTAAGTAGTTTTGGGGTGAAAGCGTAACAAACAAACTTACATTTACAATATTAGTATGGATAAATTTCTAAGGTAGTGACTGTTTACTGAAACGCGCCGCTGTTTACACAAAGTTCAGGCGATAAATAAATTGTTTTTCCCTAGACGTCTAAAGTTAGTTAGTTATTATTACTACAAAAATAGTAAGAAGTTGTAATTTTTATAAGCATTCCTTTGGGGTATATAGTGTTGAGACAAATCTCTATGGGATTATCTCGAATATATGTAAGAATTTAAATAAAATAATAATTTAGGAAGCCATCGTGGCGCAGTGGGATAGCGTCTTATTGTGAATTTGATTGGTTCTAGGTTCGATTCCCATTCGGAGAAAGGATTATATTTAAATTATATTCGTTTCTCCGTTCTAGTATGATAAGTGCGAAGTTGAGTTCCGCCACTTAACACGCTATGTGCGGAAAACGACGAACGGAGTGTCTTGACACTGGGTTCCCTCTGAGTATCCAGCTACGTCATTTTTTTTAAAAGAGTAGGGGACATAGTGTCTCAATAGTTTACCTAAAAAACACACTACCCTTTAAAAAAAATATTTTTTTCTAATTAGTTCGATTTTTCACTAAAGGGTGATTTTTACTATCTATTATTATTGCATTTTCGGTCCTTGACAATTATGCAAAATTATAAATTAATTTGATGTTTCAAAGACAGTCAAAATCGCGTCCCAAGTTTTCATTACAGAGTTTTTATAGGTCCACTCTTATATCCTGCGTATAGCAGGGTAGGCAGAAGGAACCGGAGAAACCGTGTAGTGTTAAGACACTCCGATCCAGATAAAGAAACTGAAACAAAAATATCTCACATGTTTTTTTTGGTGGTAGGAGGTTCGTCCTCCGTCTGGCTCGCGACCACTATCATGTCAAAGACGAACCGCCAAATATCTTATAATGTGTTCCGGTTCGATGGCATGTAAGCCAGGTTTTCCCCTTTCCCACCCATCCTTTCCCCAAAATGTGGTGGTTCCGATAGCGGACTACTACATTATCCTCCCTTTCCATCTGTATCCTCTAGGTTGGCAACGCATCTAGTACATCTCTTGTGTTGTAGATGTTCATGGTAACCACTTACCATCAGGCGGTCCTTCTGCTCGTTTGCCATCCGGTATCCATAAAAAAAAAAAAAAAAAAAAATGTTATAAAACTATATACAAGTACACAAGGTACACAAGGTACATAGTACCTAGATATCAATAAAGCCAGTTTATAAATATAGAAACCACATAAAAAGTTTTTATATTAAATAAAAGGTACCTATATGAATTATTATTTTCATAGCACGCGTAAGACTTCGTCTGAACGAGTTTCTTTGGACCGGGTTTCAGGTTATTACTTCAAAGATATTTCTGTTGCTATATACATACATTTCTTTATTTATATCCAATATATAGTTTATAGGCAGAGAGAATTATAATATGTCACTTTGATCTTCACTTTTAGATAGATAGATAGATAAACTCTTTACATAGATATCAACAACAGAAAAAATCACAAACAAAAAAAAAATATGTACGAAAAGGCTACTTCGAAAGTATACTACTTTCGCAAAGGCGACCTTATCACTGTAAGTGATCTCTTCCAGGTAATCTTTTTGTAACACTATTTATATTTTAGGTAAGTTTTTGGTCCAAAAGGGTGCTTCCTTACAAGAACCACTTATAAGAAGAAACTCCTCAGTATTTCTTCGGTCCAGTAGTTAGCAGTAACAGTGGCTGGAAAGCAGAAATAATCTAGCGTCTAGACACTCTGTCATCATCTTTTTTTTTTATTGCTGAAGGATGGCAAACTAGCAGAGGACCACCTGATGGTAAATGATCCTTCGCCCATTGACATTTACAACACCAGAGGAGTTGTAAATGCGTTGCCGACCTACTATTCAAATGGGAGAGGGAGGAAATAATGTGGTGGCCGCGGCAGTGCGCCATTGTAACCACCACATTCTAGGGAAAGGATGGGTGGGAATAGGGAAAAGCTGGCTTACATATCATAGAACCGAAACATATCATAAGATATAATGGCGTTTTTAGATACCGGGTTCTTTCTGACAATCATTTTTTTTTAACGTGAGGATATCAACCCGATCGGGTACTGTGACAGGTTACATCATTTCCTGGGTTTGGTAACAAGGCAAAGCGCGGCGTTGAGTTCCACCGCACAGCACACAATGCTTCAATTCGGCGGAAAGTGGGGAACGGAGTGTCTTAACACTAGGTTCCCTCTGCCTACCCTGCTATATGCTGGATACAGCGTGAAACTATGTATGTATGTACCAAAAGCCGAAAGCGTGAAGTTATTAACAAATATTATAATCTTATAATAAATAAAATATCAGAATACGTAGACTGCCGTCGGCTTTCTATGTAATATTACACTTTACATGTCTATTGTACGACATGCGCGTTTTATATTGGTACAGTTTCAAACTTCAAAGCGGCTTTTTAAGCCCATTTTTTTTTATATTATAATATTATATCATATGTATCCCGCGAGTTCACATGTGTGAATTATGTAATTAAGATTATAACAAAAAAGAAAAACCGGCAAATGCACTACAATTTAAAATTATTACGAATAACTCAAAAACTATTCAGATCTTAACTAAATTTGAATACAACCACATTAGAAGCACTAGCTAGCCCTGTGAGGGGACGGAGTTAGAATACAATTCCCCTCCGCCGCTGGGTAGCGTCCCGTAAGAGGCGGGTATCCCAGTAGTTTGGTGGTAGGAGGTTCGTCCTCCGTCTGGCTCGCGACCACTATCATGTGAAAGACGAACCGCCAAATATCTTATAATGTGTTCCGGTTCGATGGCATGTAAGCCAGGCTTTCCTCTATCCCATCCATCCTTTCCCTAAAATGTAGTGGTTCCGATAGCGAACTACTACATTGTCCTCCCCTTCCATCTGTATCCTCTAGGTTGGCAACGCATCTAGAACATCTCTGGAGTTGTAGATGTTCATGGGCAAAGGTAAGGCACTTACCATCAGGTGGTCCTTCTGCTCGTTTGCCATCCGTTATCCATTAAAAAAAAAGCTATCATATAAAAAGGGACTCATCAAACGTTCACCCAGTAAAAAGTTACGCAGTGTATTGAGAACCTCGTCTCTCGGAAGTCGGTTACAAAGCATCAAAATCAATTGAATCCCATAACATTATAAACGTTAACACCTCTCACAATAGTATTAAGTTACAAATATTCCGCTTTCATACTATAGTCACAAATGAATAGGTTTCAAGTTACTCTTTATATAATAATTGTTGCTTTATTGCCCTTTAAGCGATTACAGATATGGCAAAGATTTTAATCATACGTCTTTTTATGATTCAAATTATAGGCTTGGAGAGAAACGATTTAGTAAATTCTTTAGTAAGGGTAAGCATAGAACCTAGTGTTAAGACACTCTTTTCCTCACTTTCTCCATAACTTCAAGTGTTTTTTCTTAATAGCTTCACGCTTTACCTTGAATAGCAGGATAATCAGAGAGAACCAATGTAAAAACATTGCGTTTGCAGCTTTCCATCAGAACTCGTATTAATTGCATGTCAATTGGCGGAACTAAACGCCGCGCTTTGTTCTACTAAAGGAAAGAAAAAGACGGGAAATTGTAAACTACAACAAAGTAGTTCATTTTACAAATACTTACTTCAAGATAAGGCATAAGAGGTGGTCGCAGACGTACATCTATACGTGAATGAAAATCTTTGGGCCCATTTTTACTAAAATGACATGGACAGAGAAGTATGGAGTTTGCATAAGAACAAACCGCGCCTTGCATAATAACAAGACAAAGCGCGGCGTTGAGTTTCGCCACTCAGCACACAATGCCTCAATTCGGCGGAAAGTGGGAAACGAAGTGTCTTAACACTGTGTTCCACTGGGTCCCACTCCCTACCTTGCTAACTATGTTGGTATTTCTTGAAGTGGGTATCGAACCCACAACTAACGCGTTTATATTTATAGACTAGCTGTAATCGACTTCGTTTGCAGGGATTTTAAAATCAAAAATCCCGCTTCTTTCCATTTTCGTAGAAATTTCCAGAAATCCACTTCTAGAAGTGCACACTTCTATTTTACTACTCATTTCAGCAATCGCATATAATTTATATAATTAAGATTTAAACAAAAAAGAAGACTGATTTAAAATAAAATGTACTATTTCGGAATTTCAGAATATTGCGAACAACTCAAAAACTACTTATTAGATCTTAAGCATAAAGTATCATATCATAGTGATCAAAATTAATTCACCCAGTAAAAAGTTATGCGGTAACATACAAAAAAACAGTCGAATTGAGAACCTCTTTTTATGAAGTCGGTTAAACACAGTATATTCAAACGTACAGCCTAAAGCTTTAAAGCTTTTGTCAACTCACGCGCATGCACCCCACTCTTTAGTAGGGCGTGGTCACTTAACAACGCCCTGTAGTACACTTAAAATGAAATGGCAAGTTAATTTTGAATATTTTATCACTTTTTTAATGACTCGCATTGATAAGTGAAGGTTTTATTCCGTGAAAGAGAAAAGAGTGACTAGTTTCTCTGTTCTAGATATTTTTTCCACATTTTGTAAGAACTCCAGGAAATTGAATTTTTCATTATGCGGCGTTGAGTTCCGCCACTCAGCACGCGATGCCTCAATTCAGCGGAAAGTGGGGAACGGAGTGTCTTAACACTAGGTTCCCTCTGACTACCCTGCTATATGCGGGATACTGCGTGAAGCTATGTATGTATGTACACATGTATGTAAGAAAATCAATGTTTTATTTAGTTTACATGTACAGCTTCAAGCTTTATCCCTCATTACAGGGTAGACACTTTATTCCGCTTTCCGTCTAAATTCAAGACATTTAGTTTTGAGTACTTAATGGATTTGTCTTACCAGAGCGGGAAAGTGAATATGAAATGATTCAGTGTTTATAACTATTAACCCGAATGAGAATCGAACCCAAAGACATCATGTTTACAGTCTATCGGACTCAGACACCGTTCCACTGCGCAACGTTGGCCTTTGGATGGATGAATTAAATATTTATAGCTATTCCCCCAAATTGGCATCGAACCCAAAGACATCATGTTTACAGTCTATCGGACTCAGACACCGTTCCACTGCGCAACGATGGCCTTTGGATGGATAGTTCATATCTGAGTATCTAAATTTTTTGTCTAGTGTTGCGCATATAAATACGGAAGTTACGTAATAATAGAATAGCTAATGCAAATTTTAATCGGTGTTATTATAAGTACCGCCAAGTATCGTTATGTCTCGAATTTGAACAACAGAACGGAGTGTTTGCACTAGCCTACATTGCCTACTTTGTTATATATAAAATTCGAAGAGCGGAGTGTCTTGACACTAGGTTCTCTCCTACTCAACTATGTGAGAAAAGGATTTTTTTAGCTTCACGCGATATCCCGCACATAGGAGTGTAGGCAGAAGGAACTTGAGAACCTAGTGCTAAGACACTCCGTTCCCCACTTTCCGCCGAATTAAGGCATTGCGTGCTGAGTGGCGGAACTCAACGCCGCTAGAAAAGCCATAAAGATATAAAGCGTGAATCAAATTTAAATATTATATAACATGTACTCAGGTGTGTAGCTGAAATCGTAAAATTTTTAACGTTATAGATGAAAATAAATATTACAGCCAATAGCGACGCTTCAGCGGAATTTTAAATTGGCCGACATATTGGGATAACGTTTTCATGTTAAGAGGATTATTGCTTGTTTAAAAGTTGACGTGATTTTTTTACTGAATTTAAAAAAAGGAGGAAGTTTTCAATTCGACTATATTTTTTTATGAGTGGGTGAATCGATTTTGGTGATTCTTTCATTATATGATAGCTAGTGCTTCTGAAGTGGTGATATTAAGATATAATTAAGATCTGATTTGTAGTTTTTGATTTGTTGATATTCATAATAATTTTATTGTTTAGTGCATTTTTAAAGGTCGTTTTCTTTTTCGTTAAATTCTTAAATATCCAGCCTTAAATATTAACGCCTGTCGTGACGCAGAGGCACAAGCGTGCAACTGTAAACTCGACAGGTTGTGGGTTCGATTCCCTCTCCAGGAAATGGAATTTTTCATTTCCTGGGTTTGGTAACAAGGCAAAGCGCGGCGTTGAGTTCCGCCACTCAGCACGTAATGCCTAAATTCGGCGGAAAGTGGGGAACGGAGTGTCTTAACACTAGGTTCCCTCTGCCTACCCTGCTATATGAGGGCTATATCCCTCATATAGCTGTGAAGCTATGTATGTGTTCATGTAGAAATTGGGATATCTGACGGAGTCACGTGTCACTTTGTTCAATTGACCCCTTGAAAAATAATTAGTTAGGCTGAAAATCGTTATATTTAAACTAAAAGAAGTGAAAAGCAGAGAACGAAGTATCTACTACAACAGTAACAAATCCTGATAAACATCTTCCAAAATACTCATACCCGTGAGTGGTGGAACTCAACGCCGCGCTTTATCTTACCAGAAACAGACTAACATTATACACATATTAAAACACATGTACTCAAAATAAAATAAAAACCAGTTAATCCCCCATAGTAGGGTAGATAAAACTTAAGGAGTCCAAGCACTCCGTTCCGCCTAAATTCAATATCTTGCGTTTAGAGAGGCGTAACTCAACGCCGCGTTTTATTCTACCAGAGACAAAAACGACTTATAAATTAGATAAATTAGACATATGTTAGCAAATCATGCATATTGAGTAACAGTAACCATGAATGAGATTATTTGAAAACCTAAAAAAAACTGACGTGAAACAAAATTGTACTTTATTCCATGGATATAAGATTCATTTTTCAATAAAAACAAACTATAATACATTTATTAACATCTCACCCTATGAAAGAACGTTTATTTAGTTTTTTTTTAATTGTAAATTAGGGTTCCTTTATAATATAGTCATAATAAGATAAAAGGTTATAATTATTATTTATAACTCATATAAATCAAAAGAGTTCAAAAAAAAGTTCAAAACGACATTTTTGCTAAGTTAAGGGTTAATTAAGACATGTGTGAACAAATAGGGGATGAAATTAACTAAACAAAAAGAAATAACTTTAAAAAATATCGGTAATTTAGATATTATAGTCGATTTTTAACCAACTTCAAAAAGGTTCTCAATTCGACTGTATTTTTGACTGGATGAGTCAGTTTTGATTTAAATTAAATTAATATCTGACGAGGAGTTTCTGAGTTATTCGTAATCATTTTACTTTTACGTATAATATTTGAAGTCGGTTTTTATTTGTTAAACTTAATAATTGAAGTGATAATTCATTATAATCGTTGTAATTTGAAAATTAGATTAACGAAGAAAAATGAAGCGTTCATCTTTAGGAAACAGTGAGATAAAATCAAAAAATGTCAAATAATTTTATTGAAAATAGAATGGGCGAGACCTCGGTTGACCTTCGAGAATACAATATCAATGATCCTGGAGGCAGGTCACGTAAAAAGCATGAGGACTCCCCGGAGGGAATGTGTGAAGAGGTAAGCAAGATTCAACAGTGCTTATTGAAACGCCTCAGCTCCGGCAGTTGGTCCCTCAAGCAGGCGCAATGCCTCTTAGGGTATATCAACTTTGCGACCTTCATCACCCCCCGGGGAAGGTTGCATTGCCGTCGAAGCCGAAGGTTGCAGCGTCACAGCATACATGTCCACCAGTATCCACGGGCCATGAAGACATTTTCATTCGAAGTGAGGGAAGAATTGGAATGGTGAATATTCCCTATATTACTCAAAGCACAGCGATTCATCCAAGTCCAAGACCGATCAACTACCTAATCACAGATGCGACTGTGGACGAGGCGAAAGAGGTATGCAGGGACCGTAGCGTTTGGCGCTCCGTTCTCTCTGACTACCCCGCTAGGGGGAAGCGTGAAGTTAAGTACATAAATAAGAAAATAAGAAGTTACATTCTTAATTTTTTGAACGTCATATTTTTTTTTCCACTGTGTAGTATTCGAACGTTAATTAATTTACCACTGGCTATATTTAATTCTTCAGACCTGAGAAGAAACAGCGATAGTATAGATATTAATAGTCAAAATACAATATTTTCACAATAACAACCGGAAATCCGTGCCAAAACTTTAAATGCAAATATAAATCTTTTATTATTGGGTTCGTTTTTTTTTTATTTCAAAAGAAACAGAGTGTCTTAACACTAGGTTCTTAGGTTCCATATCTGCTACATGCCGGATACAACGTGAAGCTAAAACAAAACTTCCTGATGCCCTGAGCTTAAATCGAACCTAAACCTTTGACGTTTAAACTAGATCTATCAATTTACGTTACACTTATATTAGTTAAAAAAAAATATGAATATAGATTATTTAATTTATAAACAAAATAGAAGCAAAAAGCCAACGTCACGCGGTGTTCCCAGGCGGTCACCCATCCAAGTACTATCCGCGCCCGATGTTGCTTAACTTCGGTGATCGGACGAGAACCGGTGTATTCAACGTGGTATGGACGTTGGCGACTGGTAATGAATATTATATGTTCTCTATCATATACATATGAAAAAAAAAAATTTTTTTTTATTATACTAGCTATTGCGTACCCTAAAAATAAATCTGAAGGAAAGACATTATATACAAATATTCAAATCATTTGGGTCATTTTAATAATTTGATAATTTCGAAAATGTGTGGCGCTACCCATCGAAAATTGGTCGTACTCTACTCAGAAACATTCATGGATCATCACATGATGAAATGCATGGTTCACGATTCTAAAAGGACATGGCTACATTTAGTTTCATATATAAAGATTAGAATCATCCACTTCTCCTCTTTGCTTTCTTTTTTTATTTTCCCCTGCCTATGTAATCTTTTTTTCCCGCCATTTATAGGGCTTTTGACATAAGATATTGGCGCTAATTGATTGTCGCATAGTTATTTTCGATGAGACTTGTTTTCACCCCATGTAGTTCTAGCAAGTTAATTCTAAAATGTGGTGTCATAGTTAATTTCTGAGATTTAAGGCGTTTTGATATGTTCAAATGTAATTGGTGTTACTTTTCTTATTATTTGCTCTATTAATAAACTGAACGCCTGTCGTGGCGTAGAAGCACAAACGTGCGATTGTAAACGCTACAGGGCAAAGCGCAGCGTTGAGTTCCGTCACTCAGCTCGCCATGCCTCAATCAACACTGTCTTCCCTCTGCCTACCACATGATACAGCGTGAAGTTATGTATGTAATAAGTTGTCTGTTTTATGATATTTGTCGCTTTATGGTATTTCTTTTATATTTTACACTTTTGAAACCTAATTATTTAATAAATTAATTAATTAGCAAAGAAAAAGTATAAGAATGGCATATTATTTCAGATGTCGTGTTTTATTTTTGTGATTATTGTCGTATAATGTATGTATTACGATAATTAATAGAAATTAATTAATTAATTATAAATTAAAAATAGATGTCATTTATATTGTTGTTAAAAATATTTTATTATGTTATTTTAAATGACATCTATGAAATTTAGTTCAAACGACAAAATTTGTTTTAGAATCATTTTAGTTATCTTATTTGTCAATAGATGGCGGTATACATGTTATTTGACAAAATTTAAAGTAAATGAAATTATGAATAATATGGAGCGTTCTTAGATTTTTTTCAAATTACATTAGAAAAAAAATTATTTTTTTTATTTATTTAGCTTATGTACAAAATATATACAACAGCGCTAACATTGTGTCGCCATCATAACTATGATATTACATTCCTTAAGAGATGGTGTTTTGATGTCCTATTTTTTTTGCACGTGTTTGCTTAACAAAACCAAAATATAAATATAATATAGAAGTAATATAAGCTATTTTCTCTTGAATGTTATATTTGAGAAAAAATCGGTTCGCCAATCGCGTTCGCTCGCCACAACTCGTGTGTTCTCATCATATGAGAACACAATCCGATATTATGACGTTTTTTTTGATTCCATAAATAATTTCAATCATAAATTCTTTGCAAAATTAAGACACACATATTAAATATCCCCACTGCCACTAAATTAAATAATTAATTAATCATAAATAACATACTTGTCACTATCATTATAACTTTTACCCTTTTTTTGTTAAATTAAATTTTAAGGATTAGTATTAAGAAAACATGTCATCAAGGTCACAATTAGCAAGCTGTGTTTACCTTAATATAGGTGTACAATTGTCTTCAAACTGTATTGCATGTTTTAGTTTTAAGTGAATTATTGTAACAACTGCTGGTGAACCTTTAAATAAATAAATAAATAAATAAAAAAAATATTATCGAATCATCTAGTATCGAATGTAATATCGATATATTTCATCCGATGTATAAATCGTTTGAAAATAATAATATAATCGTATGATGTATGTATCGTGACTATAAAATACAGTTCCCAACATTGCATTTGGCGTCCACACAACACGGTTCCTACCGGCTTGACTAACTTTTTAAAGTATAAATATGAGACCTAAAAAAAAAGGTCGCCATGAAAATGAGGAGCGGCAATTGTAATGAAGTTTGCAAAGTCAAGCGAAGTGTGAGAGCTAATAAAAAAAGTCCAGAAAAATATTGGGCAATAAATTGCAAAAAAAAAATAATAAAACAAGCTCTGATATCTTAAGCGCCTGTTTAATATCTTTGTATATTATTTGATATATTATATCGAAAAAAATATCGACTTTTTTTACATGAACATCTTATCTAAAACTAAAACAGAGATGACCTTTTACTGAACTAAAGAACAGATGGCGACACATTCTAAGAAAGTTTAGTATGAAGAATATTAAATTTATTTTTAATTGTTTATTAATACATAATATTATTTCTAATAATTGCATCGATTAAATTATTCAATCATTGTTTATTTTAATTATAATTTATTACCATTCAGCTGGTTGCCGTTTTAACGCAAAGTTTTTTCAGTGTTTCTTATGGTTCATTCATTATTATTAAAAAATGACTTTATTAAATGAAATTAAATTGTACTATACCATATAATAATCTATAGACACAGTTAAAATAAAAAAATGAATATAATAACTGAATAGAGTCACTTTTACCACAATAAATCATAGATGGCGTCGTAACAAACAAATTATTAATAAAGCTTGAATTCATTTGAAACACATAAATAATTTTGTTTATAAATATATATCACTTTAAAAATATATTATTAATAAATATAATAATAAATTTATATTTTTTTTATCAAATATCATAAAACTAATATAAAAGTCCTACATCGCGCTATTGAAATAATCTTTGTAGAGCGGTATATATATAAATTTTTAAACCACTTCGTTGTACTCGCTTCGGCAGTACATATACTAAAATTGGAACGATACAGAGAAGATTAGCATGGCCCCTGCGCAAGGATGACACGCAAAATCGTGAAGCGTTCCACATTTTTTTGTCAAAATTTTCTTTAATATCCTTTACCATGTGTGAATAGATTGATAAGTCGATTAGATGTACGTACATATCTCTAATTATTGACTTTTTTAGCTTTACGTTGTATCCCGCATATAGCAGGGTAGGCAGAGAGAACCTGAGGACCTAGTGTTAAGACACTCCATTCTCTTTTAACATTTCCGTTCCCCATTTTCCGCCGGATTGAGGCATTGCGCGCTGAGTGGCGGAACTCAACGCCGCGCTTTGCCTTTTTTTTGGTTACCAGAACGAGGAAAAGAAAATACTAAATATTATTTTACAATTTTGATTTCCTACATTTATTTTATTTATACCAAATTATTAATCAAAAATTAAACTAATTAAACCGCGGACGGAGTGTCTTAACTCTAGGTTTTCTCTGGCTACCCTTTTATGCGGGATTAAGCGTGAAGCTATTTTTAAATATATCAGGTAAAGAATATTTAAAAATAAAACATCGAATGCGAGAAAATGCTTGTTAAATGGAGGAACTGTAAATGCCATTGATAGTGGATTCGATTCCCACACAGTAGGAAGATTATAATTATTTTAATTTTAATTATTATCACTAAATCCGCTTTGGTATGACGCCATTCAACACGCATTGACTACTCGTACGCCGACTGGAGAAGGTACTGTATGAATGTATGAATGGAACACTAAAAACCACAATTAAATTAAACATCTGGTAAATAAGTATAATACATATTATACGTCGTAATAAAAATATATTCATATATACTTCAACTGCGTCTTCTCGTAAAAAGAATCGTTCTAAAATACTAAAATTCAGTGACAGCGTAGATGGGGACCAGTTACATTTTACTGCTCCCATCGCCCTAAAAACCTTTTTCCGGTTAAAATTTTCCTTAATTTCAAGTAATTTGCTCGCAGAACGTTAAGTGGGTACGAATGTTTCACGCAATCAACAATCTTACTTATATTATAGAAATAAGTTTACGTAACTTTACGCTGTAACCCGCATATAGCAGGTAGGCAGAGGGAACCTAGTGTTTAGATACTCCGTTTCTCACTTGTTATCAAACCCAGCAAATGAAAATACTTCATTTCCTGAAGTGGGAATCGAACCCACAATCTGTCGCTTTACAGTCGCACACTTGTGCCTTTGCGCCACGACAAGCGTTGACTACATAATATGAACAATAATAAGTTAATGTCACCAAATTTCTTTTCTTTCTAAGTAGGTATATACACGTATGGCTTAGAAAAAAATGTTTCTTTTTTTTTATGGAAAGGACAAGGCAAACGAGCGTTCGGGTCACCTGATGGTAAGTGATCCCCGCCGCCCACGGCCCCGTGTAACACCAGAGGAGCTACAGGTGCGTTGCCGGCCTTTGAGGTGGGAGTAGGCGCGCTTTTTGAAGGTACCCATTTCGTATCGACCTGGAAAAACTGCCGCAGGTAGGCCATTCCACAGTTCAGTGGCACGTGGAAGGAAATTCCTTCGAAACCGCACAGTACTGGAGTGCCACGCATCCAGGTGGTGTGGATGGTATTTAAGCTTGTGGCGTACTGTGCGGTTTGAAAATCCTGCGACAGGAATCAGGTCAAACAATTCCCCAGAACACTCCCCGTGATATATGCGATAGAGAACGCACAACGAGGACACGTCTCTACGCAACGCCAAAGTGTCAAGCCCTGCACAGATTACCGGGTCCCCAACGATTCGAATGGCTCTGCGTTGTATGCGATCAAATGTTTCAAGCTGATACTGTGGTGCACCAGCCCAGAGGTGAGAACAGTACTCCATATAAGGCCGAACCTGAGCCCTATACAGGGTCAAACGGTGTTTTGGGGTGAAGTACTGTCTCGCTCTGGCGATAACACCCAGTTTCTTCGAGGCCAACTTGGCCTTGTTTTCCAGATGATCGCGATACTGGCACTCACTTGAAACGCTAAGGCCCAATATGCTGATACTGGGCGCGGCTTTAAAAAACCCAATTTGGAGAACTGGTGACACGACAAATGGGGTTTTCTTGGTGGTCAACGCGCAAACTTGTGTCTTCAAGGGATTGAATTGAACAAGGTTCCTTTCAGCCCAAGAAGAGACATTCCCGAGGGATGCCTCAACAGAAGACACAAGTTTTTTTCGGCACTCGTCAACGTTTTCCCGAGAAAGACCTGCGCGGCCGGAGTATACAGCGTCCACCGTGCTATCATCTGCATAGCAATGAATGTCAGAGTCCACCAACATGTCATTGATATGCAGAAGAAATAGCGTAGGGGACAGCACACAGCCCTGGGGAACGCCAGCGTTCATGGGCATGTAATCGGAGCAAAAACCATGGGTTTTTAAATATTGATATTTTTGCAAAACATATACAAGCTAGTTATTTCATGTTAAGCGCCTAGCCGTTATTAATAGCAAAACCTTTGTTTAATAATTGCTAAAATATTCTTATAGGTGCTATGTAAGCATTTATATAGATATAGGCTTCACCATAGCAGGATAATCAGACATAGTGTCAAATAGCTCCGTTGCACGTTGTCTTACCGTAGGGAAGTACATACATACATACATACATTGCTTCACGCTGTACCCCGCATATAGCAGTGTAGACAGAGCGAACCTAGTGTTAAGACACTCCGTTCCCCACTTTCCGACGAATTTTCGCCGCAGGCAAGTAATTTATTATTTTAATTACATTAAGAATTCTTCATAAAATATGTGTATGACAATCACAACTTATGTAGAAGCACGTTTCCTTACTTTATACATTAATGAGGGAATATCTGACAGGTTCTTTTAAAAATATTTTTTTATTTGATTTTTTTCAGTACGTTTTTTTATTGGTTCTTTGAACATGTATTTTTTTGTAGTAGAAAAAGACAAAAGGGATTCGATTCTCAAATCTATATATATAATTATGTAAAACAACAACTCATCGTTGTGTAGTATTTTTATGTCGTCGCTCTGGGAAAAAGGCAAAGCGGCCTCAGTATGCGGAAAGTGGAGAAAGGAAATGTTAAAAGAGAACGGAGTGTCTTAACACTAGGTTCTCTGGTTCCCTCGTTCTCTTCCCATGCTATATTGGTTACAGCATGAAGCTAGAAAAATGTTAACATTATTTCTTTTACCAAAGTATATTAAATTTTGTATCTGTTTTTTTTTTTATTTTTTTTTTAGCATCCTGCTTTATCCCGCATAATAGAGTGTGCAGAGATAACCTAGTGTTAAAATATTCTGTTCTCCTCTTTCTGTCTGAATGTCAGACACTGCGTGCTGCGGAACTCAATGCCGCGTTTTGTTTTACCAGAATTGAAAATAAAAACAATATTTTTTCATTTATTTTTTCAATACAAAAACATTACAACTTACATCTATTCTGTCAAAACATTCAGTTTAGTTCAATTCTTTAATTATGGCGCTTCGATCGTGCCAGTAGATCAAAACATTAAAACAATTTTTATTTATTTGACAATATGGACTAAATGTTTCTTTTAATTTACATTCTTATTTTGCACAAGTGTGCGACTGTAAACGCGATACAGGTTGCGGGTTCGATTCCCACTCCTCCTTGGTTTAGCAAGGCAAAAAGCGCGGCGCTGAGTTCCGCCACACCAGCACGCAATGCCTCAATTGGCAGAAAGTGGGAACGGAGTGTCTTAACACTAGGTTCCTGCCTACCCTTACTATATGCGGGATACAGCGAAAAGCTATGCATGCATGTGTATATTCTTATTTTCGAACGTTAAGTATGTTATATTTAAGAGTTGCTGCCAACGTGTCCATACCACGTTGAATACACTGGTTCTCGTCCGATCACCGAAGTTACAACATCGGGGCGCGGATATAGTACTTGGATGGGCGACCGCCTGGGAATACCGTGTGACGTGCGCTGCTTTTTAACATTTTTTACTAATTTTGAACTGTATTCTTTAATGAAATACATTCATACATAGCTTTCACAATATAATGTTATTTAATATTTTTTATTTCTTGAGTGGAAAAGGAACCCACTACATGGCGCGTTTACAGTGGCACTTTTTGTATCTCTGAGCTACCACAAGTCTTGGGTATAAATCGACTTCATTATTAATATGTTAATATAAACCCAGTACTATCATGTTCAATCAAAACTGGGCCACAAGAGTATATATTTATAATGTATTGATTCTACACGCTTTTTAACGCATAGCGGAATTTTCAAAAAGAAAGTCAAGCCACTGCGTTCTCTACCTCCCGTGAAATTAAGACATTGTATGTTGAGTGGTGGAACACCGGTGTTTGTCTCGCAACATAACAGGCAAATTAATATTTATTTATTTATTTATAAGGTCTGCCAACAGGAATAGACACAAGTTCACACATATACAAATTCAAAAAATTACATTGCAGCAGTGTTATTCCACTTACAGGCAGACACAACATGCTCCAAGTAAGTTAAGTAATAAAGATTGACGAAATACAATAAAAAAATATTGAAATATATAAAAAAAAACAGCTTTAAAAATAATTGATTTACATGAAGTGGTAAATCAAAACCAACAAAAATAACAAAAAGAAAATATATCATAATTTAAATATAATAATTCTCGAATGGGAATCAGAACCCACAGCCGTTGTGTTTATTAACGACGGTTCTGTTTTCACGATGGGTCCCTAATAAATTTATAATTTTATTACAAAATAATCAGCTTCAGCCAAAAGTTCCATATTATTATTATTATTTTTTTTTATTTTTTTTTTTATTTTTTTATGGATAAGGACAAGGCAAACGAGCGTACGGGTCACCTGCTGGTAGGATCCCCGCCGCCCACGGTCTCGTAACACCAGAGGAGCCAAGCAGGAGACACTGCGTGCTGCGGAACTCAATGCCGCGTTTTGTTTTACCAGAATTGAAAATAAAAACAATATTTTTTCATTTATTTTTTCAATACAAAAACATTACAACTTACATCTATTCTGTCAAAACATTCAGTTTAGTTCAATTCTTTAATTATGGCGCTTCGATCGTGCCAGTAGATCAAAACATTAAAACAATTTTTATTTATTTGACAATATGGACTAAATGTTTCTTTTAATTTACATTCTTATTTTGCACAAGTGTGCGACTGTAAACGCGACAGGTTGTGGGTTCGATTCCCACTCCTCCTTGGTTTGGTAGCAAGGCAAAGTTGAGTTCCGCCACTCAGCACGCAATGCCTCAATTCGGCGGAAAGTGGGGAACGGAGTGTCTTAACACTAGGTTCCCTCTGCCTACCCTGTTATATGCGGGATACAGCGTGAAGCTATGTATGTATGTGTATACATTCTTATTTTCGAACGTTAAGTATATTATATTTAAAAAAGTTGTTGCCAACGTCCATACCACGTTGAATACACCGGTTCTCGTCCGATCACCGAAGTTAAGCAACATCGGGCGCGGATAGTACTTGGATGGGTGACCGCCTGGGAACACCGCGTGACGTTGGCTTTTTGCATTTTTTACTAATTTTGAACTGTATTCTTTTTTAATGAAATACATACATTCATACATAGCTTCACAATATAATGTTATTTAATATTTTTATTTCTTGGAGTGGAAAAGGAACCCACTACATGGCGTGTTTACAGTGACACTTTTGTATCTCTGAGCTACCACAAGTCTTGGTATAAATCGACTTCATTATTAATATGTTAAATATAAACCCAGTACTACCATGTTCAATCAAAACTGAGCCACAAGAGGATATATTTATAATGTATTGATTCTACACGTTTTTTAACGCATAGCGGAATTTTCAAAAAGAAAGTCAAGCCACTGCGTTCTCTATTTTCCCGTGAAATTAAGACATTGTATGTTGAGTGGTGGAACACCGTGGTGTTTGTCTTAACAGAACAGGCAAATTAATATTTATTTATTTATAAGGTCTGCCAACAGAATAGACACAAGTTCACACATATACAAATTCAAAAAATTACATTGCAAGGTGTTATTCCACTTACAGGCAGACACAACAAGCTCCAACTATATAATTATACATTATTTTACAATTCAAATTAAGTTAAGTAATAAAGATTGACGAAATACAAAAAATATATATATATTGAAATATATAAAAAAAACTGGTTTAAAAATAATTGATTTACATGAAGTGGTACATCAAAACCAAAATTTTTGTTTTGTTAGGTGGTAGGAGGTTCGTCCTCCGACTGGCTCGCGACCACTATCATGTCAAAGACGAACCGCCAAATATCTAATGATGTGTTCCGGTTCGATGGCATGTAAGCCAGATTTTCCCCTTTCCCACCCATACTTTCCCCAAAATGTGGTGGTTCTGATAGTGGACTACTACATTGTCCCCCCTTCCATCAGTATCCTCTAGGTTGGCAACGCATCTACAACATCTCTGGTGTTGTAGATGTCTATGGGCGAAGGTAACCACTTACCATCAGGTGGTCCTTCTGCTCGTTTGCCGTCCGTTATCAATAAAAAAAAAAAAAAAAATAACAAAAAAGAAAATATATTATAATTTAAATAAAATAATTCCCCGAATGGGAATCGAACCCACAGCCGTTGTGTTTACAATCAGACGGTTCTGCGCCACGATGGTCTCAATAAATTTATAATTTTATCACAAAATAGTCAATACAAAAAGTTCCATATTACGAACTTATAAGAGTTCCCCAACACTAATTGACTATAGAATGACATTTGAACTTCAACTTCATTTCTACACTGTTTATTGAATTTGTTTGAGAACAATTAATGGATGGATTTAATGCTTTCATTAAATTTCCTTTGAGTTTCTAATCCAAGCCATATTTTATATACTTTTGACGACTTAAACGTATATTATTTATTTAAATGGGTATTATTTGATGGTTTTAAGTTAATTAGATAAGATTTGGGGAGTTTGATGGGAATTTGAGCTCAAGTTAAGCGTTATTTCGCTTATTTAGACATATAAAGTGACTTTTCTATGATTATTTTTTTTTTTTTTCTTTAGCTTCACGCTGTATCCCGCATATAGCAGGGTAGGCAGAAGGAACCCGAGAACCAAGTGTTAAGACACTCCGTTCACCACTTTCCGGCGAATTGAAGCATTACGTGCTGAGTGGCGGAACTTAATGCCGCAATTTACCTTGTTACCAAACCCAGGAATTAAAAATACTAAACTTTTACATTTCCTGGAGTGGGAATCGAACACACAACCTGTCGCGTTTACAGTTGCCTCTGCGCCACGACAGGAATTATTTATTATACGTATTAAAATTGAATTGTATTGAGGTCACTGCATCTGCATTTAAATCCGATTGGTTTTGGGTTCGCTACCCATTCGGGGTAATTATTATATTTAAATTATTCTCCTTTCCCCACTTTCGTGAAACAGTGTTCCGCCACTCAGTACGAAGTTTGCTAAGTTTTGATGGAGTGTGGTGACACTAGGTTCTTTTGACATATTGCTATGGAAACGTGAAACTGAAAAAATAAATATATTCCATCTTGGCGGAGTGGGATGCCCTTCTGTAAAAGGGATTGGTTTTGGATTCAATTTCAATGAGTTAAAACCTACAGAATAATATAAAAAATATACGTATCTTACATTAAAACGTTAAAAAAGAAACAAAAAGGCCAACGTCACGCGGTGTTCCCAGGCAGTCACCCATCCAAGTACTAACCGCGCCCGATGTTGCTTAACTTCGGTGATCGGACGAGAACCGGTGTATTCAACGTAGTATGGACGTTGGCGAGATAAATACCAAATATAATATTATAAAGATTCAAGATAACAAATACAATTAAAAAAAAATGTAGTAGCCGCAATATAACTACTTCGAAACATAATAAGGTAGTGAAAGAGAACTAGTGTCAAGACACTCTATTTTCCACTTTCCGCCCAAAATCATAACATTTCAGGTTCAGCGGCGCGTTACCGTCGCGTTTGGTCTTATGAAAGCGGGGTAATAAAAAAAATATATAATAATATATGGGGTAATAACAAAAAACCCGACTGATTCGACCAATTCTTCAAATTTAGGAAGCAAATACAAATAAAGTAGGCTATAAAAGCTAGTTATGTGTTATATATTTGAAATTTGCTAATTAAATCTTTTTATTTGATACCCCCACGGCACCCATCAACGAATTTTGTTTCTATTCATGACGTAATTGCCTTGAGTATCAATACCTGTCTAACGACACCTTAATAATATAAATTTGTCTAGGGATTTGGTAGATATGAGGTTATAAAGAATATTACAAACATACACGATACGCATGAAAAACATAACACTCCTTTGACAGTCGTGTAATAAAAAAAACAGGTTCACGCTTCATCCCTCATAATAGTCTAATTAGAGAGATCATAGAGTCCAGACACTCCATCCTGCACTTTCTTTATTCTGCGGCAACGCGTAAGTGATGCCCCTGGTGTTGCAAGCGTCCATAGGCCACGGTAACCACTTACCATCAGGTGGGCCGTGTGCCTTGTTGCCACCGTCGTGGTATAAATGCTGCACTTTCTGTCAGCATTTATACCACGACACAGCATTTATAACAGTCTTCGTGTTACGTAGTGGAACTTAACACCGCCCTATACCTAACCAGGAAAACCTTATATATAAACAAACGTTACTCACATACATACGTAAATAGCTTCACGCTGTATACCGCATATTGTAGCGTAGGCAGAGAGAACCTAGTGTTAAGACACTCCGTTCCCCACTTTCCGAATCAGAATTGAGGCATTGCGTGCTGAGTGGCGGACCTCAGCGGCGCGCTTTGCCTTGTTACCAAACCCAGAAAAGGTAAAATTCCATTTCCTGGAGTGGAAATCGAATCCACATCCTGTCGCGTTTACAGTCGCACGCTTGTGCCTCTGCGTCAGGAGAGGCGTTGGTATAAACAAACGTTACTCACAATACCTCAAAATATAATTACGTAATTCAATAGATGCTAACTGCGGAGGTATTAAGTTCATTTCTCATGCAAATCGTTGGAAACGATTCAAGCTTCGTAATTTCCATTTGGAATCTATTGGCGCTTTTAATTAAATCATTTAGCTGTTTTGAGCCATCGTAGCGCAGTAGGACAGTGTGTGACTGTAAATATGATTGGTTGTGGGTTCGATTCACATTTGGAGAAATGATTTTTTTTTTCATTTTACGCTATATCCCGCACATAGCAGGGTAGATTGGAGGGGAACTAGAGAACCTAGTGTTAACGCACTCCGTTCTCTTGTAACATTCAGGACAGACAGACTTTCAGGATGACAGGTTGTGGGTTCGATTCTCACTCCAGGAAATGTAAAAGTTAGCATTTCCATTTGCTGGGTTTGGTAACAAGGCAAAGCGCGGCATTGAGTTCCGCCACTTAGCACGCAATGCCTCATTTCGGCGGAAAGTGGGGAACGGAGTGTCATAACACTAGGCTCTCATGTTCCCTCTTCCTACTCAGCTATATGCGGGATACAGCGTGAAGCTAAAAAAAATACAGATACAAAACTCAAGAGGTAATGTCTCGAGTGTCATGTCACTAAATTCTTCCTATCTATCTTCTACAAAAAGAAGCAAAAAATGTACCATAATAAAATTTAATTTTAACATTTGGTAAAAAATATGGTTTTCAGGAAACAAAGCCTTGATGCGTGTCGCTGACAAAGCCTCCTTTGATTTAGAATCAGTCCCGACTCATTACGTTACAAACAAAATGTACGACTTTCTTCAAAAGGGAATTACACAAAATTCGCATTTCATCGCGACTTTTGGCAAATATCTTGTTTTAAACCGATTTCAAAAGAAAGAGGTTATTAATTCGACTGTATTATTATGTATGTCAATGATTCTCAACCTTTTTTTTTGTTGCGGCACATATTTAACGATTTCAAAATATTGGCGGCACACAACGAAAAAGATAAAAGCTATTTACTTACTACAACACACTATTTTGTTGTACTTGTTTGGTGGTAGGAGGTTCGTCCTCCGTCTGGCTCGCGATCACTATCCTGTCAAAGACGAACCGCCAAATATCTTATGATGTGTTCCGGTTCGATGGCATGTAAGCCAGGTTTTCCCCTTTCCCACCCATCCTTTCCCCAAAATGTGGTGGTTCCGATAACGGACTACTACATTATCCTCCCTTTCCATCTGTATCCTCTAGGTTGGCAACGCATCTAGTACATCTCTTGTGTTGTAGATGTTCATGGGCGAAGGTAACCACTTACCATCAGGCGGTCCTTCTGCTCGTTTGCCATCCGGTATCCATAAAAAAAAAAAAAAAATATAATCTAATAATATTATTACATATTTGCAAAATTTGGCGGCACAATGGTTGAGATGATCACTGATCGCTATGTCTCATAATTTTGGATGACTCTTTATTATATAATGGCCAATGTCATTTAAATTTAGTTAAGATCTGACAGCTGACAATACTCAGTACAAGTTGTATAACTAATAAGTTATACTGACAAGTAGTTTTTAAGTTACATACATACTTACATCGCTTCACGCTGTATCCCGCATTTAGCAGGGTAGGCAGAGGGAACCTAATGTTAAGACACTCCGTTTCCCACTTTGCCTAATTACCAAACCCAGGAAATGAAAATTCCATTTCCTGGAGTCAAGTCAACATAAATAAGTCAAATAACTATTTATTCAAAGTAAGAAGTTACAAGCTTCATTTGTGTGGTGTTTGTTTCTTGCGTCGGTTTTTTTTTAACTTCACGCTGTATCACGCATATAGCAGGATAGGCAGAGGGAACCTGAGAACATAGTGTTAAGACACTCCGTTTCCGCCGAATTAAGGCATTGCGTGCTGAGTGGCAGAACTCAACGCCGTGCTTTGCCTTGTTACCAAACCCAGGAAATGAAAATACTCAAATTTCCTGAAGTGGGAATCGAACCTACAAACTGTCGCGTTTACAGTCACACACTTGTGCCTCTTCATCGTGCGCCGGTTCTTTTCAGGTATTTCTTATGAGACATTAACATTAGTGAACCGGTGTTAAATTATTTGATGTTCAGGAAATGAAGTATATAAATTCTTTTTTTCTTCAGCTTCACGCAATATCCCACATATAGCAGGGTACACAGAGGGAACCTGAGAACTTTTTGAAACACTCCGTTCTCTTATTTTCTTACTTTGAATAAAATTATTTGACTTTGTCTATAGCCATATTCGTATCCACTGAGCTATAACAGAGACTAAATAAAAAATCGTTTTTCCAGTTATTCCAATAACAAACAATACAATGGCCGAAAGCGTGAAACCCAACTTTTTATGGTACATAATATTACAATCAAAATTATACTTTAACACTACATAAATAAAGTTCAATTTACAACAGTTACAGAATATATAAAGGTATATCTAATATTATGAAATCCATGTTGACACAATTCGCTTAATTTGCAAATAAACAAAAAAATCAGCTTTTGTATTGAAAGTATGAATTATAGGCAATTAATAAAACAAATAAATAAGGCATCGTAGCGCAATGCAAGTATCTGTGTGTAAGCGCGAGTGGTTATGGGTTCGATTCTCATTTGGCGAAAAAAAATAATTATCTTTATTTCTCCGCTCTGCTATGATGAGTTGAGCTTTGTTACTTAATACACATACATACATATATAACGCATATAGCAGCGTAGGCGGAGGGAACCTAGTGTTAAGACACTCCGTTCCCTACTTTCCACCGAATTGAAGCATTGTGTGCCGAGTGGCGGAACTCAACTTTACCTTATTACCAAACCTAGGAATTGAAAATACTACATTTCCTGAAGTGGGAATCGAACCCACAACCTGTCGCGTTTACAGTAGCACGCTTGTGGCTCTGCGCCACGACAGGCGTTATAAAAATACTACTTACAATTATCTTTATACCCCTTTATCACATATACTTTAAATAAAGAAACACAGTGACAAATCACTCCACTCTCCGCAACTTGCCAAAAACTCCTCTAATACATTACATTTAGTAAACAAACTCGTTTAGTTCAATTCAGCGTAAAATGTACCAGTTTTAAAATTTCCAATTTCGTGCAATCATAAATTTTAAAGGGCCGTAAAAATTCCCGCGTCGTTGTAACCTGCACTACACTACAGTACAGTACATAGCGCAAGTGATCAAAATTTTAATAGAAAAAGGCGTGGAGTGGAATAAATTATGAGCTTTTTATGTATATAGAAGTCATAGCAGCGCAGTCGGTGCGCTGATTGTAAGCGCTATGGTTGTGGATTCGAACCTTACTGTGGAGAATGATTACATTATATTAAATTAAGCTCCTGTCGTGGGGCAGAGTCACAAGCGTGCGACTGTAAATGCGACAAAATTCCCACTCCAGGAAATGTAAACCTTTAGTATTTTCATTTCCTTGGTTTGGTAACAAGGCAAATCGCGGCGTTTAGTTCCGCCACTCAGCACGCAATGCCACAATTCAGCGAAAAAGTGGGGAACGGAATGTCTTAACACTAGGTTCTCAGGTTCCCTCTGCCTACCCTGCTATATGCGTGAAGCTAAAAAAAATACTTATAATTCTTCGCTTTTGTACATAGCTGCGCGTTTCAATTTCAAACGAAAAGCGCAAAACGGAATTGAAAAGAAGTAACGAAACTTTGTCATAATATTTGTTATCAATATGTACTTTAAATTACCAGACTTTCAAACCTAGTAGAGTCCTAGAGTGAACCTAGTGTCAAGACTCTCACGAATTCTGACGTGTGAATTTGAGACTTAGCATGCTAAGTGACGAAACCCAATGCCGCCCTTATCGCCCTACGTCATACCAGAGCAGAGAAATGAAAATGATAAATATAATCTTTCCCCCGAATGGGAATCGAATCCACAACCAATCGCGTTTAGTCAGACGTTGTTCCACTGTGCCACGATAAGCAATAGCAAAGTAACCATTATGGATATCATATTCTAAAAGTAACTACACTAAATTATAATTTACATTTTAAAATTTAATTAAAAGCATATGAAGCTATTTTAGTAATATTTTTTTTTTTATTATTATTTTTTTAACTTCACGCTGTATCCCGCATATAGCAGGGTAGGCAGAAGGAACCAGAGAACCTAGTGTTAGGACACTCAATTCTCTTTCAACTATTCCGTTCCCCATTTTCCGCCGAATTGAGGCATTGCGTTTGAGTGACGGCACTCAACGCCACGATTCGCCTTGTTACCGAACCCAAGAAATGAAAATACTACATTTTACATTTCCTGGAGTGGGAATCGAACCCACAACCTGTCGCTTTTACAGTCGCACGCTTTTAATTATTTTTTTATTTTTTATAAAAGTTATAAAGTAACATATACATACGTTAAAAGTCGAACTCCACGCCCAGTATATTAGTCTACTAGTCCTTTTTATAAAGTAAAGCAAGAATTTCTTGCTTCCAACCCATTCTATCGTTCGAAGAAATTCCTATAGCGTCCTTACGTGATCAGTTTTAGAATGATAAAGCTATAGAGATATACCAGTTTTTTATCTTTTTAAAAATCTATTGAGTGAAAAGTAATACCAATAATTTTATATCTACGTTTATTATTTTTAACTTGTGACTGATTTATTTTATTACTTTAGGGAAATTATCATTTTTTTAATTATTTTCTTATCTCGGCCGACCGAGATATACCCAATTCAAACAATTGCGTTCCCGAACCGATTCAGGAACTCAATTGTTGAAAGAGAACGGAGTGTCTTAACACTAGGTTCTATGGTTTCCTCTAACTACCCTGCTATGCTATATTTGCGGGATACAGCGTGAAATTAAAAAAAAATCATTGATACTTCAAAATGAAGTAGTTAAAAAAACTGGAATATAGTATAATGAAGTCGAGAAAGCTACTTCACTAGGTTTTACCTAACAAATTCTAGTTTTAGCAGCAAAAAAAGAAAACTGTGGAGCAATTTTTACAACTATTACACTACGTTATAACTCTGTGCCTGTGAAAATTTTTAAAATAAAATTTAATATCAAAATTAGTCCACTCTACAGATTTTTGTCCCCCATTCTTAGAGGTACCATATTTAAGTGGGCTTAAATAATGAGTTAGCGTGTCTAGACCGAGAACCACCTGCTACTAAAATATAAACTGGTAAAATTATTTAAGTTTTACCATTATTTACCACATAGTGCAGAGTGAACGGAAAGGCCTTAAGTGACGAACCACTCAATATTCCTCTTTTATATAGAAACATTAAATATAGTATAAAGTAAACTAAAAGGCCCTAATTAAGTGACGAGGCACTCAATATTCTACTTTCATACAGAAATGTTAGGTTTTGTTATACTGGAGGTAAGGCATTTAAAAAGCATGAGGATTACATACATACATAGCTTCACGCTGTATCCCGTATATAGCAGGGTAGGCAGAGGAAACTTAGTGTTAAGACACTCCGTTCCCCACTTTCCACCGAATTGAGTGCTGAGTGGCAGAACTCAACGCCGCGCTTTGCCTTGTTACCAAACCCTGGAAATGAAAAAATCCATTTCCTGGAGTGAAAATCGAATCCACAACCTGTCACGTTTACAGTCGCACGCTTGTGCCTCTGCGCCACGACAGGCATGAGCATTATGAAAGCATATATGAAGAAGTTGAAGAAAAGACTTTGAGAAGTTGTAGAAGTTGAAGAAAAGACTTTGGACGAGGTGAAAGATATACATGATGAGATGGGATATCGTCTGACTGTAAACGCGATTGGTTATGGGTTCGATTCCCACTAAGGATAATGATTATAAATCAATTAGTTTCATTTTCTTGGTCTGGTCACACACCCATCAACGATTTTTTTGTTTTAATTCGTGACGTAATTGCCTCTAGAGGGCGCCATATTGAATAAACGAAACGTCACATATCTAAGAACACTTTGAAAATATCATTACCTATCTAAAGTCACCTTAATTATATAATTTGGTCCAGGGGTTTAGGAGATATGAGGTAATAAAGAATATTTCAATCATACATGATACGCGCGAAAAACATAACCCTCCTCTGACAGTCGGGTAAAAAGTCACATATGACGTTCCTTAGAATCATCAGTCAAGTATAACAAAAGGTGATACATTTCATTTCATTAACAGACAGCCGTCTTATTTCTCAAGCCTCGTCCCGTACGTAGTATAAAAATTTCAGACCTTTAAAACGATGAAAAGATTCTCATCAAGCAAAAAGCTTTCTCACGACTTGATGCGAGCAAATGTTGTTTTATTAATTTATTTGTACATTTTATTGACCGATTTCAAAAAAACGGGGTTCTCAATTCGTCTGTACTTTTTTTATGTGTTTTTTTTAGCTTCACGCTATATCCCGCATATAGCAGGGTAGGCAGAGGGAGCCTGAGAACCTAGTGTTAAGACACTCTGTTCCTCACTGTATGTGTGTTGTATACATTTTTACTGCGCAATTTGATTTTGATGATAGCATGCTTCTGATAAGGTCCCAATTAAAATTTGTTATGTTCCTTTAAGTGCAATAAAATTCATAAAACAGGTTTTCTATTTTTATTTAATTAAAATTGTAACAAAAGAAAACCGACTTCAAAGAAAATGGGTTCAAAAGTTTAATTATTACGTATAGCTCAAAAATATTCGTCAAATCTGAGCACCACTAGCTATCAGGAATTTCCTTCCACGTGCCACTCAACTGTGGAATGGCCTACCTGCGGCAGTTTTTCCAGGTCGATACGAAATGGGTACCTTCAAAAAGCGCGCCTACGACCTCAAAGGCCGGCAACGCACCTGTAGCTCCTCTGGTGTTACACGGGGCCGTGGGCGGCGGGGATCACTTACCATCAGGTGACCCGAACGCTCGTTTGCCTTGTCCTTTCCATAAAAAAAAAAATATCATATAAAAAAAAATAACACATATATATTCACCAGTATAAAGTTCTTCGGAACACATAAAAAAATTCAGTCGAATTGATAACCTACTTCTTGTTTAAAGTCATTTAAAAATCTTAAATGTTATTCCGTATTCGTACAGTTCTATAGATGTATTTACTCGATTCATGAATAGTAAAAGCTCTACGATTTACTATTGTGAATAATTTAAGCTTGAACAAGTCTACTTTTACTTCTCTTTTCAGTTTCACATTTTCTTTCAGAGCAAAAACAAGAAAATGCAGTTTTTCCCAAACAGCAGGGTAGTTAGAGCACACCTTATCAAGACACTCTGTTCTCCATTTTTCAGACACTGCGTGGTGAGCGGAACTCAACACCGTAGTTTTTAGTCACGTGAGGGAATCCTTTTGTGGGTTGCCTGATTGGAGATTCGGACGGGTTATGTGAGATTCCCACACTGGCAGATGATAGGCCGTTCTATTACCCACTAAAAGCTCACGGTGCTTTCCTCGACCGCCACTAGCCGAGGCTATGGAAACACTCCATTCTTCCGTAAACCTCGACGTACAAAGCACCTCACAGAGTCAAGGGTGGGTCAACCACGACTTAGGGAGGAAGGTGGCGATCAAGTGCGGTTCTCCGGCGCTTCGGTCTCCTGTGATGGAGAGCGACGCCCTACCAGGATCTGGGGCAGCCAGGCCTGTACTATCGCAGCTTTCTCGAACAGGCCCCTGTCGAAACACTTCAGGTGCCACCGCGATCTCGCGAGGTTGGACTGGAAGTCGAAGGCACTAAAGGATAAGTAGAGGTCACAAATTAACGGATTTCAACAATTGCTTTAACTTACCAAATTCAAAATAATGTTTAAAATAATCATACCCAAAATGGGGATTGAACCAACAACCATTGTGCTTACATTTAGACGCTTTCCCACTACACCATGATGTGCTAAAAATAAGATATTTCTAAAATCTCTCAAATCATTCCACATCTCACGGGACTAGAAACTATTCCGAGTGGAAATTTGTTTTCAATTTCGTTTTGATCGTGCAAAGTGTCAAGCTTCGATTGACTTCGAATGCAATTTGCTGTGAACCTCTATGACCTACATACATACTCGTAAAGACTTGTATTTGTAATTTATAATGTTGGTAACTTCAGAAATAACCTAGTGTTAATATACTCCGTTTGTGGTATAATGTTAGGTGGTAGGAGGTTCGTCCTCCGTCTGGCTCGCGACCACTATCATGTCAAAGACGAACCGCCAAATATCTAATGATGTGTTCCGGTTCGATGGCATGTAAGCCAGGTTTTCCCCTTTCCCACCCATCCTTTCCCCAAAATGTGGTGGTTCCGATAGCGGACTACCACATTGACCTCCCCTTCCATCTGTATCCTCTAGATTGGCAACGCATCTACAACATCTTTGGTGTTGTAGATGTTCATGGGCGAAGGTAACCATTTACCATCAGGTGGTCCTTCTGCTCGTTTGCCATCCGTTATCCATTAAAAAAAAAATAGTACATAAAAAATATTATAATCTTAAGCACAATCACAAGCTTATTATTATATAACAAAAAATCGGGAAACGCTAAACTTAGTCCAACTAGACCGGAAATAAGTATTATTTATTACATAGAACTAGGAAATAAAAATGAATAAATGAAGTTTAATTTCATTCGCCAGTGCAAAGTTTTAACCCATGACTTTTGACTTTTTTCATGATTTACAGTCAGATGTTGCCTCACTCCGCTATCATTTCTTAATCTATAACATTTCATAATTATAACAAATAATAGATAATAAATAAGCAATTTAAAATATTTTTATAATATTCAGAAAGAACCTAGTGTTGAGACACTCGCTTTCCATCCGAATTCGGTCGATTCGGTTAAGTGACGGAACTCGACGCTTTTACCATAGCGGAGAATGAAATTTTTTTTAAACATTTATTATTAGCGTTATACAGTCAGACGCATTTCTATACATCTAGTTATAATACTCTATTGAATAATGATTATGTAAAAATGTTCTCGTAGGTCAACCTGTTCGTGACTACGAATTATTTAAGCACACTTGAAATATTTGCCAGTTCAAAGATAAACCTGATTAATTCATATCTATCATACCGCATGTATCATAGTCATGGTAGAGAGAAAATAAGTTAAGACACTCTTTTCTCAACTTTTTACCTATTTTAGAGACATTGTATGTAGGATAACGTAACTCAACTCCGCGCTTTCTTCATCTCTTAACAAAGAAGAAGAAACTTCTGAGCAATCCATGGATTCATCGTGCGGGTGCCCATCGCTTTGCGGAGAGAGGAGCTTGGAGAGTGCCTGGGACTTACGACCCAACGTGTACGTTTAAGGGGCCCCCTTTTTAAATGCGCATTATCCTTCACCTCCACTGTCCACGCCCTTCTTTCTACCTAACCATATTTGAAAAGATCTACTAATGCCGCCTTCGAAATACGTGCTACAAATGAACTGATAATAGTTCTAGACAGGCCGAGATCTTTTAATAGATTATAGAGAGATTTCGCTGTTATGACCTCTCGCATCTACCTCTACTGCGTACAGATTAACTCTAAACCTATTCCTCGTTAGTTCGTTGGTTAGATCGTAGTACTTCTTCCTTGAAATGGTGATCTTCAGGAATGTTTAACAGTAAAACAGAAAGTAATGATATACTTTGTTTTTCGGATTCACGCTTTTTCTAACATAGGATTTTGTGTTAAATCGCGGAAGCTAACGCCCTTTGTTTTTTACCAGAGGGGAAAAATCAGAATATTTTTTTAGCTTCACGCTGTATCCCGCATATGCGGGAATACACCTGCCTACCCTGCTATATAGCAGGGTAGGCAGGAACCTGAGAACCTAGTGTTAAGACACTCCGTTCTCTTTTAACAATTTCGTTCCCCACTTTCCGCCTGTTCGAGGCATTACTGAGTGGCGGAACTTAACGCCGCGCTTTGCCTGTTACCAAACCCAAACTTCAATTTTAATTGTTATTTTGAATTAAATGACAATGAAAACCAAAGAAATTATCATTATTATCAATTTACTGATATGATACTCAGAAAGAGATCGAATTAAGGCACTCGTTAGCCGCTATAATCCGGATTGAATCCGGTTTCGACCGGTATTATCCAGTTGTTGTTTGACTGAGGTTTTGTTAGAAGCTTAAAAGTAATGCTATTTTCATTTGGGGAAAAATATTTTTTGCTAAAATTTACCGTTCATTTTTAGATTTGTTTGAACACTTTGTGCAGGTTTCGAACTCTAAATAGCTTATAGCTTTTTTTGAGTTTTTAAGTGTCAAACTTGTTTATTTAAACTTTAAGTTCGTGTTTTTGAGTTTTTCTTTTTTTCTGTCTTTTTGACTAATTCATACTTTTGAAGAGGATTTATGATGTATATTCATCATAAGAACATGTAGTGTAATTAAGATTTTATCAAAAAAAGAAAATCGACTTTAAACAAAATGCCCTAAAGAGTAATGTTAACATTACTACAACTAATAACTGATTAGTAGTTTTTCAACTCATCAGATCTTATATGATATTTAAATGGGACTACATGAGAAAACTCCTGTCAAAATAAACTGTTCTGAAAAAATAAACGCCTGTCGTGGCGCAGAGGCACAAGCGTGCGACTGCAAACGCGACAGGTTGTGGGTTCGATTCCCACTCCAAAAAATGTTAGTATTTTCATTTCTTGGGTTTGGTAACAAGGCAAAGCGCGGTCGAGTTCCATCACTCAGCATGCAATGCCTCAATGCGGCGGAAAGTGGGGAACGGAGTGTCTTAACACTAGGTTCTCAGGTTCCCTCTACCTACCCTGCTGTGTGCGGGATACAGCGTGAAGCTAAAAAAAAGTTTGATATTTTTAATAAATTTACAAATATTGGTACGTAGCATTAGTACAACCCGAAACACTTGGAAACCGTCCAAACGTTCTGACCACTACGCCTTACGTACTATTACAACTTATTTTTATAGATAGTAACTAATTTTTAAATTAAATTGCAAAATTTTGATGAAATATCAAGTGAAAAATTAAGCTCGTTAGCAAGTATTATAGTCCTATCCTAGTTTCTGCTCACAATTTTATTAGGTCAAGTCTTTTTAAGTAGCCTTTTAATTTAGTATGGCTTAGGTATCATTATGTTTTGAGATCATCCAAATAATTAATAATTACCTCTCTGTCTCATTTTTTTTAACTTCACGCTGTATCCCGCATGTAGCGGGGTAGGCAGAGGGAACCAGAGAAACTAGTGTTAAGACACTCCATTCTCTTTCAATAATTCCGCTCCCCACTTTTCGCCGAATTAAGGCATTGCGTGTTGAGTGGCGGAACTCAACGCCGCGCTTTGCCTTGTTACCAAACCCATGAAATAGGAATACTAAATTTTACATTTCCTGGAGTGGGAATCGAAGCCACAACCTGTCGCGTTTACAGTCGCACGCTTGTCTTTGCGTCACGATAGGCGTCATACTGTCTTATCATCTCTCATAATATTTTTAATTTCTGGGACAGTGTTTATTCAGTTAGATGAACAAAACGCAATGCCTTGAATTCAGGCGGAATGCGCGTATAATAATATTAATATAATTTATTACTAGGATTTAGGGTGAACCAATTTCGATGATTCTTTTTTTTAATGATAACTAGTGTTTCTGATATGGTCTCATTTATATTTAGTTAAGATCTAACAAGAAGTTTTTGAGTTATTGGTAATCATTTTACTTTTTAATGCATTTTATTTGAATTTGATTATACATATACACACATATATACATAGCTTCACGCTGTATCCCGCATATAGCAGGGTAGGCAGAGGGAACCTAGTATTAAAACACTCCGTTCTCCACTTTCCTCATGCCTCAATTCGGTGGAAAGTGGGGAACGGAGTGTAAAATATTAATTATTCTTTATTAATATAATATATAATGCATTAGAAAAGCTAAATATCAAGCATCTGCTTTCCACTTTAATTACACGCCTTACTTTTGTATCAAAACCAAAACTTAGGTAAAGCTTGGAACCAACGTTGAAGTTCGCGCTTTGTTCGTAGTTACCGAACTTCGCTGTCGAATACGACTCATTCATCTGGAGCGAAATGTTCCATTAATGAATGCTATGCAATCGTGTATAGTTAGTGTGGGTATTATTATACATTGATTTGGATAAATTAGACATACTATATATTTAGGTTTTGTATAAACCTTGACTGACTGTAAAAAAGGCAGATATTCTCAATATAACTGTATTTTTTTATGTGTGAAAGGATATTCCCACTTTCCGCCATATTGAGGCATTGCGTGTTGAGTGGCGGAACTCAACGCCGCGCTATGCCTTGTTACCAAACCCAAGAAATGAAAATACTAAATTTTACATTTCCTGGAGTGGGAATCGAACCCACAACCTGACGCGTTTACAGTCGCACGCTTGTGCCTCTACGCCACGACAGGCGTTGTTGAAAGAGAACGGAGTGTCTTAGCACTAGGTTCTCTGGTTCCCTCTGCCTACTCCGCTATATGCGGGATTCAGCGTGAAGTAAAAAAAAAAAGTGAATGGGTATCGAACCCGCAACCACGTGTTTACAATCCGACGCTATCCCTCAGCGCCACGATGGCCACAATTATTTAATTAAATTTAAAAAACGATTATAGCAATAAAATAAATATTATCTCTTCATAGTAACGTTCGACGTGATTCTTCGTTTCCAATAATTTACTGTATATTATTGTTATAATTAAAAACTCATTCGAAGCTTTAATGTGTTTCCAATATACCTTATTACACGCTCGGGGGTAATTATCGTTACGATGTACGTACGTATTTATTTGTAAAGTTCGACGAAATGAAAAGTTTCGACGAAGTTCAGTTGCGTTTAGGGTTGCCAGCTGACTAAATTATTAGCCGACCATGTTTGGCATTTTCATGTCGTGTCCGGCTAAATATTTGTAAGTGAGGACTTTCTGGCTTGAATGAACGCAGCTAGGTACAATATGTTGAGGACATGTCGTGGAGAACACCATAGTCTTCAGAACGATGCTAGGAAGACGTGGCGGCTTTTTCTTAAGAAATCAGTTTTAAAAATCGGTGCCATTTTTTTTTAGTGATCCAAGGCGACAAACGAGCAGAAAGAACACCTGATGGTAAGTTGTTACCTTCGCCCAAACACCAGAAGAGTTATAAATGCTTTGTCGGCAGTTATAATGTGTCTATGGTATGTAGTGGCCACGACAGTCTGCCATCGAAATCACTACATTCTGGGGAAAAGAAAGTAAGTGTGAATAAGGAAAACACACTGAATTCTTAAAAAAACCTAATAAAAAACCACCGCTAATAAGTACCGTGTAACGGTGCAGTCCCTATATTTATTTCACCTCGCCACGTTTTCGGGGACCAGAGATTTTATTATAAGTATTCAAAATTACATATTCAGATAATAATAATAATAATATAATAATATCTTTATTGGACCAAAAGAAAGTTATACAGTAACCAGATACATAATATGATCTTCTCACTTTTATTTTTAGTAAGATAGTAAGGCAAAGCGCGGCATTTAGTTACACGCAATGCCTCAATTCAGCGGAAAGTGGGGAACGGATATGCTGTGAGAACGGATTATCAACAATAGGTTCTCTAGTTCCCTCATCCTAATATGCCGTGTGCGTGATACAACGTGAAGTTAAAAAAATTTCATCTGTCCAGCTTTTACGGCAAAATGACAAATACAGTGCAAATTCCGTTTATTTTATTTCACAAGATGGTTATGTACAACCCTAGTTGCGACGAAACTACTAGCTCGGAAATATTATCACGCTTCGTCGAAAGTTTTACTTATTCTTATTCTAATATGAAATTTTAAAAGGTCGTGTTAATTTATTAAATTTTCTACGTGCACGAAAATCTAGTTCAGCTCCTTTCAGAGTTTTCCTTTTAATTATATTTTTGTTATGGAGTGAAACTTTTTTATGCTTCGTTATGATTGTTTAGTAATGTAAAAGTTGAATTTAATATAAACGTGTTACTATGTGAGTATGTACTTTTTTTTTTTTATGGATAACGGATGGCAAACGAGCAGAAGGACCACCTGATGGTAAGTGGATATCTTCGCCCATGAACATCTACAACACCAGAGATGTTGTAGATGCGTTATAGAGGATACGGAATGGAAGAGGAGGACATTGTAGTATTCCGTTCTCGGAACCACCATTTTAAAGAAGGGAAAGGATGGGTGGGGAATAAAGGAAAACCTAACTGGCTTACATGCCATCGAACCGGAACACATCATAAGATATTTGGCGGTTCATCTTTGACATGATAGTGGTCGCGAGAGCCAGACGGAGGGGACGAGAACCTCCTACCACCAAAAGACTTCAATTTTCAGTCGATTCTAGTACTTATGGAGTCTCAAATATGAAGAACAAAGGAGATTAACTCACTTTTTATCCGCCATGTCCCAGGGTTAAGAGTGAACCTAGTGTCAAAACATATATAATTTTGTATGAGAAAATAAATCAAATTTATTAATTTGGTGACTGACCCTCACAACACCGTGTCGTGGCGCAGAACTGCAAGTATTGCGACTGTAAAGCGACAGGTTGTGAATTCGATTCCCACTCAGGAAATGAAGTATTTTCATTTTCTGGGTTTGTCTTTAAAGGCAAAGCGGCGTTGGGGTTCTGCCATTCAACACGCAATGCCACTTTCAATCTACAGCGGAAAGTGGGAAACGGATTTGATGAAGAGAACAGAAGGCCAAATCGCCGCTCGGTTATCTGGTTCCACCTCTGCCTACCCGCTGCTGCATATGCAGCGTGACGTTAGTGACTGACCGACAACGTACATGTGAAACTACTCCATACAAATAAAAAATCCATACAAATAAAATACATCAAGATTTAGTTAATAAAGGATCAATAAAAAAATGTAAAAGTTCAACTAAGCAGTTCCCTCCTGTTAAACACAAAAGTCTGGTTCAGTGGCGAGGATGGCAGCCCAACGTAGATAGTGCAAAACGGCCTGGCGGAGTTGGCGAACCAGCAAGGCAAGGTGGATGGCCCAGGGCGACGGTAGAGGGCGCGTGCAGTAACCGTCGGCCAGACACTGCATCCAATCGTTCCTCTGATCGTAGCGGTACTCCGTTCCATTGGAATAAGGAACGAGCGGACGAGAGAGTACGTCTGAGTATGCGCACACACTTATGTACTATAACATATTCCCGCGCAGATAACACCTGGCAAATCAGTGTGTCGCCGTCGACGGATACGTCTAGGAGGACATCATCATCATCATCATCAATAATAATAATATGCTTTATTGTACACCAATATAATAGAGAAAAAAAAACGAAACATAAGTAAAAAATAAATGTACAGCAGGCGGCCTCATCGCGTACGGTATCCATTTTATTTCCGAACTCGAGACATTATAAGTTAAGTGGCGGAATTCAACGCCGCGCTTACCAAAACAGATAATTAAAAAACAGTGAATTTAAAAAAAATATAGCGCTATATTTTTAGTACTTCACCAGCCTCACAATGAACTCAACTAGTAATTTTAGTAACGAGCGCTCGGTCAATTTAATATCTTTTGTTACGTACAAATTAAAATACAGGCAATAGGATACGTGAATACATAATAAATGAATATGTTATGTTGAATTTAATTTTCGATTATAAAGATAGTGGTTTGTTTTGACTGGATTTTGTTACTATATAATTTTTTTAAGTCTTAAAATGTTAATCACACACTTGGAAACGAAAAACATATTTAGAAAACGTATAAAAAATTAGAACGCAGCGGGATTCGAACCCGCGCCTCTTGGAAACCATCCAAGCGCTCTGATCACTAAGCCATGCGTTCTATATCCGGCCGCGTCCAAATTCTTAAACGCTTGTACTCATTTTTGTTGTTAGCATTCTCCGTAGAGAGATTTTTACAAATTTCTCCTACTCAAAGATTGTTTCAAAGAACTATCATTTGGCAAGAGAGAATGCTATTTATAAATATTTTTGAAGTTTTAAAGGTTACACACTTAGGAAATTATTGTTCATTGTACAAGAATAAGAATTTCGACGCAGCTGGATATAGAACGCATGGCTTAGTGGTCAGAGTGCTTGGAAGGTTACCAAGAGGTCGATTCGAGTCTCGTTGCGTTCAAAAAAATTTAATACGTTTTTTAAATATGTTATATGTATGTATATTTTTGTTATTATTAATATTATTACTGATACTGCCACTGACATTAACACTGACATTGACACTGACATTGACACTGACATTGACACTGACATTGACATTGATATTGACACGCGTTTTGTCTCAACGTAACGGAAATATGAAAATAATTTAAACATAGGAATCCCCCAGTAGGAATCGAACCTACAACCAATCATGTTCGCAGTCAGACGGAGTCTCATAATGACCAATCTCTTTAAAATTCTTTATTAACCAAATGCGATAAACCTTTAAAAATCCAATACTGTTTACGGTTTCCACTGCATTATGTAAATTTTTGGGTTTTCCATTTATATACGTTAAAATCCAGATACGAATACGTTGATTGCCGACTTGGTCTCTAGTAATTTATTTTATCCCCGAATTAATATTCTTTATACTCAACTGCAGTTGGTCGTTTTTTATCATTTCGCGATTATTGTTTGCGGTGAGAATATTGCGAAGAGGCCATCGTGGCCAAGTGGTATAAATTCTGGCTGTAAACGTGATAATTATGGATTCAATTCCCATTTGGGAAAAAGGATTTTTACATACATTACATAGCTTCACGCTATAGAGGGAACCTAGTGTTAAGACACTCCGTTCCCCACTTTCCGCCGAGTTGAGGCATTGCGTGCTGAGTGGCGGAACTCAACGCCGCGCTTTGCCTTGTTACCAAACCTAGGAAATGAAAAATTCCATTTCCATTATTATGTTATTATTATTGTTTTCATTTCTCCGCTCTGGTATGTATGGTATTAAGTCTCGTTACGCAACACGCATAGTTTTGAAATAGGGCGGAATGTGGAGAGTGGAGTGTTTTGACACTAGATTGTCTCATCTCATCTATCTTGTTGTGCGAAAAAACGTGAAAATGAGAAAAAATATTAAAAAAAGTTTATGATATTTTTTTTCATCAGTTTTAAAAAAAACTTTACAAATTATATGCAATACATACGTGCATAGCTTTACGCTGTATCCCGCATATAGCAGGGTAGGCAGAAGGAACCTAGTATTAAGACATTCCGTTCCCCACTTTCCGCCGAATGCGTGCTGAGTGGCGGAACTCAACGCCGCGCTTTGCCTTGTTACCAAACCCAGAAAATGAGAAAAATCCATTTCCTGAAGTGGGAATCGCACCCACAACCTGCCGTTTTTACATTTTCGCCATGACAGGCGTAAATATAATATTAAGGGGACTATAATATAGTACATAATATAAAATAGATAAAATGTTCAATTTCAAGTGTAGCATATAATAGAGGGCACGGGACGCAATTAGAGTACCGCCACGTAACCACTCCGACGCAAATGCTTCCGAAGGAAATGCTCACAGACAGACAATGAGGTTGGCTAATCGTGGAATGAAAGCTTGGAAAAGTTTATATACCTAGCTGTTTTGTTGTGGTTTATTTATTATATTTTTATATATAAAGTTGTATGTTGTATGGCGCAGAGACGAGAGAGTTGAGAGTTGTGGGTTCGACTCCCATTCCAGGAAATGAAATTTTAAATAATATTTAATATTTTCAAAGCGCGACATTGAGTTCCGCCATTAAATACGCAATACCTCAATCCGGCGTAAAGTGAGGAACGGAATTGTTGAAAGAGAACGCAATGTCTTAACACTATGTCCTCAGGTTCCCGGCTACCCTGCTATGTGCGGAATACAGCGTGAAGCTAAAAAAAATACATCTAAAATCATCATGTATGAGTGTAAACAAAATTGTTGTGGGTTCAATTCCCATTCATGGGAATAATTACTCGTATGTATAAAACATTTGCAATTCCAAGATCTGGTAAGAAAAAGTACGGCGTTGAGTTCCGCCACTCAACATGCCAATATGCATACTCAGCTATGCTAGATAAGGTGAGAAGCCGACTTTTTTAACTGACTTCATAAAAAAGAGAAGTTTCTCAATTCGACTGTATTTTTTTATCTCTGTTACCGCATAACTTTTTACTGGGTGAGCATTTTTTTTTTTTTTTTATGGACAACTGATGGCAAACGAGCAGAAGGACCACCTGATGGTAAGTGGTTACCTTCGCCCATGAACATCTACAACACCAGAGGCGTTGTAGATGCGTTGCCAACCTAGAGGATACAGATGGAAGGGGAGGACAATGTAGTAGTCCACCATCGGAACCACTACATTTTGGGGAAAGGATGGGTGGGATAGGGGAAAACCTGGCTTACATGCCATCGAACCGGAACACATCATAAGATATTTGGCGGTTCGTCTTTGACATGACAGTGGTCGCGAGCCAGACGGAGGACGAACCTCCTACCACCAAACAAAAGAGCATATTTTGATGATTGTTCTTTTTAAATAATCAGACAAGTAGTTTTTGAGTTATTACTAATAATGTTACTTTTATTTAATAACGCATTTTATTTCAAATCTATTTTCTTTCCTTGTTAAAATCTTAATTATTTTAAGTTAATTTCGAATCCACACCCACTGCGTACAATAAAACATTTGTGCTACAATGCCTCTATTAAAAGTTAAATAAAAATATTTAATGAATACAAAGTTAATAGCGCAAGTTGGTACTTTCATAGCTTCATCGCTGTTTATTACAACGCATTAGCGGGCGTGGTTATCTAAGTTCTCATTATACCTCGGACCTCATTCAGCTAACTTTTAAAATTTATTGTTTTAACTTAAATGGAAATCTTACTGAATTAAACATTTTTAAAATGAATTCATTTATTATTTCTTATATACGAATAGTATATTCGTCCCTGAGTAGTATAGATTTAAATTGATTATATATTTATTTTTCTTTTTCTTTTTTAATGAAGTATGTATGTATAGATATTTATAATATGTATGTATGTATATTTGTATAATATTTATCTATGTTTATATGCGTTTATATGTATTTTTTTATTTATGTTTTGGTTTTTTATCTGCTCTGTGCATCCCTTCCCATTTAATATGTTCTCTCCTCTACCTAAAGGTTACCTGGAAGAGATCGCTCTCTTAGCGATAAGGTCGCCCATTGTACTATTATAAATATTAAGATCTTTTTATTTTGTATGTTTCTGGTGCAATAAAGAGTATTTATTAATAGTAGCCTGCAGTTTTGTCTGTATGGAATTTGTGACTAGAGAAGCAACTTCTTAGCATTCCACGGATTGTGTTCATGCTCACTCATGTTCATGGCAATCCTATCGCACTGCACAGTTAGGCCTGACAATTGACCCAAGTGCAGGCTCAAGACGCCCCTTTGAAATGCGCACTAAAGCTCAGAACCACTTTCAGAGCTCCTCTCTACCAAACCTAACCATATTTGAAATTGAAAGTAGATAAGTAATATGAACGTCTAACGCCTGTCGTGGCGCAGAGGCCCAAGCGTCTCACTGTAAACGCGACAGGTTGTGGATTCGATTCCCACTTCAGGAAATGACCGCCTTTTCATTTCCTGGGTTTGGTAACAAGGCAAAGTGCGGCGTTGAGTTCCGCCACTTAGCATGCCATGCCTCAGTTCGGCGGAAAGTGGGGAACAGAATTGTTGCAAGAGAACGGAGTGTCTTAACACTAAGTTCTCAGGTTCCCTCTGCCTACCCTGCTATATGCGGGATACAGCGTGAAGTTAAAAAAAAATAGAAGTAATATTAACTATTAATAGCAGACAGAGATCTAGTGTCAACATTCTGTTCTGTGGTCAGAGAGTTACCCTGCTAAGCGGGTAAAAGCTTGAAAGTTAAAAAAAATATGATTCCGTACAGTCTAATGATAAACTCAAAATAGGTAAAAACTGGACATCAAAGTATTTATCATCAGATTGCCTTTATCTCAACCGAAATGGGCTAAGATCAATCACAAAACAGTTCCTTAATTAGATAAACAAGACAAATGGTCGCGGTCTGACTGACATAAATCACCAAGGAGCGACTGACCAAGTTTTTATAGTAATTTGTTGCTTGTCTGCATAGTTGTTTTAGTTAGTATAGCTTATATTGTTGCATTAATATAGAAAGCAGACTATTATACGTGAAATAAGAACAGACAATGAATGTACTGGTGAAATTACTGGCCATAGAAAGCTGAAATTTGGCATGTAGTCTTCTTGAGGAGTGTATTCAGGCACTTTTCACTCCAATTTTGACTCAAATTCGAGACGTTGTGAACTAACGTTTTCCTTTGTGTTTTCAATTTCATACCTGACGGTAAGGGAAATTGAATATTATTTTAATATGAAAATTGAGTTACGCCTCTCAGCACGCAATGCCTCAATTCGGTGGAAAGTTGGGAACGGAGGGTCTTAGCACTAGGTTCCCTCTGTCTACCCTGCTATACGCGTGATACAGCGTGAAGCTCAATTCGGTGGAAAGTTGGGAACGGAGGGTCTTAGCACTTTAGGTTCCTCTCTGTCTACCCTGCTATACGCGTGATACAGCGTGAAGCTATGTATATGTATGTATGAAAATAGAAAGTGAAAGCTCACTGTGGTTGTGAATTCGATCCTTAGACGAGATCATAAACATATTTAAATTATTTTCAATTCCATGCTCTGGTGAGACAAAGAGCCCAACTTAAGAACTTCGAAGAATTCGCTATGAAGGAGAATTGAGATGGAAGAGGTGGAAAACGGAGTGTCTCGACACTTACTCTTTCTGATTATATGCCATACAGAAGCCAACATGTACCTTAAGAAGTTGGTAACATAAATTACTATAAAGTGCTTGTTGTCTTTAAAAAAATAGCTCGAGAATTTCATCTTCAAAGAGACACGTATGAAAGCTGAGATACCCAAATAAATGACAAAGCAACACTTCAAGAATACTTCTTTGTTATATATTTCCATATTAGATTTCTATTTTATGAAGGGAAGCTTATAAAAATGTCTTTTCGAAGGTTTTTTTTTTATTTTTGATACTTTAAAGGAAACGATAGGAAACGAAAAACATTTGAACGTAGCGGGACTCGAACCTGCGCCTCTTGGAAACCGTCCTCTTTTTTATATTAATAGCGTATTCCAAGTCAACAGCTTCACGCTCTATCCCGTATAGCAGGAATTAGTCAAGAAAACCTAGTGTAAAGATATTATGAACGCGCCGCTATCCGCTTGAAGTTGAGACATTGTGTATTGAGTGACGGAACTGAACGCCGCGCCATGCCTTACCATAGCGACATGTTATATTAAAAGCAGAGACATGTACCACTACCTCTGTTCCATAATAAATACCTTGTTCGGCCTACAGATATATAAGACTTTTTTTTTTTTTTGGCTTCACGCTGTAGTGCGTGTATACCAGGAGTAGGCCAGGAGGGAACCTGAGAACCTGGTGTTAAGATAATCCGTTCCCCATTTTCCACCAGGTGAGGTAGCCTGCACGTGCTGAGTGGCGGGACTCAACGCCGCTCTATGCCTTCTGATACCAAACCAGGAAATAGAAAATACTAATACTAGTATAAATAATACATATTTCGTTATATTAAAAAGCAAGGAGAGATATACCACTACCTCTCTTACTTAACATATTTTTTTTGAAATTGATTAAAAACACTCTATATGATTTTATTTGGAACACACGTCAAGACTTTTATTCATTACATGAAGTGCTTTCATTATCCGGTTGTCCTAAATGCTATCGCGTCGTGTGACCCCTAATTTGCTCTCCTGAATCCCACAAAAACTCCTTAACAAATGTCGGTACAACTTTACCATAGATGTTGCTGGAAGGGATATCAAAATATATCCCCTTCAGACCTGAATTGTGTTAATGGATAATAAAATTATTTTTACTAATTATTAGTCTGCGCCTGTCATTGGCGCAGAGGCATAAACGATGCGACTGTAAGCGCGACAGGTTGTGGGTTCGATTCCCACTCCGGGAAGTATAAATGTAGTATTTTCATTTCTTGGGTTTTTGTAACAAGGCAAAGCGCGGCAGTTGAGGTTCCGCCACTCAACACGCAATGCCTCAATTCGGCGGAAAGTAGGGGAACGGAATTGTTGTTGAAGAGGTAGTGTCTTAACACTAGGTTCACTGGTTCCCTCTGCCTGCCCTGCTATATGCGGGTTACAGCGTGAAGTAAAAAAAAAGAAAAATAGTAAGGACATCATAAAAACAAATATATGAAAAATACATATTAAAAGTTTTCTCGAATTTTCCTGCAGGTGCACAATTCTGCACATTAGGTCCCAAAGAATCATTATTAAATTAGGTAAAATAAAAATATTTTTAAGGCTTTAAACATGTACATAATTTTGCACATGAGGTCGAAGGGTCAATTATTACTAATACATTTGGTGTTGAGTGAGCGATGGTATTCTTGGAACGTGTTTATTTTGTGGCTTCACGCTGTATCCCGCATATATTCAGAGATGGGCTGAAAGGCTACCTGAAGCTTAGTGTTAAGACACTCCGTTCCTAGTTTCCAGTAACTTTGTACTGTATCTTGGAAAGTGTTTGATTGTAAGGTATTCTTTTTAAAGCGGTTTTTCTTAGGAAAGAACAGTATTAAAGCTCCGTCAACTTATATGCATGTCATACCAAATCTTTTACATGAAAGGGAAAGAGGGTATGGATTTTTGTCTTAGCAACTTTTCTGTTCTAACCTATTAAAATATTTTTTTTTTTATTAAGACGTAGTGTTTTTATTATGAAGCTTTTGATAGTGCATTTATTTTTTTTTTTTTATTTTTACTTTCAGCTTCCTTTTTTTATGACTGAACAGAAAACACTGAAACAAAATACTCCATGCAGACTGTTCACCTGAAATCAGAGACATTGCATATTGTCTGACGGAATACCACCATCATTTGTCAGAAATTAAAAATAATTTCAATACAACAACAATACATCAACCAGCCTAGTAATGTGGAGATCGAACCCATAACCATCCCAGGTTGTCTCACTGCGCTACGTGGCTTAAATAACGTCACCGAATAATAATAAGTTAAAGAGGGGGAATTCAAAACAAAGAGAAAACAATTTTAATCTATTTGTAATAAATGAGTAGCTTCCATATAAAACTACATCTTTACGTGACGACTATTAGTCCCCATGGATGTTCCACGCGGATGACTGGGCCGACTCCAGTTAAACCGTTCTGTGATAATTAGCTTTATGAATGCTTAGTATATTTATACTGCGATTTCATCTATAGGTTGGGTAGCAATGGCGAAGGGTGAAGATATTTATTTAAATTTAAAATGGGTAAGCCGCAATATATTTAGGAAGAGAAGCCGCTACATAGAGATAAGCCGGTTTATGTGTAAGGTCCGACCCTGAACGATATAGGATGTTAAGAAGTTTTCTTTGAGCTTGCTTTCTTGCAATTGTCTCCACTTTTTGTGTGTTCCTTATTCTTAGTGCAATCTACAAGGTAAGCCGGAAACTGTGTGTTACATGGAGCTTTGCCACTTTGGGTAGAGAGAGGGAAACAGGCGTTTAATTTATTTTCAAAAATTCATCCTGCACTCTCATTCACGAGACCAAAATGTATAGATCAAAGAAAGACCTAGTGTGAAGACGCGCTCCGTTTTTTTATTAATAAGAATTACATCGACAGGCTCCACACTTGCACGTGCCTTTTTAGTTTTTATTTATCAAATTAATTTGCAGCATGCTTAAAAACTGGCCGGTGAGATCTCACCGACTGACTTTTGTTATGAGATTTGCTTATGTTTTAGTTTAAAGACACTCCGTTACCCAATTTCCAGCAGAACCAACATTGCGTGTCTTGGGAAGTAACAAAATAATTAAAAATATAATGTATTCTCCCCCAGTGGCGAGACTAAACACCACAACCACTTGCCTTTGAGATTACACACAATGTCGCACTGCACTACTTGTTAACCTATACGTTTCAAAATATGAAACATAGAAACAATAAGTAAAGAAATATAAAAATGACGCAAATCAGGCGGGATATCGATAAGTATGTCTAAAGCGTCTACTGGAGGATTCTTCACCCAGAAGTGCACTTTTAATGGGACGAGAGTGGGTTTAAGCTATGTGACAGGCTTAACAGAAACTAAGTGTATCCCGTTTTTTACCAACTTTATCGAATACAGGGTGTTGTTCTATGGTTTGTATTATTATTTTTAAATTTAATTCTCGTATTTTACGTGATGGTAACAGATAATGTAGTTATAAGTAAATTTGTTCTTTGTATTCATTTTTTTTTTTTTTTTTTTAGTTTTCGATGCAATCAGGTTGCAATGCCAACGTGTCTGACAGTGCGTTCGATAACTGTGGGTTCGATTTCCACTGGGAGTAACAATTGTATTTAACTTATTTAATTTTCATGCTCTGAGAGGACAAAACGCGGTGTTGAGTTCTGCCACTTAATGTCTTGATGGATTAGAATGAAGGAACTGAGCACGCCACTTGATATTTTTATCATATGGAAATAATATAAAATACACATATTCACACAGAAACTAAGTGTTAAGACACTCCGTTCTCCATTTTCTGTTCCAAATGTAAAGATTTAATATTCAATGCAGAGTTTTGAGGGGAAGAGAGGCGAGAAGCTAAAAAATAATTTATGTAGAAACATCCTTGAGTGGGAATCTCATCACCATCACAATCACCTTGTATCACAATCACCTTGTATCACAATCACCTTGTATCACAATCACCTTGTATCACAATCACCTTGTATCACAATCACCTTGTATCACAATAAAATTGTATCACAATCACCTTGTATCACAATCACCTTGTATCACAATCGCCCACAGTATGTCAAAAGCACTTTCAGTAAGAAATTGTTAATATGCTTATGGAAATTCACTATACGTATGTATTTATATGTGATAAATAATTTAAGGAAATCTAGATAGAGGCAATTTCAAAAGGAGGCTAATTGCAAAGGCGTCCTCTCGAGTACACCCCCGCAATAAGGGTTTACTGCGACTCTCTTGAGATTTGTGTTTCTATCATCTAATAAATGTTACATTGAAGAAGAATTTACCCGTTTTAAAATTGATAGTAATTTTTTCAATATTTATTATAGATAGTGGGTTCGACAAGTGTTTTTGATGATTTTAGGTTTTATGTTGTTTTCAGTTATATGCTTTATAAAGCAATATAGTATACATAATTTTCATAATTCCCTCCATCCGAAATTGAGACATTATATGGGAGAACTCAGTATTGAGTGATTGAAAAGTATTGATTAAAAAGGTTCATTCTTCAAGATTTCGTCGCTTCACAGTTCATATAGACCAAAGAATTTTGGCGTTTGGCATAATGAGAGAAGTTAAGAACATAAGAAAGGTTCCTATGAATAGGTGTACCACAAAACATATTTATATTCGAGATTCCTGTCTCACTTACTGTATAAGAACACGTTTTATTATGCCAAAGAAGTGTCAAAGTTTTGGAATGTATGAATCGGAGTGAAAAATCTTAACGAAAATACCCTTAATTTAAATATAGCCATTCACCAGAGAGGGGATAAAAACCACAACCAAACAAATAAACGATAGAAGGCGGTAATACAAGTGGAAAATGAAGAAACTGGGAAATAGTGTCAAGACACTGCGTTATCTTAGCCTATCCTTCTATACGAACTAAATAAACAAAAAAAAAAACATATATATTCGAAGCCAACCTCTTTAGATGGTCACTGCCAACTTTAAATGTAAGATTCAACACTCCCGACCACATAAAATCCAATACCACTATGAATATGCAATATGCATAATATTAGATTAATTTCCGCAGTTTTTTAGTGGAGGCTTCGGTATAGGAATTCCCTAGATGATGTAATATGCGACTAAGAAAGCTCATTTACAAAAAGCTTTATAAGCTCTAAGCTTTCAACTTAAGACAAGTAAAACGGGCTTGATAGTATTATTACTGAGTAAAGTGAATGGTCAGTTCCGTTTAAATGCTGCCCTCTTAGGAAACTACTGTACAGTATATACATAATACATAAATTAGTTAGTATTAAAAAAAACGAGGTCGAATTCAGGGTGAGATTACGAAACAGCTTGCGACTTAGGTTGTGGAGTTCGATTCCCACTCCAGAAAGTAGAATTCATTTCCTGTGTTTGGTAACAAGGCAAAGCGCGGCGTTGGGTTCCGCCAGTCAGCACGCAATGCCTCAATTCGGCAGGAAAGTGGGGAAGAGAGAGTATTCTTAACATTACGTTCTCCTGCCTACCCTGATATATATGTGTATGAGTATATATAATATGTGTGAAGAAATTTCCTAACGATATATGCAATATAATTTGTGTTAAACTTGCGTCGGATGCAAGAGTTTCATTATAATAAAAGAATATTAGAAGTATTAGCTATACTACTAAATTAATACGTCATTATTATTACTTCTTTTCGTTTTCGGTTTGCCGAAACTCGACTTTATACGTCCGGTATACTCATATCCTATATCCGTCCTAAAGCCAGCCTTCAGGAAAAGGATAATATAGATTCCCCCTATCTCTGTCTCCTCCCTCTCCTTCTGCGTGTGATTTTGTAGTTTGTG